>CAXHWN010001614.1:0-128000 GCA_964020975.1 Hermodice carunculata | reverse complement strand
GGTGCTTCAAAATTCCATAGATGCACCTTTTGGTATTCAAAAACCTAATTTATCCAACTGGTGGTGGTGCAGTTATTGTCAATTGTAATGAATTTTTATGTGGGTTTTTTTTTTTTGTATTTGTTGATTCCCAAACCACATTCTGGATTCTTCCAGCCATGTGAGAAAATAGTTAGACTAGTTACAGTGAAATTATTGTTCACAAGGTGATAATACAATGTACTGTCATTTCATGATTTTAAACAAGTTTTGAAATTACATAATAATTGATAAAAGTGCACTCGAGCATGGTAACAAAAGGGATATGTGCAAATACAACTATAGTGTTTGTTTTGCAGGCATTGGGATCATTTATGTCCCGCGGCATTCAGTTTGTAGTCCGACAGTGGTCCTTTACGCCCAACCCAAAGCAGAAAGTGCAAATCACCACTGGAGGGCTATAAATTGAATACCAAGAGCCGTACAATGATCCCAATGACATGAAAACAAACGTTATTACTGTTATTACATGTGTTATTCATTTGTAGTATTCTCAAATCCAATTATCATTCAATTCAAAGCCAATGATCATTTAAAACTGGTTGCCTTTGCTTCATGTCATTTGCGGCCAGCAAAATGGGCACAAATGTCATTTGCTGCCCACAACCTTGCCATCTGGCCCTCTTTTATGGTGTTAATGCGTAGGTAATGACCTATAAATGAATAATAAGGGATGTTTATGCGCTTTTCTTCAAAACCATTGACCAGACCTCACCTCCCCATTATATTTCAGTGCAGTGCATGGTACCTGTCTTGAGAGACCCCTCCCCAATGAGAGACTGCATATTTTTTAAGACCGCTCTCTCAGAACACTGTGTTGTGCATATTTTTTAAGACCGCTCTCTCAGAACACTGTGTTGTCTTTTCCATGTTATTATACCTCTAATGAAAGACCACCTGTTTTGAGAGACCACATTTTCAACTGCCCTAGGGGCAGTCTCTCAAGACAGAGACCACTGTACACTCTAATTGTCACACAAGTGGCAATCATATGGAAATACTGGAATCCACCCCTGGAGGCCAGTGTGTCTTCACACATCCCAAGCCCCTATTCAGGGCCTCCACTGTAAGTGACCATTCAAGCCCCAATCAAAGTTTGAACGCACTGAGGTCAGTGGGATCAAGCTAGGTTTTCAACCAATGAAAACCCAGCAGATTCAAAAATCTTTTGAATCGAATCACACCATCGAAACCAACTGTCTCATTACATGTACCTAGGAATCTGCACCTACACTATCACAATTCATGTGCATACTGTATGTAGCAACGGATCTGTTACCCCACAATATATATATATAGTGGTACCTGCTATTTAAGACCACCCATAATGCCAGACAAAAGTGGTCACATATGACAGGTGGTCTTTCACTGCAGGTAAGCTAGCAAAGAAATTAAAGGCCAGTGTCTTGAAAGGGCGGTCTTAAAATCTAGTGTGGTCTTTAGAGCAGGTACCACTGTATATATATAGGCTACTCACAGTGTTCCCAACAGTTCCTGATGAGTTGCAGGTTGCAATAAAACTAGTCGGACGTTTTTCATCAGCCACAGCAGCCACTTGCCCTGTCTTGGTTATTGACCAGACCTACTTCATGATGGGGTTATACAGTGGTACCTGCTGTATGCACCCACTGCCGTAATCAGCTGCATTGCTTTTTGTGATCACTATAGGCTCAGACATAGGAGTCAATTTTTGTGTGAAATTTACCTGTTGTGACAGGTCACCTGCTGTATGTGGCCACTTTTTCTTGGTAAAAGGGGTGGCCACATACAGCAGGTACCACTGGACTACATTCAGTCATTACCAGACACATTCAGTAGGCCATGCTTCATGTGATGTGATGATGGTCTTCTATACAGCTAAATTCTGACTGCGCAGGTGTGACCTTGATCTAATTCCCCAGGTTACAGGGTTAACTGAGCACAGGACTGATACAGTCAACTTGTTTTGAATGCCAGTCCTGTGTAATAAGCTATGGGTTGTGTTTTGGGGGCTCTTTTGTCCATTTGTGCCAGCACTAACATTTGCTACAGTGTTGTCACAGGAGCCTCCTCCTGATGAAGGGCCAGGGGGCAGAAGCTCGTCGGCGTCGGGGGAGGCTCCAAAGTAAAAATATACTTTATTGGTGTTGGTTTTTCCTCTTGTTGGTTGGACTAATGTTATCATATTTGTCACAGTGTTGTCAGAGAAGGGCGAGATTAAATATTTTGCTAACTTTTGCACTAAGGTACATCCAAAGACAAAAATGGTCTATCTAGATTTCGGAGTCATTTTGACCTTGCTGGGTATGAGGCATGCATCATACTTGGGCACTAAAGCCCAGTAT
Source organism: Hermodice carunculata (assembly GCA_964020975.1). Classification (NCBI taxonomy): domain Eukaryota; kingdom Metazoa; phylum Annelida; class Polychaeta; order Eunicida; family Amphinomidae; genus Hermodice; species Hermodice carunculata. Next base: position 125,637 of record CAXHWN010001614.1, on the reverse strand, counting down.
AATTTACCTTCCTGTATCTTTTACCCTTTAGAGAAAAAATAATGTGAAAAGTTTTGTAATATTATAATTTGAATTTATTCTTTTTCTTTTTCTGTACTGTCTGAAAGTATTATATAAAACATTGTATGTCTCTGTATATATTCTTTTATGGACCCAAGGTGGTCTGAAATAAAATCAGTATCTATCTATTTGTCTATCTGTCTCTCTATCTTGGTTGTACACAACACTGAATTGTTGTGTGATTTTAATTCCACAGGAAATGCAGTTTTATTTACAAGCAATTTTAGGTCCAGTTTAATGCATCAGGGGTTTTTTTTGCGTGTGTGTATGTGTGTGTTTTGTTTTGTTTTTTTTCTTCAGGGCATTTTCTGCTGACTGGACTTCTGTTGGAAGACTTAAAATCTACAGCGGAGAGTTGTGGAGAGGCAAGGATTGTAGTGGTCGCATCCAGACTTCATGACAGGCAACACTGGGAACGAATGGGCCGTAAGTACCACTGTGACATGAGTAAAGAGACACTGTACCACTGTGACATGAGTAAAGAGGGCATCACTTGTCACATTTAGTGGCACTTCCTACCATATCTGATTGGTCAGAAAATAACAGATGAAACGACCTGACCAGTGGTGCCTTCTAGTTATTTAAGAGTTATATACATGCATATTTCCTCCTTCACTTGTCAGACTAGTGTCGTTATACCTGTTCTCAACTGGCAAAGATGTCTTGTTTTCAGCTGCGCTTACTTGTCAGTTAGCTGTCAAGGGTATCTTATGGTCCTTCATCCCATCTGTTTGTCCTATGTGTCTATCCATCCACATTTGCAACTGCTCAAAAGCTGTTTGCCAGAATGTCTTCAAACTTGAGGGGGATGTGTCATGGATGGGTCTGTGCCAAGTTCATTCAAATAGGCACTGTTCAATATACTTCGATCTATGATTACTTTCCCATCATTTTTAGAGGAATTTTTGTATAGCTAACAAGAACCAACAGTTCTATCATAAGTACTGAAATAAACTCTGACCACAAGAAATATATTTGTGTATATGGCTCCCTGCATTCCCGACTAGTTTGGGTGACTAATTCACCTTCTTCAGGGGAAAGGAGCGTATTTTTATTGAAATAGGGTAAGTATATTCACAATTGAGGAGTACAATATTGTCGGTAATTTAATACGGGATGTGATGTCATAATACTCTTAGAGTGGGGGTCAATGAGTGCACAAGTCCGTGCTAATTTTCACATAGTTCATTCCAGTGTTTTGCATTCACAACGTAATGTTGTCATCCGTTTCAATAAAGATTGTTATTAAAAATTAAGTGCTTTGTTGTTTTGCTTGTAGATCTAATCAGATGTTTCACTATGATAATAATTCTTGGTATTTGAAATATACATAAAATATATAAGTCCCGTTGTATCAATCATGTGTTAAAGTAGAATTTCAGTGAAACACTTTTGATTAAGTATTGTAAGAGACTTTTTGTATCAACAGTTTTTGCTGATAGAGACAAAGTTGTGAAAACTTTATGGTTCATGTTTCTAAAAGTAAAATTCAAAGTTAATAATTTAATTTAAGAATTAAAAATTAAAAAGAGCTGGCTGTATCTTGTGTGGTTGGTCTCTTGTCGCCTTTGAAGGGAGTGGTGAGATAGTTGGGCATCGGGTCGTACATTTGGGGCTTGTTGGGTTCATCGCTCGGGGCTGTCTTCTTCTTTTCCTGTGTATTGATAAAAGTAGACCTGTAGCGGTGGTATTTTCGGTTGAATTGTTCCATAGGTACATCAATAGGTGCGGGGTTAGATTTAAGTTTACCCAGGATTATGTTTATGGTGCTTGACGAATTGCTTAGGTGTTATATGTATTTCACTAGCGCACGGAGTTGGTCCATTGCTGTCAGATTCAGAGTCACTTAAGTCCAAGCCTAGGTCCCGCAATATTTTTTGTCTGTTGATATATTTATCTACTTGTGTCTTTGACGGTAGTCTGATTACCGGTAACATGGGCTTCCCTGGCGTGTCGCAGGGGAGCGGCACAATCGGTATTCCTGATGTTGTTTGGCTTTTTTTGAACGTCTGGAATACCGCCATCGGTGTTTTCTTGACGCTGATGAGTTTCCCAGGTGTATGCTTCACCTCTTGTGGTAAAATGGAATCCATTACGATAGGTGTCGCTGTAATCCCCGGGTGTTTGATTTTCATGTGTCTGTTGAAATTATCCTTGCGGTTGCACGTTGCTCCGCATGTTCTGCATTTGTAGCGCCTTGTCGGGTGCTGGTGATGTCTAGTGATGTGTTGTCTTAAATTTTTCCATTTCGCAAATCTTTTGATTTTTGTGCAGAAGAAACACTGCCTCATGGTGAGAGTCCTAGTAGGTTTCTTCACGTCTGTTTAAGCCCAAAGGTTGAATTATATTAATTTCATTTATCCAGGCCGCTTCCTTATTGTGACATAATATATTGTCTTGTTGTGTGATGTGATCTATGCCATACATGGAAAGATCTTTGACGTCACAGGATTCCGAAAAATGGGCGGGAACATTTTTGGTTGAATTATTTCTTATGTCGAAACGATGTCCATGGAATCTCATGTGTAAGGTTTTGGAGGTTTGGCCTATATATTGTTTGTGGCATTTTTTACACTCAATACCGCAGATGACACTGTTAGTTTGACAAGTAATGTTGTGGTTGATTTTGAATGATTTGCCTGTTACTGAGGAATTTTGAAAAACACTTGCTCTCAGAAACAACTTGGTCAATTGCTTTAAAATCACAAGGAACACTTCTTGGTACCAGTCAACCTTTTTCATACATGTAGATGTCACATTTGTGTGTGTGTATGTGTGGGTGGGTGTGGGTGTGGGTGTCGGTGTCGGTGTGGTTGTGGTATAAGCCTAGGACATTTGCGTCACCAAAGAAAGAAAATTACCATATTTCTATCGTTGAACACGCATGAACAGTATTTGTAGAATTCGTGTAAACTCAGTAATATAAATACAATTTCCATGAAAAGAAACATTAGTAGCAGTCTGGAATAAACACCTTTCATCTAAAGATGCTTTTTTAAAGGAATGTGGTCTTTAATGCCAAGTGTTACAGTGACTGTAATTTTCTTTATTTTTGTACACAGCTGTTGAAGAGATGGATGAAGAGGACCTGATGATGGAGAAAAGTGGTGCCTATACCGGTGCCCAGGGCTACAAAAACTCCAAACTTGCCAATGTATTGTTTACACGGGAACTGGCAAAGAGGTTAGAGGGAACAAATGTAACTGTAAACTGTTTGTGTCCAGGTACGTTGGTGTTACCTCACTTTAGTTATTCCTTTTTAACTGTCATGCTTACTCTGAGTGAGTAACAGTGCATCCCCGGGTTGGGAAGTTGACACCCTGTGTCCAACTAGAGGGTACTTTTAACAGTTCAATATTGGTACTCCTTTAATTTAACATTTTTGAACTCGGCTGACTTGTCAGTCAGCAGAGTTTTTTTGTCATGGTCACCTGTCTGTGTGTCCGCCATTCCTTGCAGTTTATATTTTGCGTCACCAGAGCAAAACACATTGGCCTATTCCTTGTGACACTTGATCCAGATGTAACTAAAGGCACAACCTCTACTACGTTTGTTCAAAAGGTCATGCTTCAGTGATGACCTTTTTGTATGATCTTGTTTCATTTTGATGCCTCCCCCATTAATAGGAGAAAACATTATGTTTTCAGGTTGTCTGTCTGTCTGTCTGTACTACTCTACGTCAGCATGTCCCTACCAACCTTTGTTACCACAATATCTTGAAAGGACCTGAAAGAATTTTCCTCAAATTTCTTACAAACATGTATTATTGAACAAAGTTCAGCAGATTAGATTTTTATATCACTGTGACCTGTTTATGGGACACAGTGACATGCTTAGTGTGAACTTTCTTACCATAATATCTTCTGAGTGCACTCATCGATTTCTCTCAAATTTAATACAGAAATGTATTACAGTAGTACCCGTCTTGAGAGGCCACCCCAAGGGCAGGCCCAAAAGTGGCCTCTCAAGACAGGTAACCTTTCATTAGAGGTACAATAACATGGAAAATATAGCAGGAGGGACCTGCCAAAAGTGGTTTTCAAGTCAGTTGACCTCTCATTGGAGTGACCTCTCAAGACAGGGACCACTGTATAAGACAAAGATTAGATAATTAGATGTTCAGGTCACCATGACCTATTGTGTGGTTACTGTGACCTATTTACTGTCAATTTGACTTCGTTGGCGCAATATCTACAGTGTGCTTGAATGGATTCTTCTCAAATTTGGTACATAGATATATTGTGGAATAAATATACTCTGATAAGATTTTTAGGTCATTGAGACATACTTTGTGGTTACTGTGACCTATTTACAGTCAGTTTGACTTTGCTACTGCAGTATCTTTAAAGCCCGTAGATTAATTTGTCTGAAATGTGGTACAGAGATGCATTCTAAGAAAAGAAGAGCTGACCAGATTTTCAGATCACTGTGACCTAATTTATGGTTATTCTTACCTATTTACAGTCACTTTGACTTTGTTATTGCTATATCTTCAAAGTGCCTGAATGGATTCTTCCGAAATTTGGTACATAGATATATTAAGTGACAAAGATAAGCTGATAGATATGTTGTAGGACAAAGATAAGCTGATAAGATTTTGAGGTCTCTATGACCCATCTTGTGGTTACTGTGACTTCTGTACTGTCAGTTTGACTTTGTCAGACCAGAGTATCTTTAAAGCTCTTGCATTTGTTGTTGTTAAATTTGGCAGAGAGATGCTTTATGAAATAAAATTGGCTGATTAGATTTGGTGACCTCTTATGTGATTGCTGTGACCTATTAACAGTCAAGTTGACTTTCTTACTTCAATATCTTCAAAATGTCTGCATGGATTTCCCCCTAATTTGGTACAAAAATGCATTCCAGGAGAAAGATAAACTAATAAGATTTTGAGGTCACTGTTTTGTTTTGTTTTGTTTTGTTTTTTTGAAAAAAAAAAAAAAATAAATTGCTTCCTGTCCCAAATCGTACATTTTAACATTTCAGGATACCCAAGACCATATTTTTAATGCTGACTTGTCAGTCAGCTGAGCTTGTAGGATGTTCTGTCTTCCGTCCATCCATCCACTGTACACATTTTAGACTTCTTCTCCAAAACCGATAGCCAGATTCATTTCAAACTTGATGGGAATAAACCTTCAGTGGGTCTTTACCAAGTTTGATCATGTGGTCATGGTCCATTGATTTTTGGACTTTTTGTGAATTTTTTCTTCATTTTTTTTGGCCAAAGCTTAAAAAATCTTTTCCAAAACCACTGGGCCAATAGCTTCAAAATTGCTCAGGGAGACTTCTGGGAACACTGAGACTGTAATTTTTTCAACGGGTGGTGCTGTGTTTTTTCAAATAGTCTTTATGTAAAAAGTGTGTTTTTGCTATTTTTAACTTCTACAAAACCCATCAATCAGATATTGCTGAAACTTGGTGGAAATATTCCTTGCATCAAACTTTATTGGACTGTATCTCAGGTTTGTCACTCTACCACAATTTCTTCACTACATATTACTGCTATCATTTTCTGATTTAAAGAAGAAGAAGAAGGAGGAGGAGGAGGAGGAGAAGAAGAAGATTTGCAGTATAATTCTTACTCATTTTACATCACAAATTTCACAAAAATATTTATTGGCATTAAATATTTTTTATCTTGGATAAATATTCATATGAGTAATAGAGTGAATGCCAACCACGTATCCATAGGTTACATCTAAATTCTGCTGAGATTGACTTTTCCAGGCAAAGGAAGATTTATGGCTGTACAGAGTTAGCATCCATGTACATCTGACACTCAGCACCATCTGGTGACAGACCATGATACAAAGCACATAACTTTCATTCCAAGATTTTTCCTCATGGTGGATCCAAGAATGTTCACATAAAGCTACCATTGACACAAGGGTCTCTCTCTGAGACTCTTAAACACATGAAGTTGAACAAACACATTAATAAACACTCATCCAAAGCACACTAGGTCAGCTGAGCACAGGATCAGTTGCTGATCCTCCAGTTGAATGACAAGGAACAATGTTGTTCACATAAGCAACCACTGAAGTAAGCCCACAAACTCTTTCATCAGTCAACCTAAGGCCAAAAAAAGTGTGTTTCCCCTAACAGACCAGAATTTTGGGGGGTAGGTTTTTTTTCTTTTTTTTCAGACAATTTGGGTGCGTCGGTATGTTTTTGTTGTTAAACCACAATTTGGTATCTTTTTTTTTTGAGGGGGGGGGGGAGGCATTGGAAGTAAGCTAACACGGGGTTGGAAGGAGGGTTTAACACTCAAGACTCAAGTTCTTTTGTTTGACCATGGAAAACAAGATTGCACGAAACATAATATACAAAAGGTACTGGCCAGGAGGCTCTCACTCAGGCTATTATAGCTGCTAGCATGAGAGCCACCTTAAAAACACTTTGGGATATGCATTATATCATTATATAATCTAAAAAGGATAGATGCAGTGGTTTTTTAGCTTTGCTGACGTGTCACTCAGCAGAGCTTATAGAATCCATTTGCATCCGTCTGTCATTAGGGTTTTTATATTTTCGTCTTCTTCTCAAAAACCTCTGCATGGAATGTTTTGATTTTGCGCATGGATGTTCCCCAGGTGGACGTCTACAAAGTTTGCTGAGGAGATGATGATGCAATAATTTTTCTATTTTTGATTTAATTTTTTAATGTATTTTAAAAAAAAAAAATATAAAATTTCCTTGTCTCAAGAACTACCTGGTCAGTTGCTTTGATATTGCACAGAGGGTCGCCTAGTTCTTATTTTGGCCACCATGTGGCACTGCAAATTTTTAATTTTTTCTTTTCATGAATTAGTGTGTGTTAAGGCTATTTTCGACTTCTCCAGAATGGCAAAACAGAATTGCTCAAAATTTTATCAGTGTATAGTTGGACTTTCGGCGATGAAAGTTTGCAAAAATACTGTGGATATGTTAATTTTTGACAAAGTTATGGGATATCAAACTTGACAAACGTGAGTGAGTGCTGCCACTGTATAAACATATATGGCAAGACAGTGCATGTATTGCACTGTTGTATTTACAATTTTGACTTCTCAAATACCAATGCGTGAGTGTTACCACTGTACATGTATATAGCTATACAGACTACAGTGCATGTATTGCAATATTGTGAAAGCAGATTCCAGTCAGCAGAGCACAGGATCATCATGATCCTCTTGTTAAATTATTTTAATGTATAAATAGTTATGTAATTGTAAATCATTACTTTTGCTATTTAAAACTTTCACTTGTTAGGAGGTTCTATGATAGTTATGGAACATTACAGACATAACAATTAGCTACAGTGCAAGTAACAGTGTACTTAGTTATAAAATACTGGAGATGGGTGAATTCGGTTGGGGAAGACAAACAATTTTGTTTTTTGGCATAATCAAATTCTAGAAAGAATCAATTTTTTCCTGCTATTTGCTGAAAATAAGGAAGAATCTCTTCTTGGGTTTGCAGGAAACCCCAGGACATGTTAATTTCTGTATCATAAATGCCAAAAATGTTGGTGTAGGCCTATCAGCTTTGTTTAACGGAATGTTTACATGCAGGTCCAGGCACTTTTGAACAGGATATTACTTAATTTCCAAGTGAAACAAGTTCACCAAGTGACATCATATGCTTTGGGGATTCCAAATCAAAGTTTTTTCATGAGAAATGGGTAAAAATATACAGCAGCCACTTCTTCGAGACCTGCCCTTTAAATCAGCCCAAACCTATTGGTGGTCAACTATCATATGCTTCAGTGTTTTATGTATTTTTAACAGTCGTGAAAAACAGTTCAAGTGAGACTGGTAGATGGGACCTGTTGCGATAATGTGCCCCATGTCAAGAAAAGCTATTGACATTGTCCAAATTCAAGGCGAAAGTATAAACAACACACATGTACAGTGCTACCATGAACACATTTTACTCACTGTGAATGTTTACGGCCTACGTCTACTTTCTCCTGTTGCAGGCTTCATTCCAGAGACAGGATTAATGAGACATTCCTCAGCCTTCACTCAGTTCTTTGTCAGAAAGATTCTGGTTGGTTTCATTGGAATGTTCAGGAACGTTAATACCCGATCGCCTTCAGATGGGGGAAGATACATATTCCAGTTGGCAACAGATGAGAAACTCAGAGGTTTGTTACTGGAGAAGAGATGAGTGGTACTATACAGAAACTGTACACCCATCATTCTTTTGACAAAGAAGTAACATAAAGACAAAGGAGATTAACCCTTTCAGTGCCAAATTTTGGACTGAGTCAACAGCTTTTCTGGGTGCGCATTGGGCGAAATCCGCTCCAAAAAAACTGTTGACCTGGGGTATTCTGACAGGAACTATGGGCATACTGGTACTTGAATGAAAGGTCTGTTTATGAGGAATACAAATCTGGGATCCTAATGATAATTCAAACTTGTCGGACTTAAGTAGATCGACTTTAGACATGATTTGCACTGAAAGAGTTAAATTTTGCTGATGCTTCACTACCTCAAATTCCATATCTATTCTAAGTAGACTGAGTTATCCTGAACACCAGCTAGAAAACCTGAACTAACTTTGTGTGTCTACATGTAGCCAGACAAATTGTGTCTACATGTAGCCAGACAAATTGGAACTTTTCTGCAGCAGGTCTATGAAGAAAAATTCTGGATTTGCTTGCAAAGGAGAAAAGAGACGCACCCACCTTTGACATTAGTGTCTTTATAGTAGCTTTTTTTGATGACATGTTGGGGGGGGGGGCATGGATAATGTTGCTTGAATGATATATATATGTAAATATATAAACTCCATATCCTTTTGCCGTCCGAATCGGAATGATCCATATAGTAAACATGGGGTTCTGTACGCCAACCCTTTCTGCAGATATGCCCCCAAAATAGGATGATGCGGTAGGTAAAAGTGGGGTCTCTATAGCCATTTTTTTTTTACTCAACTACCCTTCATATGCCAGAAGTTTTTAAATAATTTTGAAAAGTACCTTGTGGAAAAAGGATTATAAGTTGTGCAGTAATTTTCCCAAATTCTGTAAGTCTGGATACATCACATTGATTTTTTTAAATATAACAAAACACTGAATATATATTTATTGAATGAATAATCAGGCTGTATAATTACCTACGTGGCTGATTTTTCTTTGTTTATGAGAACCACCACTCATTGTTTTGATGTTCATAGAATATCATTCTTTTTTATTTTAAAGCATAAAATGTGTCCTGTAGCCTTTTACAAACCAAATTACTATGAAATTATTGTATTTACTCTGACCTAGTTAACTGATCTATTTTAATTTAATTAGATGAATTACTACACTTTGGAACAGTTTGGCATCAGTTCTAAATTTACAAAAAAAATATGTATAGGTACGTTTTGGTAGAGTAATTAATGTTTAGTATCTGAATAATTAATACTTTATCAGCCAATCCTTGGTAGTTTAGACAAGAAACCAGGTTTGAGGATTGGCTGATAAAGTGTTACTTATTCAGGTGCTAAATATTAATTACTCTACAACTTACTCAGCTAATCCTCAAACCTGGTTTCTTATCTAAACTACCTAACCCATGGGTAGTTTAGACAAGAAACTAGGTTTGAGGATTTGCTAATAAAGTATTAATTATTCAGATGCTAAATATTAATTACTCTATAAATTACTCAGCTAATCCTCAAACCTCCTCAAACCTGGTTTCTTGTCTAAACTACCCATGGGTTGGGAGTCAGTGGCAGGTTCCACCCACCAAGGCTATATCAAATTATAGCTTTCTAAATGCAGTCACCATGGGCTAGTATGCATAACACATACAAGCAAAACTCAAACCACTGGACAGCACTTTTGAGTACATATTACTTGGTTGTGACTCATTGGAGTAAAGTGTCTTTCAAGTTCTTGTGATGCAAATGAACTTTATTTCAGCAGATGACAATCTCCAGGTGCTTTAAGCTGGGGTATTAAATCCCAGGATGAACTCATGTGCATGTAAATAAATTTCATGATGGTAACAGCTAGATTTTCTTGTATATTTTGTGAGTATATAGATTAGAATTGCCGGGTCAAATTTCTGATGAAACAACTTTCACTCAAGTGACAACAAGCATACATGTACTTAGCAGTTCATTCTACTGTTTCCCGTGAGTCTCCAGCTGCCACAAGGGCAGCCAGACCAGGGCTTTGCTGACAATAGACCCAGTGGTTTTCCATTTCAAGAAAGAAGGAGTTTTGTTTCATGAGCCTTTTTTTCAAATTTTGTCCCACTATTATATAATCAGGGACCACTTTGACTATTAGTCAATTAGCCAAATGCTTACATTATTTTGAATTTGGCTAAAGAAATGTGAAAATAGCTAAAACACTGTAAAATGAATTATTAAAGGGCCAAAACCAATTTATTCTAAATTATGCCTGTAGATGTGTATTTCCAATTTTGGTTATAGATTTTTGAAGTCTAGACTGTCCGTGAAATTTATTCATTTGTGTCATAAATAAAACGAAAAAAGATCCAATTCCATTTCAGTGGTTAAAAAATGCACAATTTGCTTTGGTTTTGGGAAAAAATCTGTTGCCACACAGCAAGGAAAACACCACTTGCTTGAAGGCTCTGCCAATCATAATAGTTATTATGGAAAGAGCACAGTGTTTGTGAAGAATGTTGGAAAGTATTTCCATGAAAATGGTTTTTTCAGCACTTTTATACTTGTGAAAGCTTGAAACAATACCCAAGATTATAAGTACATGATGCTGTAAAGACAAAAACAAGTTTTATCTTTAAAAATTAAAGTACGGCCCCATATGCACATCAATAATGATCATCGCATGCAAACCAAAGGACTCGAAACCAGAAACACGCAAAAATGCAAGGATGACTCATTTATGTTGCATGCATTTTTACCAGATGCTCTAATGTGGAAATCTGAAGTTGCCATGACCAGATATATTTCCTTATCACTTGCAGGTGTCAATGGCAAATATTTCAAAGAAGATTCAGAAGATACACCAAGCATGGAGGTAAACAGAGACGGTCTGCAGCAGAAACTGTGGGATTGGAGTGCCAGGCAGGTCAGACTGGAGCCCTGAGCATACAATCCACCTCAACCACTAGTACCAAGCTAGACAATTATGTTTGTAACATCAAGTTATTTGTTTTGTGTGATGGTGGGGGGGGGGGGGGATATGAATATCAGTGTCAACCTTTCAATCAGAAGGCTGTCAAATTAGGTATTCCAGGCCATCAGTATACACCTTTTCCAGCATGAAATCGTGGTGAGCAAAAGTGAAAAGTACATTGCATGAATTCGAAGTCACTAGCGGTTATACTGGTAACTGATTACCCTCTGTGCCCAACTATACTGCAGCTGTACTTGTTGTACATTAAAACTAGTTGACAGTATATAATATTTTATTGTGAAAGAATTTTGAGGAAAAAAAGTGTTGAAAGCTCAAGATATATGTTGGTTTGAAACATAGTATTAGTGGTTGGGAGAGTGAGACAGAACACACAAGTGAAAGCTTTAGATGTACTCTTGAGTTCAAACATCTGTTATATCATGCATAGATACAGGAAGTGATAAAAAGTGCGCAACATTGCTTCTCAATCAAGGGCCTTCATGTTGGGCCATACAAGGGCAATTCCTGATGGAAATTTATATGTGCATTTGCTTGGATGTTCCTTAAAAATGCCTCATGAATATGAATCGGGATGGGGGGGGGGGGGGGGGGGGGGGGAGAGGAGTTACATTAAATATATATATTAGTATTTGATAATATGCAAACTAATGGGTATGCAAGTTGGAAAACACTGGTATAGTGAGGGATCAAATCGGGGCCTGGGTTCATGTCAAGTCAGGAACACTGTAGTCTCATGGTGTTGAAATTATTAATCACTGTTCATGAACATGGTTTAACGATGCAAAATGTACTTTTATTAAGGCAGTGCCATGTGTTTGTTGCAGAGCTGTCTGTGGTATAAAATGTACCAGTGAGAGGTTTCAAGGTTTTATTGGCAATCCATATTCAGAATAAAATTCTGTTTACCATGGAGGCCCATAAGAGGAACTTGATTGAATGCTGCTTCATACACACAGTAGGCTTTGGACACATAGCTGTGATTTAGTTAATGTTGAAGTGTGTATTTTGAACCTTAAGTTGTACCCATCAACTTTGCAATTTAGTGACCTATGCAAGATATGCCACAAAGGCCATACTGTGGAGAACTAAACAAATGAGTGAAGAAAGCTCATCACTCTTCAGTTTGAAGAGGATATATAAGGAATAGAAAAGATAGAGGATATAAAGGCAACAAAAAAGTCTTTGAAAAAATTGTGTTCAATCGATTGCATGAATATTTGAAAAAAAAAAAACATATTTATACATATATAACAACCTTGAAAATTGGTTTGGAGAACAGGCCTGTGACCAGGGGGTGCCGGGGGTATTGAGCTACACCCCCATATGTGCTAGAAGGCCCACTACCATCCCAAAAAAATAATAATAATGAATAAAATAGAAGGCGAGGAGGAAACAAAGAAACAATCTGATACTTCTTTCACACATGTTCACAATATTCTGTGCATATGATCCCACCAATCAAGACTCACTCAACAAAGAGTACCCCACTTAGCCTGGATGATTATAGAACTTGAAAGAATGGAATTAAGTTTCATTAACATTTTATTTTATATTTCAACTCTTTATAATTAAAAGCATACTAACAATGGTGAAAGTTTGCCATAAAGGAAAGAAAAATGTTTGACCTATCAACTTATTTTCAGTTTGTTTTTGTTGGACCTTTATATTACTTCTTGCCTTTATTCTATAGTATATATAGAGGAGATCAAATTACAAATGTACCAAACTTGAGACCTCACAAACATGTACCAATTACAAGAATGAACAAAAATATTATTAGGAACTGTATAAGGTTTAAAATTCCAGATTTGATTAACTCTGATGTCCCACTAAGTTTGTTGAGACAGATAACCAGAATAGATTTATATGCATACAAGAGAGTAATTAAACAAATCATTATAATGAAAGGTGTCAACCAGCAAACTTTTATACTTGCAGACAAACTTAATATGGGAATGTTGACAGGTTATTGTTCATAACAAATTTGATTTGGAACCCAACAAGTTTGTCAGTGAAACACTGGTGATAAAGTCTAAGGTTGTCATTTCTATGAAATAAAACATGACTCTTATGTACCCCTGGAGCATCCCAATATACTTGCATACAATATTTTAACCTCTATGGCCATAAGTCAACATTTTTCTGTTGAATTGTAAAGGTGCCTGTCCTGAAAGCAGCTATACAAGCCTTAAGGATAGGTAGTCTCCTCAACAATACCAGTATGGAATGGTTTCAAATGAATGTATTATTTTCATATACACACATTGTATACTGTATTGTTGGAATAAATGAATCTTGAATCTTTTGTCAATATATCAAACCCAGCTACACTAGATCTTTGACCCAGAATAAATGGGGTACCTTTATTTTATTTTTTTTTTTTTTTTGAAAAAAAAAAATGGAAAGCCATAATACTTTGGATATTTTATGTTGAAACTATGTTCTTTGATATTTGACCATTTCACATTTACATTAGCTTCAGGTCCACATTTGCACAACTCTTATTGAAACATAATGAATAGAGCACAAGTATAATTGATGACAATCTCTGCACCCTGGTGACTAACTTTTCTGATAATTGTTACAACGAGCCACAGCTTTATGCTCCTTGTGTTCCAAATGAAATAAAATTTCCCTGCCTCAGTTCAGTTTTGGGAGAAGTTCCTGAGTTTATTGACCATTGACTGCTTTCTAGGCAGCTTAGATATGATTAAATAAAATCATGCTGGGATCAGCAGAAGATCGGGAACGCAACTAGCTAAAAATAGTGTTCAAAGAATGGACTACCCTCAGCACCCACAATCTTTTTTTCCCTCTGGCTTTTTTTTTTTTTTTTTTGAGACTTAACAGTAGAATACTTTACACACAATTTCCATATTGTTGTCTATGAAATGAAAGACCACTTTAGGATGTGTTCTTGGGGCAGGTCCTGGTGACCGAGACCACTGTGCTGTTTGTCACTCATATGGCTATCAAATACATACTTCAAAATTTTCATAAGTTTAAAAATAATGAGACGAAGCTGGCTTTCAATAGAAGTGTGGTCCATTATAATGTGCATCTCCGAAAAAAATATGGTGAAGCTGCGTTGGATCATTGTTGAGATATTAAGGTAAGGTTGTCCCCATGTGCACCACTCAGACAGCCTCCAAATAAATACTTTAAAGTTTTATAAAAAGTTTGAAAGTAATCAGAGGAAGCTGGTCCATCATAAGATGTATCTTTGACAAAAATTTGGTAAAGCTGTGGGTAGTATTTTTTTGAGATATTACGTTAACATTGTCCGGGTTGATGCCACTCCAATGGCCATCAAATAAATATATTAAAAGTTTCATAAAAAGTTTGAAAATGATCAGAGAAAGCTGGTTTTTTATTAGGCTCTGGTCCATGATGAGATACATCTCTGACAGAAATTTGATAAAGCTGTGACCAGTATTTTTTGAGATATCGCAGTAATGTCGTCAGGGTTGACGCCACATAGACAACTTTCAAATAATTATATTAAAAAGTTTTCAATAGAAACCTAAGGTCCGTGACAAAAATTTGGTACAGCTATGGTGAATATTTTTTGAGATAGCAGGGTAACAGAGACAAGACTGACGACGAAGGGAACGACAATATCCTCCGGCACTTGATGTGCCGAGGGTAAAAATGGAAATGTCGGGCGTACAAGAATAAGTTCTACATGTTTGGCCTCATTTTTCTGCAATTAAGCAGCATTGGAAAAGTGACTCAAGTATGACAGGTGACCAAGTTGCAATGGTGACGAAAACATACGTCACAGATGGTACTTCCAATTCAAATTTGAATCGCCAGTCTGGGACTCGCATAGGCAAGACAAATTCTAGGTGTACATCATGTGATAAACAATTCACAGGTAACATTGAGATCTACAAACTATATCACTGTAGGACATGCAGTTACAGGCGCAAAACAAGGTGATCTCGAGAAACATAATAACTCATAGATGTGAGAAACGTATAATAACTCATAGTGTGTACAAAACATAATTTTAAATTAATCAAAAGTGTAAATTTTAAGGGGCATATAATGACTCGCACTGGAGAAAAGTCCTACCAGTATACAGTGTATCATTATAAATGATCTGAAAAGGGTGACCTCAAGAAGCACAGGCCTATAAGTAATGATTTTATTGACGTGAAGAAAAGAGGTCAATACTCTCCTATATATCAAAAGATCCAACATATTACTCGCAGACATCTAAGAACACCGTCCTGAGATTTTTTTCTTTCACAAAATATCAATGAAAGTGAAAATGAAAATTTGATGCACACAGGCATCTTAGCACCTAAAACTTGTAATTATATACTGTCCTCTAACGTAGATCTGCAACACATAAATTTGTGAAAAAGAATAGACCATGACTTAGTATTTCTATGGCTATCTAGCTAAACTACATCAGTCTTTCACATAAAATAACATGTGAACAAATGAGCACTTGTGGCCTATTGACAAAGAGGCCTGATAACATCCGAGATTCAAACACTTCATACTGGTCAGCCTATTGGTGACCCCGTACCTATGGTTCATGTACCCAGCTTGGGTCATAGCACCAAATAATATACTTGTATACATTTGTGACATCTAACAAAGTCAACTACATTTTCCCTATCTGGCAAAGGGCCAGCTAGTGGCAAACCCCATGTTAACTATGTTATGGCAGCTTGCTGACCATTTATGACTGGTCAGTATGAGTTCCTGAGGACTCAGTTTTATGTCCTCTCAAAATCTAACTTTAAGTAATGAATTACACAAAATAAGTAAATGGATGAAATGTCATAAAATGAAAACAAAACAAATGCACTGTTTTTCACAATCCACACAGACGGGTAACAATCCCTGAAATTCTAATAAATAACACAAGAATTGAGTGCGCAAATAATTTCAATTTCCTGGGCAAGCACACCAATTGACATTTAAACCAGAAGAGTCATATTGTCAAAATCACAGCGAAAAAAGTAGAAGTGCTTTACTTCAGAAATGTGTAAAGGTAATAAATTAAATGATATGAAATTTAATCCACAGACCCAATTTTTAAAGGTCTTAATATACTTCAGATAAATGGTATACAGTGGTATCTGCTGTATGTGGCCAACCCTTCAGGCAAGAGAAAGTGGCCACATACAGCAGTTGATTTGTCACTGCAGGTAAATTTGCAAAGAAACGGACTCCTATGTCCAAGCCTAGTGTATGGCCACAAAAAGCAGTGTGGCTGTTCAGGGCAGTGGGTGCATACAGCAGGTACATGTACCACTGTATGTTATTCCTTATTGGGCCTGTTCACTTAACCGTGATTTGTAATCAGGGTAGTTCCATGTTATGCGTTATTGATCAAAAATACACATAAAAAGTGATTGCACTTTTACAATTTGCTGATATATGTGATTGTGATAACTATTTTGTCAATAAATGTGATGAAGATTTTGATGATAGACATTATTGTGATCTGTGAAAAGGGCCTTAGAATTAACTGTGACCCGTAATCGAGAAGGGGTATTCCTGCCCCCCCCTGGAAAATGCTTCAGACACGATTATTACTGTGTTAAGTGATACCCGTACCACATAATTATCAAGGTTCATACAGTCAAAATAGTTTTGCTTTATATGCTAGGAAATCCTGCGGTACACAAGCAGGCACTTTGTACACTTGTTCTGTACCAAATTGTTACTTTTGTAATGGTCCTGATTTTGAGTTCTGTCTGTGGCAGCCTCCAAGTAAAATTTTTCAACACTAACCAAGCCAAGAAATATGGATAACATGCATGTTTTAGCTAAAAAGAGTGTCTTTTGAACTACTTACCAGATAATTGCAAATTGTCTTTTCTAGAACATCCTGGGTTTTACATATAATTTATATGGAACTGGGTATTTTGGTAGAGCTCATTGTAGCTAATGTTTGTGATCTTTATGGGAGTCTCCTTACCATGGTGTATTGTATTTGTACATTTCACTTCAAGACTGTTTAATTGTATGGTGGAATAAAGGCTTCTTGAGTCGCTACATATTGCACTTTTTACTCAGTGTGTTTACAGTGTTTCAAGTCATGGTAGTTGGACTAGGTGTCAGGTACTCATATTGATATTGGATGGTTGATAAAAAGTGGAAGTTGTTCCACTCTTGATGTTACCAGATTCTCAGATTACAAGTGTAATTAACCCTTTCTCTTACATCAACTCTTTCAGTGCCAATCACGACTTAAGTTGATCTACTTAAGTCTAACTAGTTGAATGATCATTAAGATTGCAGATTCATATTCCTCATAAAAAGGCCTTTCATTCGAGGACCAGTATGCCTATAGTTCCAGAGAAAATATCCCAGGTCAACAGCTTGTCTTGGTGCACATTGGGTACATTGCGCCCAATGCGTGCCTAGAAAAGCTGTTGACTCAGTCCAAAATTTGGCACTGAAAGAGTTAAGACTAAGTCAACAGTTTCCCTTGGTGTGGAATGGGTGCTCCAATTAGGTCATGGCGACACCAAAATCTAATTAGTTCATCTTGCCAGGTAAGATAAGCATATTGCCATATTTGAGCAAAATAGAGGCATGTGGTACATATTGAGGTAAAGGCGATGTGCACATCCCCACATACGGATGGACAACCCAAAAACATAAAGGTCTCCCTATGGGGCAGACCCTTAAAAATTAGAGAAAAAAAAATTGCAGCACCACCTGGTGAACAAATTAAGAACTAGGAGCCCCTAGGAGTGTTCCTGTGTGATATCAAAGCAATCGGATGAGCAGTTTCAGAGAAGATTTTTTTTAAAGATTTGCCCAAACAAAGAAAGGAATTAGGGCTGTGTGAACAACCCACCCAAGGTACATTGCTAACAAGTTTGAAATCAGTCTGACTGACAGTTTTGTCAGAAAGGTGAAAATGTGAATTAGCATCAGAATGCCCATTGGCATGCATATTAATCAATAGGAAAGGTGCATTTACTGACAAGTACCCAAATTTTAAACAAGAGGGCTGTGTGAACAGCCTGTGCCTCAGCTGATCTTGACATTCATCACACTTGCAGCTCTATGAACTTGGGAAAGGATCAAGGACACCATGTTCTGAGTAAGTCTGACCTTGATAGAAGAACACTTGCATGTGCAACATCAAAGTTCAAGTAGTTCTCAAGTTATAATGAAGAGTAAAATTCATGTATGTTGCACTGTGACCCCACAAACGAGGTCAAGGTCATTCATGTTCTGTCTCAGCATGACCTTCATACAGAATAATTAACATGTGCAGCTAACTCAAAACAGATCTCAAGTTATCAAGTAAACAGTAAATTTTGTGTCCGTTGTCCTGTGAATTAGCATTAGAATGCCCATTGACTTACATAGTAATCAATAGGAAAGCTGCATTGAATGATAAGTACCCGAATTGAAAATCCTTAAAAATCAGGAATCGAAAGCAGTGCCACCTAGTAAACAACCGTTTGACCCTTCCACAACAACATATCCATTACATTTCAGCTGAATCCGAGGGACGGTTCTGAGAACAAGTGAAAAATAGCAAAACCATACAAAAAATTCATAAAAACATTACAGCACCACCTGGTGAACAATTTGGGAACTAGGTGTCCCTGGGAGTGTCTATGTATGATATCAAAGCAATTGGGTGAGCGGTTTCAGAGGAGAATAATTTTGAAGGTTTGCCCCAAAAAAGAACAAAAAAATTCACAAAAAATCCAAAAATAAATAGAGCGTGACCATTTGAACACAATTGGTAGAGATCCACCCAAGGCACATCCCCACCAAGTTTGAAGTAAATCTGGTCAATATTATTAAAGTTATGACCATTACAAGAAATTCCCTTGTTTTAAACTTTCGTATTAAAACTTTTGTAGAGATTTTTGAAAAAAAATCATTAAAAAAATCCAAATTCATTTGAACATGACCATTGGTACAAACCTGGTAGACACCAACCCAAGGTATATTGCCACCAAGTTTGAAGTAAATCTGGATGATGGTTTTGGAGAAGTCGAAAATGTAAATTAGCATTAGAATGCTCATTGACTTACATGGTAATCAATAGGAAAGGTGCATTTACCCCAAAGGAGCCGAATTGAAAAAATCATTAAAAATCAGGAATCCGTAGCATTCCCACATAGTGAACAACTTTGTTTGGCCCTTCCATAAGGAACATATCCACCACGTGTAAGCTTAATCTGAGTGACGGTTCTGGAGAAGAAGTGGCAAATAGCTATAACACACAAAAATTCATAAAAAATTAGAAAAAAACTGCAGCGCCACCTGGTGAACAAATTAACAACAAGGAGTCCCTAGATGTCTTCCTGTGTGATATCAAAGCAATTGGGTGAGCAGTTTCCAAGAAGAAGATTTTTTAAGATTTGTCAAAAAAAAAGAACAAAAAAATTCATTAAAAATCCAATAATCACTGGAGCATGAACATTTGAAGAAAACTGGTAGAAACCCACCCAAGGTACATTGCCACCAAGTTTGAAGTTAATCTGGATGACGGTTTTGGAGACGAAGTTGAAAATGTGAATTAGCATTAGAATGCCCATTGACTTCCATAGTAATCAATAGGAAAGCTGCATTGACCGACAAGTACCAGAATTGAAAAAATCGTTAAAAATCAGGAATCTGCAGCATTCCCACATAGTGAACAACTTTGTTTGACCCTTCTACAAGGAACATATCCACCATGTTTCAGCTTAATCTGAGTGACGGTTCTGGAAAAGAAGTCAAAAATAGGTAAAACACACAAAAATTCATGAAAAAAAAATTGACTAATGTTCTTGAATTAGTGTTGTACATGTATTTATTAGGTATTTTGTCATATCTCTGGAAACATTTCAACAGAGTTTTGTGTAGTTGTTGTTTTTTTCATATTAACCTTTGTGTTGTAATTTATGCAACAAAGTCTTTACCATATTGACAAAATCGCTAAAAAGTGTAGTGTTTCTAGCAATACGTATGACTTGTCCGATACAAACTCCATGCTTGTTTCTCAGGAATATTTCCTGTCAGGTCAGGGTAGGAGATAATATCAAATTTGAACTGGTCTTTCTTGTCAAATATTTTTGTTACATACTGGTTGTTCTTTATATCCAGTTCAAGGAAAGTAGCTTTTGTATCACTTTCATTTTCCAGATTTAATAATAGTTCTTTGGGATATATGTTTTTTCAATTCCCCTTTATCTCCATTGTTTAAAGCACACAGGTCATCTATAAATCTTCTGGTGTGACGGACTGACTGACAAGTCAGATGAACTAAAAATAGGAAAAAAATTGCAGTGCCACTTGGTGAACAAATTAAGAACTAGGACATCAGCCTGACTAGTAAGTCAGCTGAGCTAAAAACACAGTGCAGGCCGCCGGGTGCTAATCATCTGGAGTCAACGTTATCCGGTTGTAGACACATTTCCAGCCAGTTAGCTAGGTTTAGGGGCCTACCTGTATTGTAAGGCTACAACATGTGTGACAAGTTTTACTTTGCAATGAAATTTAATTTTTAATAAAATAAAGGAGACAGTCCAGTGAGATTTGAGTAAGTCTATACCGACATGAGCGGTCACTTAAGCTCTGCCACCTTTGGTCAGCAGAGCTAAAAACCAAGCTGATGTCAATGAAAACGGGCAATACATCACAATATTTATATTTTATTTTCCACATAAACATCACTGGACTTAATTCTCAAATTTAATCCCATTATCCCAGGATCACGGTGCTAATGCCCAATTTCCCATGTTACAGAAAGGGCACTACATAAATATTGGTGTATGCTATGATGTACTATATCACCATATATACATCATCGATCATGTCATGAAAAAACAATGTATCATTACACCCCTAGATCTAGAGAGTCTACAAGTTTTAAATGCCAGTAACTAGCATGATTTTAAACATTACAAATTTTGCCCATGATAAGCTGGATACACCTTTCATGATCAGCACAGGCTGAAGTTGGAATGGCATATCAAATTTGGAAGATACAGAATTTTAAAGTTGAAATGAATATTTTCCACACATTTTCAAAGAAGAGACCTGGAATTTTAATTTGACCACGCAAGCAATTTGAAATTTCAACATCCAGTTCACACAGTTTGGAACATTGTGATGATTCTAAAATGGATGCAACCTTTGCTGATGAATAGACATATTCCCATGACAAGAAAATTTATGTTGAGGTTAAATTACATTTAATTACCTCTCTGTGTACAAGAAAAACTGCATAAAATACCAAGGAAAGGAAGATGACAAATTAGAACTGCAGGAAAAACACAACTATTGGGGGAGGCTTAATTATGAATGTCGTGTCTAAACGCATCTTGACAGTGCTTCATGACTTGACTCATGTGGAAGACACGTGTCCTCAAAAATGGAACACAGTGCAGTTTTTTTAACATCAAAAGCAACACTATGGGACATTTATTAGCTGTGGTTTTGCTTTGGCTTATATTTTTCAGCAAGTTCCCTTCCGCATGGGCTGATCCCTGTGGCCAACATAGCAAAATATGCTGCTCTTGCTGAACTAACAACCTGGACACGATTATCAAATTATGGTCGTGTTCTCAAAACACACATTGAGCTTGATACAAGAAGGAATCATCCCATATTTGGAGTAAGCACAAGCATTAGCAAACAATTGGTTTTCCATCAGTATACCAATAACAGACAGGCTGATTATTTATCACTTATGCTAAGTGACAGGGTCAAACATTTTGGTGGGATATCCTCTATTTACAACTGCGTTTCTTGGTGGCACCACAAAAACAGAAAAAAATAATCAAAAGTATTCCCTCCAATATTTTTTAGATTCATTCACACAGGTCAACATGCAACAAAAATGACTCTTAAGATGATTTTGACATCTATTCCAGAATTGTTGAAGAGAACTATTTTTCCATGTTGCCACAACAACTGAACATAAAGTTAAACATGTATTGGCAGATTGACCTTTTTCCCTTGAATTAGGGCCGAGTCAACAGCTTTCCTTGGCATAGCACTGGGCGTCCCCAACCCATGCAAAGCAAAGCTGTTGATCTGGCCCATATTTGAATAGGTCCCATCTTCATTTTTCATTCGAATTGTTTTTCAGTACATGTACTGTTGAAATTAGCCTAAAACATTGGAACATGTGACATTTGTCCATCAGCCAGTTTAAGCCTTTCCCCCTTAATCTGGCCAAAACCGGCTGGTAGTCAAATGCTGTCTGCTTCAGCGTTTTCAACTGATTTCAACAGCAATGAAAAACAATTTGACTGAGAATTGAAGATGAGACCTGTCAAGACAACATGACCCAGGTCAACAGCTTTCCTCGGCATGGGTTGGGCACTAAGGCATGGGTTGGGCACTTAGTGCCCAACCCATGCCAAGGAAAGCTGTTGACTTAGTCTCAATTCAAGGGGGAAAGGGTTAAGGCGGAAAGAATTCTCAAGATCATTGTGGATATGATTATGAAGGATACTGCAGAGACATAGGACTTCGAACCGAAATCAGTTTCATATTTTAATTACCTTAAAATATAAAGGACTACACACACAGACACACACACACACATGTCATCCCATGCTTTCCTTCACCAGGGTTGCAGAACATTCTAAATCAGATAAAGTCAAGATGAGGTCATACTTTGGTAGTTGTAGCATAAATATATTCACTGAGTACTTCTACAGTAGAAACTCTCACAAGGAATAATCCACGGCAGTTCAAGGGTGTTTAATCTCTCCAGTCACACTCCAATATTACCAATCATAGAGAAATAACATAAAAGACCTAAACTGTAGAAAGCTGTTATCAATCTTCATTCCAAAAAGAGATTGTTCATCATTTTCACGAGGATACAGATAGTATGCTAGGGAGGAGGGCCCACAGTTGGGGTACTCTTTATTTACCCTTTATTCCCCCTCAAAGCACCCAGATGTAATTGTCATACCCTTAACTCTTTAAGTGCCAAATTTTGGACTGAGTCAACAGCTTTTCTCGGCATGCATTGAACGCAATGTGCCCAATAGGTGCCAAGAAAAGCTGCTGACCTTGGGTATCCTCTCTGGAACTATAGGCATACATGTACTGCTACTTGAATAAAAGGTCTTTTTGTGAGGAATACAAATCTGGGATCCTGATGATAATTCAGACTAGTTTGACTTAAGTAGATCGACTTAAGAAGTGATTGGTACTGAAAGAGTTAACATTTTCACTTTGATTTCTTGTTACTGGAAAACATTTTTGCTGAGACTTGTATGCAAGACGATTCATGATGGCATGCCCTGGATCAACAGCTTTCCTTGGCACCAAGGAAAGCTATTGACTCAGTCAAAATCTGACCTGGAATGGGTTAATATTGCTATAAAATGGTGATTAAGTGATCACAAACACAAACAACCATTGTAATTGCCACTGGATATTAACAAGACTGGACATAATTGCATTGTAAGCCCACTAAATCTTGCTGATACATTCACACTTCAAATAAAAGCCCAAAGTGGATCGGGTCTTTATAAATTCTGCTCCCCTATTGTCAACTGAAGTGGGCAGACACCATTTTCAAATGTCAGAGAGTAATATCTCTTGGTGAGGCAGGGGGTAATGAAAAAGGGTACTTTGTGTACTATCTGGAAAATGGTGAACCATCCCTATGCCACTGGCATATACATCATTTGCACACACAGTATGATAGTAAGTGGTGGCATCTCCATTCATTCAGAAGTCCTATGATCGCACAGCTTCCTGTATATCTGCACGCTTGTGAGTTCCATCACAGTACGGTCTGTTGCTTGATTGTTTACAGTTGCATAACCACACTTCTTTTTCCTCTTCCACTTGGAATTTGATTGGCCGGAATTTGGGTTTGATTTTGACAAAGCTAGTCCCATCCAACTGTTTGTGGCTACCATCACAGAGAGGCTGAAAACATAACAAATAGCTTGGAGATATGGCATACCACATAATGGGAAAATCATAAAATACCCAAGTCCCGACAATGGTTGGGTATCATTATACATTAGGTTTTAATGCTGTATAAGAGGAGAAAAAACAAAATATCAGTTGTGATGAGAGTACTGTACTACTGTTAAGATAAAATCCTGAAGTGAAGCAGACAAATTAACCTGTCGCCAGAACTGCCTTTTACTTTCTCACTCTGTGCCTGTATGCTGACTTGGAACTAAATGCAAGTTACACAGTCAACTTCTCACAATGAGCATTTCCATTTAAAAGTACCAATATATCCAGAGCTTTGGCATTGCCAAGCAAAGCATGCTGAAGCATTGGATTGCCTCACAATGCAAAAACCTTGACCAAGGCTTGCCTTTATTTCTGTTGTATGGAATGATCAGTAGGTGATTTCTTCATATATGTATGCAACTACATGCACCTTGTTATACTGTGCAGTATAAAGGCAAACCTTTCTAATCACTAAACTCACCTGGTGCACAATTGCAACACTTTAACAAATGACGTAAATGAAAAAAAAAAAAAAAAGAAAATCCTGCTAGCAATTTCAAAATACCATCCTGAATGATGTTCAACCACTTGATAAACTTCAAGTATGTATATACATGTCAACTACAACACTGCTGACACTGTCACAGTAATATTATCTCAAATGCAATATAAATATTACACAATGTGCCTCACCTGACTTTTACTGACGCCACAGGAACACCAGAAATACACCTTATTGGCTTTCAGTAACATTTTAAATGGTTTCTTGTCGTATATTTTTCCAAATGGTCGCTCAAGTTCAAATTCTCCAGGAAAAACTTCTTTTTCATAAACCTTTGGTCCTTGTGATTGGGGATATGCCATCTTCATAATTTCTGGGTCCGGATCTGGGGTGTCAGGCCGTTTGAATTTCTTAGAATACCATTTTACCTGCAAAATAATTAAATTTGCTATGAGAGGCTGACAGCCACAGAAAAAGTAATAAATTTCACAAGCTCCTTCAACACTGTGGAATTCAATACACTTGTCATTGTTCTTTCCTAATACTGTTGCACACCACATAAACACAAAACACTGTACACATAATGCTGATACCAAGAATCCATTCATACAAAACTCACAATGTAGGTATTTAAATGAAAAACAATAAAATAAACTAGAGCTCCGGGCTGCAAAAATTAAAATTTTGCATAACCCATAAATGGGTTACGCTAAAAAGGTTTGCTTAACCATATTGTTGTTGCTTAACCCATTTTTTATGTTCCATATATAGTTATGCCCAAATTTTACGCAACCCAAAAATGGATTGCACCACTGTGGAACTGCACAACCTTGGCACAACCCAAACGGTAGGTTATGCAATTTGTGCAGGCCTGGAGCTGAAATGTTTGTTTCATTATAAAAATTAGTCAGAGGCATTTCTATTTACCATACATGTACTTGCATACAGAAAGCCCCTTTATTCTCCATACTTCATACCAGCCATAATAAATTCCCTTATTTTCCATACCAATACAGTGTACTTGGGAAAAATTATCACCTACACCTGTGTACCCAGACCTGCCCCCAACCCCCTTCAGATAACTTGGCCACACTTCACAATCCATACCTGGTGTGGCTTGTGTATGCACAAATTATGGGCTGGGCCCCGCATGCTTCATCTACAGATCCTCTGGTATTTAAGAGCAATATGATCTGCCTGTTGCCTGTGCAGACCAAAAACAAATCTTGATAGCCATAAAACCTGACAGAATGGCAGAATTGAAATCCATGTATGTCCTGAACACAAGGTGTCAACAGCATCACCATCATGATCAAGCCAAAAAGTTCACCTCAATTTATGTACAGAATCATGCAACAAGGTCAACATCAATCAGGTCACTCTGCGTGCTTTCCAGTCTCATGAACTTTGGAAAAACAACACTTCAGCCACAGGTAACATGGAATGCCATACCACTCTGAAGCCTCAGAATGCCACCCACCCTCTCATCATTTAAAAAAAAAATAATAATAATAAAAATTTAGCCCCCATTTAACCCTGGTTTAGCCCCGATACCTATATACATACATGTACTACTGGACCTGCTTGGTGTGTGGCTTTGCTGACCAGTTTATGGTATTATAGTTAGGAATGATACTGTACTACATTTATTTTCTTGTGTAAATATTATACTTACAATTATATCCATGTACTATTTATTTGTGTGATATCACTTGAAATCATGTCATTTGTTTGAACAATTACCACGTATTATCCAGGGCTTGACAGAAGATTGCAGAGGTTCCAAGTTATTTTCTCAGGAGATGCTCTGATTCATTAGTAGGAATTCAGGAGATTGTGTTGATGATGGGTGGGGGGGGGGCATCGGGAGGGGGCAAGCCTGCCTCCAGATATAAGACATTTTTGTAAATATACAGTGAAAATGGTGCAGTCTTGTGGTTTAAAATTCCAAAAATCTGCTGTAAGAAAGGGAATAGGAACATGCATTTAAAATACTGTTAACCACTGTCAGTTAGCTGTAAATACACAAAAACACTATCACAACACAAACAATTTATGCAACATGTGAACTTTTTTTACTGAAAAACTGATAATTCGGGAGTTTTTAATCAAGATTCTGGAGATCAGGAGACTTTAAAGAAATGAGTTAAATTTTGGGAGATCTACCAAAAATTCAGGAGTTTTGGAACCTCTGAGATCGGTATCATTTTACAGAGTCTATGATCCTACTAAGAGGATAACTCATAAGCCAATGTAGCAAGGCATGTGATATTTTGTGCCAGTGCACACAATTGACCAAATGTTAATTACACCAATCTTTTAATTGGTCAAACCGGAATCGGTTGAATGGTACATACAGTGAACTGGTCACATGCTTAAACGACATTTGACCCATTGCAATTTGATTGAAATGTACCTGTAGTAATTCAGGACTTTTCCTCACAAGTGGACCACAGTGCCCAGCGACTTTCTTACCTCCAATGCCTAGAGAAAGCCCCTTTGCTGGGGTAAGACTACTTGATTGTATAGTTTTAACATATGAACTTGCCACAGAGCAAGGTTTACATGGTAAAATAACATGAATATCTCCGCTGAACAAGTTTAAGTGTGGAAGGAAACTGGCCTCTAAACTATTTCCCATTTTGGCTGGGCAACTGGTGCCGGAGGTTGCATGTTCAGGTCCCGCTCGTTCTGAACATAAAATATTGATATAAACCTTTCGTAGAATGTTGAACTTATAACAGATGCAGACTATGTTAGGGCAGTTAAGCTTGCCTAATCAGTGAAGTATCTGCCATAACTGAAACGATGGTATTTTGCCCTTTAAGCACCACAGTTGTATGAATGGTTATACATGTGTCCCACAGAGCCATATGCTGTGGCATCATGAGCACATGCTGCCAAAATGTACTCAGTTTAAAATGTTAAAGGTTTCACAAACTACTCTGGGGTTAATATTATATATATCTAATAGTTAAACCCCACAGGTGTCAGAAACCAATTGCCACCAATGCATGTGTGGTGGTCAGTACACAGATATTGGATGAGGGTCTCATTAATTTCCATTTATGTTTGTATTTGTCTTTTTGCCCAGAACCACTTCCTAGTAGTCATTACCCTATTTTGCAGTCTGAACTCTTTACTCTCCATAAGCTAACCTGTCCCTGTCTAAACTACATACATATGGAATTACTAATGTCCATATTGCACACGTGCCTCTGTAAAATTTTCACATAGGCTGTATCAGCCCAAATAAATTAAAGGGTCTTCAGCGGGTAACTACTCAACATGTTTCGGAGCCTATAAAAACCTGCCAGTACTTTTGGACCTGTATCCACTATTGGGGCAACCTCTTCCCTAAGCTCCAGCTTTCACTCAACAGGGGGGCTTGGCAGGCCCGACTAGCAGTGCCATTTCATGGCCTGGGGGCCACTTCAGTGTCTGATACAAAATCCCTACTCTGGGGCCCACTGCTGCCTACAACTGCTAACTGTAGGCCTATGGCCTTGTATTTCCATTTTCAGGTAATGCTCACTCTGGGAAAGTCCCATTATATATTGTACATTTAACATTCATTCGACAAATTAACCTTCCTTTAACAATAATCACACATATATTTTGGATACTACCTTGTCAAAATATCAAATCGGGACTAACCCATAATGGCTGCCATTTTGAAAATTGTGGATTCCACACCAAATGATTTGTAATGAATGAGGATAGTATTGGGATAATCTGAGGGAGGGGGTTATAATATGTGCAACCAAAAGCATACATTTTTCAAATATTTCAGAGCATCAATAATGATATGATATATGCTGTGGCCTGTGATTCACTTTAATGTCCAAATCAAAGGTATTTTTGTGCGGTATTGCGCAATGTTCAAAATGGCATTCACCACCTGCAGGCTCAAGGTCTATTGTGTTGCATTTGGATTTGTAACTAACAATAACTGCTTGAGACACAAGGCAGATTAAAGTTAAGATAGTAAGTCATGTTTTAAAAGCACTTTAACAACCATTTGCCAGAGAACAGACACCTGGAACCTAGCAAAATATTACGATAATGATCACGGAATAAGGGGGGCTATGGCCTATGCTGTTTCACCAAACAACCATGGCTATGCCTTATTGAACTTTGTGAACTATGCTGTTTCCCCTTCAGTCTGGGTCGATCAATTTTGATTAGGGAAGGGTGGCCTGAAACTTTTTTTTTATTTCATGTTCATAAAAATGCCCCCCCCCCCCCCCCAAAAAATAGTGCTTAGGGTCGGGACTCAGGCCTTTTCAGTGGGGTCGGTTGGGTTATCGAAACCACACATATACATGTATATATTTTTGTTAGGCATTAGGTAACTTGGACATTTGATGAAACATGACAGTTATGTTTAAAATGGATGTTCTTTACCCAACACATTACCTCCTTTGTCGTCAGTTGAACCTGTGCACAGCCGAAGGCACTTGTTTTGCCTGTAAAAAGTTTCTAATATCTTCAAAATGAAAAAATTCCTGGTACGTTACCAATATTGACAGGTATACTAACAAAATTTTTTTAGAATTTAAGTAAATGCCGCTATAATTGACCTTAAATTTGAAGATTTGTACTTTGAACATGCATAATTACCCTATGCCCACAAGTGTCCACCCCTGCGATGCCCTCTCCAGTCACTGTCTGCTGGACATGAGAAAATTCTATGCTTTGCTGCTTCTGTGAAAGCAGTCAATTACACGGACTTGACACTAACTGAGTTGTCTGGCAGTTTAATAGTTTTGTTTCTTGGGTAGGTATATAAACTGCATGCCAGACACACAATAATAGTCTGATACTAGCCACCGACACAAGAGATTTTGTTTCAGGGGTGTTATTATGGCCAGCAATATCCTTGAAACCAGGGAAACATATGAGAGCTCCTGGGTGGGCTCAAGCTTGCCTTTCAAGGCTACTAATATCAAAGCCTCCAAGCTAGTCTATGTTAAAAGTGGGAGATCTCCATCCTGCAGGTACTTCAAAGTGGGAGGGTGAGCACAGAAGGCACAAAGCAAAGCTAGCGGGGTCTGCATGCTCCCCCAGAAAAAATTTGAAACTTTCACCTGCATTTCCTGCATTTTGAACCATTTCAGGCACCATCAGACATTTTCAGTCAATGAAAATTGTCACTCAACTGCTCGAACAGCTAACAAAAGTAAGCCATACATAGGTGTATTTATGGTCATCACCTTTATTATGAGCAAATTGTCTACCAGAGTACAAATTACTGATTGTCGTAAAATCATTAAGTAGAAAGGTGTCTAGCAAAAACATTG
Source organism: Hermodice carunculata (assembly GCA_964020975.1). Taxonomy (NCBI): domain Eukaryota; kingdom Metazoa; phylum Annelida; class Polychaeta; order Eunicida; family Amphinomidae; genus Hermodice; species Hermodice carunculata. The sequence continues at coordinate 95,735 of CAXHWN010001614.1, read as the reverse complement.
CTATACATTAGGCAAAACAAAATACAAGAGAACTGTGACAGTCCTGTGCCCAGCTGACATGTACATATACCCCCATATTTTCCCCACATTATAAGCTCAAAGGTGGTCCACCTTTCACCTTTTTACCATCTTTGTCCTTTTTCATTAAAAAGTAGGTTATTTTAGTAATATTTATGCAACCTTTGGTCAATATCTGTCCTGGAAAAAGAAATTCTTGGTTGCCATCAGGTTCACTACCTTTTTGCTCTCCAAAACTTGGGAAAACCCTGATACCCTTGTGATTTTTCAAGATTTACCTAAAAAAAAACCCAATGAAATTCATAAAAAAATCACTGGAGCATGACCATTTGAAGACATCTGGTAGAGACCCACCCAAGACACACTGCCCACAAGTTTGAAGTCAATTTGGCTGACAGTTTTGGAGAAAAAGTAAAAAAAAAAGTGAAAAAGCATTAGAATTCCCACCGACTTGCATAGTATAATCAATAGGAAAGGAGCATTTACCAATAAGTATCCAAATTGAAAAAGTCGTCAAAGATCAGGTATCCACAGGAGTTTAACCTACTGAACAACTTTGTTTGACCCTCCCACAAAAAAACACATCCACCAAGTTTCAACTTAATCTGAGTGACGGTTCTGGAGAAGTTAAAAGTAGCAAAAACACACACAAAAATAGAATGAAGTTGTAGCGCCACCTGGTGAACAAATTAAGAGCGACATGTAGGGGCCTCCACGAGTGTCCCTGTATGATATCAAAGCAATCAGTTGAACGGTTTCAGAGAAGAAGATGTAGGGGCCTCTGCGAGTGTGCCTGTATGATATCAAAGCAATCATTCGAACAGTTTCAGAGAAGAAAATTTTTTTAAGATTTGCCCCAAAAACCAAAAAAATCTTTAAAAATCCAAAAAATCAATGGAGCGGGCCCATTTAAACAATCTGGCACACACCCACCAAAGGTACATTGCCGCCAAGTTTGAAGTCAATCTGGCTGATAGTTTTGGACAAAAGGTCCAAAATGTAAATTAGCAATAACAAGTACCTGAATTGAAAAAATCGTTTAAAGTCAGGAATCCACAGAAGTGCCACTTGGTGAACAAGTTTGTTTGACCCTTCTACAAGAAACACATCCACAAAGTTTCATCTTAATCTGAGAGATGGTTCTGGAGAAAAAGTAAAAGATACCCAAAAACACAAAAAATCATAAAAAAATGCAGCACCACATGGCAAACAAATTATGAACTAGGAGTTCCTAGGAGTGTTCCTGTGTGATATCAAAGCAATCAGGTTCACAAAGGGGTTTCAGAGAAAATAAGTTTTCAACATTTGCTCCAAAAAAGAACAAAAACAAAAAAAATTTCAAAACAATCCACAAATCACTGGAGTGTGATTATATCTATGCACTCATTAGGAGTCATTTCTGATTTTTGAAGCCTTTATGGAAGAACACTCAGCTAATTTGTTGATGTGGTTGTCTGATGAAAACATAAATACAAATTTGTTTTCATTAGTAAGATTCATAAAATTTCTGGATTACTTGTTACATTCATTTATTAAATCATTTCTGGGTATCTCATTAAGTTTGCAATTGAATACAAAGTGATTTTCATCTTCAACCTCACCACTGTCACACTGTGTACACTTTCTTGCTTTCACAGGTGTTGCTTTATACCAACCCACCTCTATTTCTAAAAAAAAAAAAAGTATAGACCCATATCTTTTACATGGATTGCGAAACAGGCCAAGCCTATATTAATCACTCTCCATGGCACAGATCGTGGCATATACTTCCTACCTACATGTTTGGTGGAGGAAACCAAAGGACTTAGAGAAAACCACCATGCACAGTCAGAGTGGTAGGAACTCTTTCCACAAGCTTCCCCGGCCGTGAATCGAACCCGGGCCACAGAGGTGAAAGGCTCGGCCAACCGGGCACCCTAAATTTCTATTTCTAGTTTGTTTGCACTAATGCAGAGTCTTGTCATGGCCTGTCTAGTATATTCTGAATTTTTGACAGCATTTAAATATGGTTCATAACCAAACTTCATTTTCAATGTTCTACAGGATCTCACTTTGCTGCCCCTAAAGTTGTCCCCTGAATTCTTATTCAGTTGTTCACTCCAAAATAGATAATAATTAGTCTGCATTTTATTTATGACAGATCACAGTTGTCCATCGTGCATCCAAAAAATTTGAGGATTTTATTTACATTAGATGCCCAAGTACTAGATGTGTTTTTAAGGATGCTAGCTTCATTACAGGCTTCATGTAGCAAACTGTCATCTGGTGCTTCTTGTAGGTGGAATATATATTTTATCCAAATGTTAATATACACAGGAAATCTTCCTAACTCTCAATAAACTGCTGCATTAGTGGCTTTTGATCCAACTTGTAGAAAGTATTTACAATACTGCAGGTGTAAATTCTCAAACACTTCATTTAAATTTTTGTTTTCAAACCACCATTTGTTGGTCATTTTTGGTGTATTGGGTACTCCCCATAGTCTTCGCAGCAATACAGATGGGTTTGATTTTGAAGCTGGTCATACAACTTTAGACCTATGTGCACCTGTCCTACTTTAAGCATCTTGCTGGTGCATTAGTCAACATTATTCTAATAATAGTAATAATAATAATGATAATAATAATAATAATAATACAGGGAACAATTTAGGTTTTCAGAAATGTATAGCAAATTTGCTCCACAAAACAGATTTTGTGTAGCACTCAGCTAATTTTGTGTAGCAATTTATCTTGAGCCACAAACCTTTCCAAAATTTCAACTTAACTGCATGTGACAGTCACTTATTGGCACTATACTTGCATGTTTTTTTATATCTTTGTATATCATGCTTAAAATTCATAATGATTCACTGAAGGGATTCAGTGATCTCCTCACTGACTCATTATATTGTAACTGTTAGTAAGCTTAGCAACCAGCAGTCTGCTGAGTCTGTGACAGTGAGTGTGTGTGAATGTGAACTTATTGTCTTATTGTGCCCTTGGATCCTTAATCATCCTCTGTAGCATGCCTGAGCGATAAATAACATAGTTGCAAGATGATGGTGGTAGTGGTGCATGCAAATGCCTGTAGTCATCTGATCATGGATTGGACAATGAATCATCATTGGTGCATGTTCAATTTTTTTTACTTCTACTTTAAAAAATTCCAATTGCAATTTGGCATTTCAATTTTCTCAAAATGATCACAAAAGTATCATAAACTTCAATGTCAGTCTTTATAATAATATTAATAGTATTACTTTAACATTAACAGCTGTGTGAGTGTGTGATTATCACAGTATGGATCCTTTTCAAAAAGGCTTCTCAACCTTCAACTGCACCAGTGTGTATTATTTACTCAACACAGTATCATGTAGTGCTAAAGCTTAGATCTTCAATCAAGCTGCAGCTTGTATTTATATTTTAGCTTGCTAGTAGTAGTATTATGCACTTGTCTTGCTCACTACAGTCTGCATGTACAATCAATGGATCCTTAGCCAGGCAACCTTAATGCAGGAGGACCTGGGCCTATGCAGAAATTCAAATGTACAGGAGCAAGGCCAAAAATATCATACTAAAATTAAGTTATATTATACTCCCAAAATTTACGCTAAAACTTCGTAACTTTGCCCCTTTGCCGCCACGACGTTTTGCGTCGTCCGCCATTGTTTTTCATACTGCTGGAATCCTCAGAATTCGTCTCTTAATGTAACAAGCTCTCTTATTGGCTAAGAAATAAATATTCCTGGGGTATCCCTCCAAAAAATAGCCCAGAATGAGAATCGAACCTCATTATAAATGCGCTGGGTCATTTCCAGGTTTCTCATTGGATGGATTTGGTCACGTGCAAGTCACCGTCCAATCAAACTCGTTGTTTGCCATGTGCTTGAGTCAAGTTCGATTTGTTGTGCAGGTGAACATGTCGCATTCACGCAAAGATTATAGGACCAAGATGCGAAATTTTGACATACTTTCGCAAAACGACTTCGATGGAACAGATCTAGACACAGATAAAGGCAGGAATGAAAATTCCATAAGCAAGGCAAGGAAAATACGCAGATTCCGTCACCGCACGGTGACGAAGCTAAGCCTGATTGATATTTTTGCGTAAACACGATTTGTTGTCGATCGCTGTCTCAGATACGTCTTGGCATGATGTTTTTCTCCAAAGTTTGTTGTTTTAATTTGATTAGAATGTCTGAAAGGATAAAAATCTGTATAAAAGAACAAATGAGGAATGAAATTTAAGACCGAAGGCGGGGAAAAATATACGCACATAACTGAAAACCATGCCCGGACTCATGCCTGTTCACACTCGCTTGTGTTGCACGGCCCGTGACCGTGTTTGTTGGTAAAAAAAAAAAAAAAGGGTGAACAGACGCTTGACATCCCATAAAGCATAAAAAAATTTAGGGGGTAAATTGAAATCAAAATTGCACAGAATTATACCTCATGCAATTTCTGACCGACTTTGTGTTGATCACTAGGATTGAATCGCAAAACTCCCAGAGCCCAGGCACGTTCAATCCAGCATGTCCTCTCTTGCGCAAGCGATTAGAAAACTGCCCGGTGGCACACTGTGTGCGATACCAGATACTGGCAGAGTGCTAGGAGTTAAGCCTTAAGGGTGGCCCAAAAGGAAGATGTCAACAAACAGAAAGATCAGAAAGCTGCAGTAAAATTCGAAGCAACAATGTATGGGTTTTATAATTGAAAATTAAGCCAAAATTCATGACAATTAATGCATTTGTCACCGCAGATACGTTTCAGTTCAAGCTTCTGTATAAAATAGGAGAAAAAATTACCGTATCGCAACTTTGCTCCACAGACAGCTGATTGTGTCGCACACGGTACATTTTGTATCGCTTTTTGCGATGCGATACCGGTTAAATTGTTCCCTGTAATAATAATAATAATAATAATAATAATAATAATGTGGCTCTCCGCTTGTCTGCCATGGTCCTGTGTCACATGGCCTAGGGACAAGTAGGGAAAAAAAATCCATTCCCTTACACACCCTATCCCCGCCTCTAAGCTAAGGCTCAGGCTTAGCCTTAGAGGCGGGGATAGGGTGTGTGCAGCCCACTACAGCCGTTCTTCAGAATCCACCACCCCTATATAGTTAACTTCCAGTAACACTTCAGTGTCTTTAACATATTTTGTAGGTATGGGGCCCAAAGCCCTATTCAAATATGCCTATACATGCCATTACCGCGAAGTGCCATATAATATGGCACTTCTTCTCGGTAATGACTAATGTGCACGTAAGCATGTATGGGCATATTTGAATAAATAAAGAACTTTATTAATCAACTTATACGTTTGGAAGTGTGTCGTCATGTCGTAAGTTTAGGAGAAACTTAGTCTTAGGCTATGCGGCCCAGTACGGCCGTTCTTCAGAATCCACCACCCCAAAAGTTCATTTCCAGCATGGAGCAATAAAACTAGTTTCTTTCTTCCATGCTTCCAGTGACACTTCAGTAATTTTCTATACTCATTGAGTCATTACTCGGGTCGTTTTCCGTCAGGAAAATCGTTGGCGGATTCTGAAGAAGCCGCCTACCACAATTTACGTGTTTAAATGAATTCTGATCCACAGTCTTCCGTATTCCTGCATTATTGGTACATTATGCATCAAGCTTACGTTAAGAACGGGGTTGACATCCTCCTCAGATTCAAATTTTACTGAGTATATCATACTGGCGTCGAGTAATGTAGGCCTAAACTATCACACCAGCCATGTGGCAACTTCAGTACTTGTGACTCTTGTCAATGCGATTTGTCTCAGACAGACAAGAACCGATTGCCTTTCCCTCCGCGTTTAGTGACATCTGATTAGACATACTGTGTCTCATGTTGTTTAATCAATTTCTACTTACACAAACCGCTTGGCGTGTCGTGCTTGACATAACTTTAAAGTTTCCTAATTTCGCCCACCTCAAAGCAGCCGCCATTTTCGTGCATTAAATAATAAGGAGAAGCGATAATTCGTGAACGTCATTGGTTAAAAGTATAATACAAGTTTATCGTACATTGCATTTCATAATTTTAATGTATATTTTGACCGTTAGATGGCAGGTTCGTCAAAGAAAGTAGGCTGTCACTTTCCTCTTCGAATCGTTTTTAATGTCTGGATGCTAACCCAGACATATTGTTTTTGTTGGAGTTCTTTATTCTTTCTTTATTTCGTAATACCTTTCCCCCGTATTTTGTGACGCAGTTTCCTCACAAGTTACAACACTGAATTTTTACAAACTATGAGACCGATAGCTGAAATTATGTACCTGGTGTGGATTTATTGATATGTTATAAATTATCAAAGGTATGGGTAAAATTTTTTTTGGAATACTACTGTTCAGCAGATTGTACCTGACGATCCATGATTGATGATGTCACAAAACAGTATTCGAGGGGGTTTCAAAACAAGCTCCAATTGGCACCCAAACAGATTTGCTTGCAAATCTATCCATTCTAGTTTGTTTCTTTGGTTTTTTTTTTTGTTTTTTTTTTTGGTTTTTTTTCTTTTTGTCTTTTTTGTTTGGTTTTTGTCCTCTGTCACGTTTCATTTATCAACTTTGTTATCTTTAATCAATCCGGCATTTATTTCCGTTACTAAAAAGTAAAGAAAATGGTTGAAACAGACAACTATTAATTATACTGGAGTCTTTATGTCTAGCACCACTTCCTGGCTGACATTATCCTTTTCCGCAGTTCAAACTCGATACACACTATAAATTAATCGGGCATAAGCTAACCTGACCCTGTCTAACCTTTACAAATATGGAAGTACTATTGTACGTGATGCGCACGTTCCTCTGTAGAATTTTGGCCAAGGCTGCATTAGCCCAAATATGTTAAAGGGTCTTCAGCGGGAAACTATACTCAAAACATGTTTCGGAGCCTGTACCTGTACATGTCTCTCTGAGTAGCGGCTCATTGTCTGTGCTAAATATTCAGCAAAGCCAACCCACATAACAACGAATAAGTACAAATGTGGGAAATGATGAATTAGCTAAATAAGTGAAGTTTTGCTTATAAATGTACAGCTTCAATATGAATAAAGGATACCTATAAAACCCAACATGACTAAATTTGTATAGGACAAATTCAGATGAGAATAATTTGACTTACCCCTGAATTAGTGTGTACCCTTTCTAGCTGGATAGCTTACACTAGTCCAACCACCTGCCAGTGTATAACTGAAGTAGAAACAAACTGGAGCTAAACATTCAATCACAGTGATTATATAACAGACAGTTACAGCTCGACACCTGTATAAATCTGGGGAATTCCTAACACGTACTGTAAAAATGGACATCCTGTACCATTAAATTTACCGCTCAATGCCGGCTTGGAGAATTTAAATAGCCTAAATTAAAAAGTGTAAGTGTACATTGCCACTGCATTTCATGGCATGTCTGATTGATTTAATGCGCCGTGCAATTTTAGAAAACGGGGTGTAGCACATGGCCCCCCAGGAATTATACATGCAACAATCTTTATTGACATAAACTATACATCTCCAGTGCAGTATAGTCAAAACATAATCATAATAAAGTACTATCATACATGTGTAAGAACATAATAACGGTTTTAATTTTTATAAATACTTTACCAATATATACACAGCTCTCGTTGTCTCAGTTGACTTCTTAAAATGCCCTGTGCATTTCATATTCTGTTATGCAGGAAGTCCAACACAGTGCGGCCATGTGGGAATCAACACGTGCTACATGTTTCGATAATACGGAACTTGGTTCTTGCCTGGTGAAGAAGAAAAAAAAACAGAACTGAATTCAAATTTCCATGTTGGAATATTCCAGCATGGGTCAGACGGCAACGATACACTGCAGCGTCAACGATGTACGGACATAAAAGACTTTAAAATATTTTGTTTTGTGTGACATTTATTTATTCTTGTACCATATTGATGTACTCAGTTAACGAACAATAAAGATTTGTATTTGTATCTCCTAAAAATTAAAATTATTAGACATTTGAATATATATCTTAACAATTACAAATACGTATATCTTTCGACATTTACATGCATGTAAGCCTATACATAAAACATGAGCTTACTCATGCAGTACATGCTGTTATTGAAGAAAAAAAATCGGCTATCATGTTTATCTCAAATTTTATTTAAAATTGAAAAAGCCAAATGAACATGGAAGTGGGATAGGTCTTCCCGGAATTTCAAATATTTCAATAATGCGCTGCTGATTTTGAAAATACTGCGCTTTTGGTGCATGTTGTCACCAGAAAATGGAAAAAAATGTGTTACTATTTTTTTTCATAAATTTACCATCTAATTTTTCAATGTTATTGTCATTTTTTTCTCGGGCGATTAAGAATACGAATCAGCCATATCGACCTGAGTTCATTACTAACAATATGCTTATCTTGTTACGGAAATCATTGGTTAGAAATTGGCAAGCTTCAAAATGATTTTCGAGACCAATTTCCTCGAACTCCCCAACCAAGTGGCCTTGCGTCTCTGAATAATAGATCTGGGTAACAGTAACGTCTCTGCTAATTAACTAAACAAGAAAACCTAAACCTATTTCAAGGCTAGTTTGCATAAGCCTACTTTTCGTCTTCGAATCGTAAAGTAGGCCATGTCTGTAATATTTTGAACACTGATGAAGGTTCAGTTAGGCCTATATATTCGAGGTGATTCGCTGCATGGTGCCGTTCGGCTACAAAATGCTAAAATATAAACTTGGTTTTACGGGCCTAACGTGCGCTCTGTTGCTTAGTTTTGCATTTTTAGAAACATGCATGGTTCAGTTGAAATCACAATGCGGACCTAGCGGAATAATTATTGTTTTCTCCCAGCAGCAGCTTTTCTGTATAAGCGCTCTAGGCGATAAACATCTTTTCAGGCTTTTTCTTTTTTTTTTTCTTTTTTTTTTTTCTCTTCACGTGTTTCCGGCAAATTGACATGTATAATTTGAATGTAAACATGAATAAATAAACAGATAAATAAAATGAAGAAAATCTATATAATTTTTTAAATTGGAATCTTGCTGCATAATATTTTCACAATGTGGACACAAAGGGTTGGTATTAAATAGCACACAAAAATCTACACTGGTATCAGAATTTCAATTTATCAGTCTTTGCCTATTATTTGCACTTTGATTTTAAAATATTGTAAGTGGTAAATTCTGACAGGGTGCTTAAGTACCCGAAGAAATAATATAATTAGATAGGCATTATTGAGACATATGCAGACAAAATAACTGGTAAAAGGTCCATAAATGAAAACGTAATACATTATGATGTAAATTATGTAATTAATGATTATGAAAGAAAAAAATCTACGACTCGAAACCTAAACATGGCAAACCAGTGTAAGCCATCCCTCTGCTTTTTGAAAAAAAAAGTTTGGGTAGAAGTGGTTAATAGACGTGAGCAGATGAAACTCAAGTACTTCATTTGGTTCTTAAAGAATATTTGCCTAAACATTACAATGTTTCTTATCTCCAGGCAAATGCTGGGGATGAAAAGCTTATGACCCACTTGCCTTCCTTTGGGCCGCTGTGATCCATATGGAGAGTGACCTGTGTTTGCGGATAAAGGCCTAAATTCTGTGCTATCAATCTTGAGATACTCCGCAAAATGTTTGGAAAGCCACCTGGATACACATAATGGTTCAGAGTACTTCACATCCCTTGCTCTGAAAAACAACAAGGCTTTCATCCAAAACATGCCGCGAGGCCTACACCATTTAGTGCCGAATGTGTTGCTGCCGGACAGCTAGCGGAAACAAGGAGCGTACCCTACCCTCCTCCCACCCCACCCCGCACTGTCTTCAAATTCCCCTTGGCTAGATAACAAAATATGCACGAATCACTGTCATAAGATGAATATGGTATGCCATATGTATATATAGAAACGTTGGCAAGGAGTTCCGACTTTTTTGAAGTATGTGTGCAAACACAGACTTCTTGTTTTTCCTCAATTTATTTATTTATTTATTTATTTATTTATTTATTTACTTACTTACTTACTTACTTACTTACTTACTTACTTACTTATTTATTTATTTATTTATTAATTTGTTTATTTATTTATTTATTTATTTAGGTGTGTGTGTCAACACACACTTTTCTTTCTTTCTTTCTTTCTTTCTTTCTTTCTTTCTTTCTTTCTTTCTTTCTTTCTTTCTTTCTTTCTTTCTTTCTTTCTTTCTTTCTTCTTTACCAGCAAATTTGTCCGACGCTTTTCTCGGACACTATTATACATAGGAACTCGAGAGTTGGCATGATTATACCTCCATACAAGGAGTTTGACCGTTTTACTCAAAGGAATGAAGATGTTTAAAATTATACAAATTAGGGGTATTTGAAATCTTAAATCTTGAATATCTTCAAAAGTATAATAGATAGCGATGTCATTCCAACTTTTACTAGAGGGTTATTGACCAATGCGGATCCAATGAATTTAAAACAAAAGTTGTAACAATTTAAATTATGCTAACTAGCAGCATTTGAAATTTTAAAACTTGAATATCTTCAAAACTATTAAAGATAGAGATGTCATTTTAACTTCTACTAAGAGGTTATAGACCATTGTGCATGTAATGAATCTAAAGCAAAAGTTGTAGCCATTTAATTATGCAAATTAGCAGCATTTGAAATTTTAAAACTTGAATACTTTCAAAACTATTATAGATAGAGATGTCATTTCAACATTTACTCTGGTGTTGTTGACCATTGCGCATGTAATGAATCTAAAACAAAAGTTGTAGCAATTTAAATTATGCTAATTAGCAGTATTTGAAATATCAATCTTGAATATCTTTAACACTATAACAGATAGAGATGTCATTCGAACTTCTTTGGGGGTTTTGACCGTTGCGGGGCCCTCCGCTGCCAACAACTGCTTATTGTACGACGTTTTTACGGTTTTAGGCAATGCTCGCTCTTGAAACGTCCCATTATATATTGTACATTACATTTATTCGACAAATTAATCTTCCCTTAACACTAATCACACACATATTTTGGACACTTACTCTTCAAAATATCGAATCGGGACAGACCCATAATGGCTGCCATTTTGAAAATTGTGCATTCCACATCCAATGGTTTGTAACAAATGAGGATAGTGTTGGAACGATCCGGGGAAGGGGGGTTGTAATATATGAATCTAAAAGTGTATATTTTGCAAATGTTTCAGAGCATTAATAGTGGCATGATATATGCTGTTTCTGCGATTCACTTTGATGTCCAAATCAAATTTATTTTGTAGGGCATTGCGCAATGTTCAAAATAGCGCTCACCATGTGCCTGTTCAACTTCAAGGTCTATCGTGTCGCATTTGGATTTGTAACTAACGATAACTGCTTCAGACAGACACGAGTGGGTAGATTAAAGTTAAGATAGTAAGTCATGTTTTAAAAGTACTTTAAGGACCGTTTGGCCTGGTAACTCAGAGAACAGACACCTGGAACCTAGCGAAATATTAAGATAACAATCACCAAACAAGCGGGGCTGTGGCCTATGCTGTTTTACCGAACAAATGTGACTATGCCTTATTGAACTTAATTTGTGTTGCTATGCTGTTTCCTTGGCCCGAGGTAACCCTCCAGACAAGTTGAAATATAATCCTGTGTTTGAGTTGACTTTACTGCAAAATAACAGCACGTGACGGTCACTTTCTCGATAAATCTTTCAACTGGGGCTATGGCTATTCTGTTTCACCGAACAACCGTGGCTGCTCCAGACACAACCAGGTGGGTAGATTTAAAGTTATGATAGTAAATCATGTTTTAAAACTAATTTGACGACCGTTTGCCCTGGTAACTCAGAGAACGGACCCGTGGAACCCAGAAAAATATTACGATTATGATCACGGAACAAACGGAGCTATGGCCTATGCTGTTTCACTGAACGAGTGTGGCTATGCCTTATTGAACTTTTTGTTGTTATGCTGTTTCTCCGGCCCAAGTTAACCCTCCAGACAAGTTGAAATAAAATGATGTGTTCGAGTTGACCTAACTGCAAAATAACGGCAGGCCCTCAAGTCGGGGGGGAGGGGGGTGCTTCCATGTAGGATTGTACTGGGTATGTGCCTCGGGAAAGGCCCTGTTTTCATTACTCCCAGGATTAGAACAGGCCCCCAAAATGTACACACCTGGATTAGGATAGGGGTAACAATTAGGATGCACCAATGCAGCACTCCTTTCAACACATTACAGGATTAAGAAAGGGTACCTTTTTACATCTGGTGTAGGATTAAGATAGGGTATTGTATAAAAATTTCCGCGGCACACACACACCCTGATGTTGAGTATGTGCCTCCCACCCACCCACCCCGGGCAAGTCTCCGGCCTTGGTGGGAGACTTGGAGGCTCTGTATATTCATTTGTGCAATCTATGAACACTATTTGGTACAATTTGGTAGTGACTGAGGTAAGCAAGGGTGCCAACCTCTGTACTACATGGATTATGGTATACATGGAACTTGCTTCCAGGTATTGTGTTAAGGCCAAAATAGCTACACCGTCCATTGCAGAGCTAGATAGTAGATAGGTTCCAGGTATAGAGCTGTAGCAGATACCAGGGTGATCTGGGCATAGAGCTGAGCTGATGCCATATATATCATAATTATTGTATATTGTAAGTGAAAATACCACGATTGTATTTTGTATGTGAAAATACGATGATTGTTGTATTTTGCATGTGACATATAGGTCAACGTTGACCTCTATTTGTCAATAAACTTGTTATTATTATACTTCTCCAACATGATATTTGTAGGGAAGTGCCCTGATATTTGCAAGCTACATGTATTGATTCCGCTCAGTGTACATCCAGTGGATCGAGGTGATGACGCTGCCAGAAAATTTGCGCCGCGCACATGCTCCTTTGCTCGGCGTGTGTTCTAGGTGAAATATGTTTATGATTTGGTTACCTATATAGAATGCCACTCAAATTGGCAGAGGTCGAGAGGGCAGAGATCGAGACAGATCTATATAGATCCATTCACCTGTGGAAATCTGGGTAGTTACGTAAGATCATTTCCTGTTAATAGCCACTAAGGTACCACCATGTACAAATACATAATTTATGTACAATGTCTTTCTCCATTTCAATTATAATAAATATTCTCAACAACTGATTCTCGTAGATTTCGACCTCACGGCCTTCTTAAGCGAAAATTATTTACTGGACAAAAATTGCGTTACATGAATAAGACGTTATTTAACGTCAATAATCACGCGATGCTCGCTTACTGCACGTATAAATTTCACGTGCCGTATATGGTAGGTCTAATGCCATCCCCTGGCCATTTAAATCATTAAAAAAGTTCATATTCAAATTGTAAAGTGCTAACTGTATCAATATATCAAAGACAGAACTCAGAACACATCTTGCTTGGTTGATGGCTATACGTTTAATGACTCAATGCTTTCTCACTTCCTGTGGTCAGGCTACATAGGAATGCAACTAGGCGGGCGTACATGCTTTATTAATCGCTTTTGTTTCTAAGAAGTAACATTCGAGCATCATGACTACACAGGATGCGGGGGTTGTCAAGATGGACCATCACACACATTGATAAGTTTATCAACTTTAAAAATCATTCACAGATGTTTGGTCCATTTGGCGTATAGGTATTCAATTTCTTCTTCCACAGTTTTTGTATCGTTCGCCGATAAGTTACACCCTTGTACATCTTCTCAATTCCAATCCCCCTGCAGTCATCAATCGTGTGTCCATTGTTATAGAAATGTTGGCACATGGGGTCATAATACTGTCTTCTAATTCTTGAAAAATTTGATAACATGCACTGGTAAAATGTTCCTTCTGTTTCCCCGACCTACATGTACTTGTTACATTTGACACAGAAGACAGCATAAACTAAGTTTTCTATTTTGCCTTTGACGGTATACTCATTGTTGTTCCCATCTTTAAAAATGTTACTTTGGATTATTTTTGGAACATAATGCACAGTTCTCTCAGCACTTTTTGCACTTGTTTTGAGATTTAAAAAATAATTCATTATGTTTTTTGTGAACTGAAAGGATAAGGGTAAGGGTAGAAGTGTACATTCCAAAAGGGAAAAAGAGCCCTAAATGAGCTCGAGTAGGCCTACAATGTATGTGGGTCTTTGTGAGCTGCAATTAACAACATGGGGCGTTTAGGATCGATGGTTTTAAAAAGGGGGCTGTTTGAGAGCGACAAGTGGTAAAAAAATAGAGTCTTTTCCGCGGAGCCTACCAGTGATGCTAAGCAACAAGTGTATATATATATATATCGACATATGCAATACGCTGCAGGAAGCTTGAAACATTCAGAAATCGCCATTTGTTTGGTGAAAAAAAAAAAATTCTTTCCAGATGGTTAGGTAGCATTTCCTGCTTATGTGCCGTCATCACGATGAAGGCATAGTTGTGTTGCCCAGCAACCGAGGCTCGCAGAGGAGGTCCTCAGTAGACATTACAGAGTGCATGGGTACGTGCGCCACATCTTCAATACAATATCATCGTTTTCGTGGAATCCTGTCTCGATCGCCATGCTCCTGCTTCTTGCAAATAAAGACAAAAAGCAACCCCAGCTTCATGTTTTTTACGCATATATTTCTACGTTCAAACTGTTAATGTACCATTAAATATCAAGTAGGCGCGTAGTTTTAAAGAATTTAAACTGGTGAACAGACGGACCACCAGGTTTGAGAAACTACCCGTTACTTGGTGGACCAAGATTTGTCACAGAACATATTTTTTGAGGAGAATGCACAATCCTCTGGCACCGCTGATACTCGACTCTTGAATCTGTTGAAAGTATTGCGTTTTTATTCAAAGTAAAATTTTCCTGGACGTACATTTTATGACTTTAATAATTATATCTTATGTTTTAAAAAATTTACGTATACAATCTGTGAAAATACGATTTGTTGTTTGATACTCCTGCCCTTCCGAGATTTCCTCCGAATTTCGGAGGTGGTGGAAAGTGGGATAGGGGAGGGAGGGAGAGTAAGTGAGGTAGGGAAGGCAGAAGGAGAAGTAAGAAAGTTGGAAAGAAAGGAAGGAGAAAGGGATATAGGTAGGAAAGAAGAAAGACAGCAATTCAAGGAAAAAAATAAATGTGAAGGAAGGAAGAAACGAACCAATTCTTGCAAAATAGAATGTCAATATTTGATGGATATAAATGCACATTGTCAGAAATATAGATTGTATGCATTAATCCCGTTGTACATTGGCAACCTGGTTGGTACATGACTGCAATTTAATCCATCAAAATCGCCAGGGGCCAAGTTGCCAAGAGGAAATTTCGTTGATATAGGCTCCAAACTCATCGACAGTTGCTGGTGCATGATTATCCGAGCGCTCGTAGGTGAACTTAAATTTTCCAATGACAATATGTAAACCTAGGGTTACACACACACACACACACACACATACATACATACATACATACATACATACATACATATATATATATATATATATATATATATATATATATATATATATATATATATATATAATATATATATAGTGCATGTGTATGTGCGTGTTATTTTTGTAAAGTGTACTTGAGATGAACATATCAGACACAAGAACAGAGGGGGAGTTTCCACATCACACCTTGTCTCTATACTCGTCGCCTAGCTGGCATGCACACTGCTTCCAATCTGCCTTCATTTCCTGCAGCTGCGCTTGAACTGGCGATGAGATTTCCGGAATTAAACATCGATGCTGTACACATGTGTGCGTGTCAAAGTTCGCCTATTCGTTGTCAACAATGCGTGTTTTCTTCCACGAAAGTACCTATTTGATTTCAGTTGTCTGATTCCAGTATTACTGACCTTCATTTCATGTACCTTAGTTTGTTGAATTGGATTGGATCAGATTGAATGTAGCTGTTCTCTTCCTTCCTCATGTCTTCTCCTATCTTCTCTTCTGTTCTTTCCTTTTCATTGTTTACATTATACTTCACATTTTACTCAGTTTACGTCACTCCACTTCGTGCTATTCTGTTCTGTTCTATTTACGTAACGTTATTTTATTTTGTTTGCCTGAGCTTTTCTTTGCGTATTTTAATTAAGTTGAATTCGATTAATTTTCTTTAGTTCTGTCACTTATTTTTTGAACCCATGGTGAAAGTTTTTGCAGTAATTTCACATTTGATTTCTTTACCTTTGAATTCTCTCTAGATCGGAATGCTCATTTTAAAAAACGATTTTAAGTTTAAAGCAACAACAATGGTCTGATTGATGAATGAGTATTTTTTTCTTATAAACTTAAGAGTCTGCATATTTTTCCGATTTAAAAATCGGGAAAAATCCAATCAAGGATAAAACAAACAATAAACACATACAACTGATTATAATTTAGAACTAGCAACAAGGGACAAGCCACTTTATTTTGAACATGCCTGGATTTACAATTGCAAGCAAGGCAGAGTGTGTCAGTGAAATAGAGTTCACAAGCTACGAACATGTGTGCTGTGTAATAAAAGTTTTAATGAAATACCAATTTACAGGAAATTTAATCGTGTGAAATTATAATAACTTATTCGCAAATGATAATTGCTTTCTTCCAAATTACGGCGATTTTAATCACGGAAAATTACAAGAACGCGAATCTTGTAAATTTACAATGCCACACCGCATACATGTCAGTTCGTTAATAGCAGCAGGTATGCTGGCTTTGCTTTGTTGGAGGGGAGCAACGTCTGTGACGCCCCATAAGCATTCTGATCCTCGAGCAGGTATGCCAGCATGTAATACAAATTCAACTCTGTCTTGCTGCCGGTTATTATTTCAGCGTGAAAGTACACAACAAAAGTTGCAAACACCTTTATGAAACGCGTAAGGTGAAACAAGGTGTTGCGTTACAGTCATGCCCAATTCCAAGCAAATATACTTAATAATGTAAATTAGTTGCAAATAAAACAATTATCGCTGCTTTTTCTTGCGTCGAATTAGCAGGAGCACTGCCATAATGTATACATTATATTTTTATAGTACACGTGCAGAAAAGGCACTGTATCACCTGCTACTTCGAGATGCTATTCTTACGAACACGTGCATCAATCATCAGTATTGAGACAGACTATATTTCAAAGTATGGACGATCTTTGTGTCCATAATTTTAAATAAAATTTCAGAAAAAAAGCTGTTGAGATTGGCGTGTTTATAACTTTTCTTTATTTCGTGGATGGCGCAAACCAGTCAAATGAAAGACTCATTGAAGACTGTTTCATTCTTGATTTGATGATAACTCTGTCTATCACATTAAAAATGTGAAGCTTCGGGGAAATTTTAAAAAGTACAGAAAAAGTAAAACGAAAGTCGTGACCATATGCACACTAAAAACAAATGCATTTACCGTATTTGAATGGGCGTCATTGCTTCTCGGCGTAAATACTAAATAGATACTCCAAACAAGGGCTGGTCTTTTGGAAACGTTCTAAGCTTTTACACAAAAATATGAATGGATGCTAATTCAAACAGCATACTGCTAATATAGTCAACCACACACTTGTGTCATGACTGGCGAGTCACATTATTAGTGAAGTGACACGCAACGTTACAACAGAGTCACTGCATGCTGTAATGGTCGTGATCAAAAGTTACTGGAAACTCGGCCACCACAATATTACAGCAATCTGCCAGCAAATTCTTTAATTGTTTTTCATTTATGTACCTCTATTTGTACAATAACAGAGAAAAACAGTTATTCTATCGTGAGACATCGGCAACAAAGTTGCCAATACATTTTGGTGTTATTTTGAATGTCTTTTTAATGAAGGAATTAGCAGTAGATATGTAATTCTTTTTGTTGAACAGATCAGTCAAACATGTTTGTTGTTACATCTGTTACGTTTATCACATTTTACTCGGAAAAAATCAGCAAACACGTGTAACGGGCCGAGCCAGAAGAGGCGCTGCATGGTCAGGTCAGCCGCAAGGAACTAATTACCCCCGCTCAGCATGAGGAATTTAAATCTCGACTCATCAAAATAATTCTGATCAACAGAACCTTTTATTTCGTGACAAAGTCACTGCACTCCGAATCCATCAACATGATCTGGCACATCGTAGCATAAGATGAATTTACGTATACCCCTTCAGGGCACGTTCATATACGTGTACAAACTGACGTTCGTTGAAAAAGTCTGATTGTAAATGTCATACTAAAAACCAAGCCATGTCTATTTCTACACAAAAATTTACACATGCATGAGAAAGATAACGTCAGCGCTTCGTCTATGTCAATATATCAGCATAATCTTGAATCGGAAAACCAACACAATTTCACAAAATATTTATGGAATGATATCTTTGTCTTATATGCAACAAAATAAATTGCCATTTGGCCCAGTATGTTTTCACTATACTGTAATTGTTCACATCCAAATGAGTACAGATTCAAATGAAATCTAAACCACTGTTTTGCTTTTCAGGTACAAGAAAGAACAACTTATCAATGCCACTCCTCAGCATTAAAAGAGCATGTACTTACTTACGCCCTTCTTCTTCTTCTTCTTCTTCTTCTTCTTCTTCTTCTTCTTCTTCTTCTTCTTCTTCTTCTTCTTCTTCTTCTTCTTCTTCTTCTTCTTCTTCTTCTTCTTCTTCTTCTTCTTCTTCTTCTTCTTCTTCCTCTTCTTTTTCTTTTTTTTTAAAGAATTACTGATGCTGGTTCAGCACGAGAACATGAATTTTCTTAATTATAGAAGGTAATAAAGCAGAAGACATAGACAGTGTTCTTACTGGTACCTGTACAACTTTCGTAACTCATGTGCAAACTAAAGCCATTTTTGGTGATTGTATGATTTAAAAACAAATATTTGCATCAAACCTCAAAAGTAAACATGACAAAATAAATACAATATTGAGGTTTTTCTTCAACCGCAGCGCTGCTTGCCCGAATAATAGCAGACTTTCTTTAATGTCACAATTTCCTTAATATACAATCGATTTTATTCGTTCGCACTGATTAAAGGAGCAGCTTGATTTCGCTTTTAATTATTGTGCAAAGATTTCAAATTTTGAGAGATTTAAGAGGTATAAAATGAACGAAGCTAAACACCAAACGCTCATCGTATTACATTCCATGTACATGGAACAGATGTCATGCGTTTCCTGAAAACAAAACAAAAAAATAATAAAAAAACAAACAAACAAAAAAGGAAACGATTGAAAACAAAATTGAATGAAACAGCATTGCATAATATTACATAAGTTGGATGACAGGAGATTGGCTTTAAGTGTGTCTGAAATGCTTTTGGGATTGATGATTCCAGGTTGGTGACGTCAAAACCTTGGTCAAAATATGCACGAGCTAATTAATTCTTGAATTAGTTGATAATCGTGTCAGGGAATGATCAACATATTTTGTGTCTTTGCCAGAGAAATCAAGACCTTGATCCAATATGAGAACTCCCTTTATGCTATTTTGGACTTCTTGCACTTCTTGTCACACTTTTCCCAAGACCTCGGGAAAATAAATCGCCCTCCTTTGGTAAAAAGGGAAGTGTCTGTCACAAGTACTGCTAAACAGACCATGTCCGCATTTCTCCCTGAATTAACCAACAAAAAAAACACAACAACAAAAAAAAAAACAAAACAAAACAAAAAAAAAAAAACAAAAAACAAAAACAAAAAAACAAAAAAACAAAAAAAAAAAGACTTCACTTCATGTTCACCAACGCCATCTCACATATCCATGCAGGCCTAACACCTCATTAAAACAATGACATATGACATCGATTTACGGTCACTGATGAACATCAGTTAGATGGAGCCGATCAGTTGAAGAACAAAATCCGTTCAGGCAAAAAGTCTGCACATGGTTGTCACATGTGGTTGTTAGGGCTCCTATTAATTGCCCGTGATATAGGGTCTGATCGTACAATCAGACCCAGTTTGATTTCCAAAGATCACGCTGATGTACATATAGACACACCGATGTACGTTGCTAAAATTAAAACGTATGCACGTATTGCATGACCATGCACGTTGACCTGAGATTTTCCAAACATTTATTTTTTCATAAGGTGCAAATATCAATGCTTTCAATTGATTTGTGCAGGTATTCCGCTTGCAAAAATAAAAAAATGAAATGTTTGCATGGAAGTTTGTCAGGGAGTCATTATGTTATAATGCACAACAAATATATTTTGCAAATAAATATACATATTCAATATTTCATGCCCGACGGAGGTCCGGCGCTGACTTTGAGCATCAGTATACGCTGTGGTTGTGCAACAGGCGTTTGATGTCACGACAACCAAACTGTCACTGTCATCAAAGTGGTTTCTCTCACAGATCTCTGTTGCACTCGCTGAGGCCAAGTCTGGCAGGCAATAGTATCCATACCAGTCGGACTAGCAAACCAAATGTCAATAGCGTGAATATAAATTCCGTTAGTTGATGGTAATCGGTACACCACAGCATCTTCATTGGCCTGTCGAAGCCTTCCTCCTGCAGTCCAGTCTGATTCTTGTGGAGTTTTATTACTGACATCAGCTTCATGACGTTATTTCAGCAAAATAACAATCGCATTGCTGAAAGGACCGGTCTACAACCTAAGTGCAACCACCGCCTCTTGCTTGCGAACCATCTTGATTCCCTGCTTCTTTTCAATGAAAAGAAAAGAGTCGATTTCTGCAGCTTCACCAACATTGACAACCAGAGTTATTGCCACCCCGAACAAAAACCGATTCTCCAGAGGACTTCTTTGGCAGACTGTATGCACTTTTGAACTCCAGCAATCGCTGACCAAAATCAATTCTTCGCCAAAGCCATTTTTTATGCACAGCTGTAGATGTTTTCATATTTGGATGACACGATACATAATGTGACCTTCACAGCCAACTGGCCTATTTGCCCTTCTGTTTACACTATGTGGAGGAGCCGATGTCACGGAAGGCCTATGTGTCTCTCTGGAACAGTGCGGCATGGATACCGTCGGAGGTACAATATTGTAGATAGTTGAGATGTACCTGGAATGCTCCTCGTTGTCCCCTGGAGGGGCACTGCGTTCGGATCCCGAGTGGTTCATGCGACTTCCGCCACGTTCGCAACGACGGTTCGCATCGTCGCAAGTGGCCAGATCCAATCCGATATCTTCCTCCATTTCCGCCTGAGTAAGGCTTTCACTTTCCTGCGACGGAGGCTCGTATATGACCGATGGTTTAAATGGAATAACATGCGTGTTGGACCATATATCATGCATGAAGGATGCTTTTTTCAGACCCTTTCTGGGTTTGTTTCGATGCGTTCGCTTTGATAGCCACAAGCATGACACTAGAATTAACACCATTAGTATACCTATTGTTCCAACCACAAACAAAGCAATTAACTGAATATTCCACAGAGGGTCGTCATTGTGTTGATTTGCATCCGACTCCGACTGAGGCTGAAGCGGCAATCCATCATCGCTGTTAGCAAACGGTAAAACTGGATGCGATGTGGCATGGCTGCGTTCTAGTTCTGGTCTCCGCGTTGTAAGAATCTGTCTAAATCCCCTGTGCGTATTCATAACGGATAAGAATATATTTTCCTTACTTTCACATCATTTATATATATCCAACGTTCGTCTATTTGGTACCCTTATTCCAGATTCTGTATTTGACAAGATGGGGTTAATCCCTTCTGACTGCAACTTCGGTGGTAAACAGTCCCTTACTAAATACTCACAGTGATGTGCAGCGCCAAAACATAACGCTGGCGGGACAGACGATAGTGAGAATAGACCAAGGTCCATACAGCTGATGTGCGATCTATTTGTGGCATATGTAACGGAAGCCTCACAAGAAAAACATCGCGATCGGGCGTTGAATAATGCAGTACCTCTCGCGGTATGGCTTCTTCATTTCTCCACGGCTTCACCCCGGGCTAAGTGTGCTGTAAATGACAACTGAGTTGATGCTCCACCTGACGGCGTAAGCCCACGCTATGAACCTGTCCTTTGCGATTGCCTTGCGTATTTTTGTCTCGCCCGTGGAACTTTAAAATCTCTACAAAGGCGCTCATTAGTGTTTTAGCGAGTTTATGTCTCTTGCAGCAGACTGACGCATGTTAAGTGTGGATTCCTGTAGCAGTCTTGTTGAAATGCCAAATATAGTAGATATAACAGCTCAAAAACAACCAGTATTTATGTTCAGATATACACTGTCAGCCGCGTGACATCATAATATTGAAGCATCACCTAGCTGCTTCTGAAAAAGAAACCCATTTGTGCTATCCCTACGTGTAGTACAATTGTTATCATCATCATCATCATCATCATCATCATCATCATCATCATCATCATTGCTGAAATATATACGGAGAGGAAGCGGAATTGTTGGGGATAAGCAATCTTCTGTTATTCGACATAGACAAGAAAACATAAGTCCATTATGTTGTGTAGATATTTTGCAGGTAACTAGATTCATACTTTTGTCAGGATAACAACAAAATTATCGGTGCTGAAAGTTGGAAAAAATTGTGGAATGATACATTGTACATTGCCCATACCAGGGCTGTTTTCAAATGAACAATTCGTACTTTATGGATATTTGGGTGTCTACAATTGAAGTGGATAACTTTTCATTCATTCACTCCCATGCATACACAACACTTTATACATTTCCGCATATGCATTCCTTCTGTTGGAAATCCCGCCCCCCCCTTTTTTCTTTGCTTTTGTTGTATAGTGCTGTATTGTATTGTAAGTGCTTAGTCTGTGCATTTATGTTGTTTATGTCGTGTATTTGACCGATTGCTTACTAATGTATTGAAGTGCAGTCACAAAGGTTCATTTCATTTAATTTCATTTGTTGGCTCACAATGTAACATCAAGCAAAAATAAAATAAAGACAAGAGAAGACAAGTAAAGACATGACATCATGGTATGGCATGAGATGTAATGAAATAGAATAAAATGGTTTAAAAATATGTGCATAAGTACATGAATGAAAGAATAAATAATAATAATAATAATAATGATAATAATAATAATAATAATAATAATAATAATAATAATAATAATAATAATAATAATAATAATAATAATAATAATAATAAAATCAGTAAGATAAAGGGTCCCCCATGGTATGTTCTATACGCTTCCATGCGCATTAATTTTGAAAAAGTTTGAGTTATGCGGTCAAAGTCTGGTTTCGAGATATTCACATATAGATCTGTCGGTTTTACGTGCTGCAGCATGATATTTGCTTACCCCATTTATAAGGGTATGTAAATACTAATGCCTTGTACGCTGTCAAACATTGACACACATGGTAAAATTTTGTGTTTAACATTGCACTCGTAGAATTGTTGCAATTATCCGATTACTCGTGAGGCCGATATGGGTGATTTAACTTCTTTACTTGACATCCGTTCACTGTACACGTGTGTACAAGTACGTATGTAATGTGTGTAGGCAGGTAGGTAAGTGTATATGATAAAAAAGTACTAGCTGGATTCCTCAGATTAGGTGCAAAAGTTCTGCAAGTAGAATTAATGCTGTATGATCTTAAACCAATTCTGTAAAGGTCGACATATTATCATTAGCCTAAACAGCCATTTAGCTAGGACTTTGATAATATACATAATTTTGATCATTCACAGTTGTTAGAACATGCCTATAAGCCCACATGGGTCACCTTGAACAGTTTTTCAGTGGCATTGGGCAACTTCGATGAATCCGCTACATTTTGATGTTTTATACAATTGTGGTTAGTTATAAGGGCTAAAGTAAGACTACATACAAACATACATACATATGTAGATAAATACACACACATACATACATACATACATACATACATACATACATACATACATACATACATACATACATATCTGTGTGTGAGAGGATATACCAGTAAACATGTAGGTAACCTGAATTCAGTTTTAAAGATATAGGACAAAGCTTTTAAATTCATTTCAAAGTGAAAATTCAAGAACAGTTTGAGACTGAGCCTTTGGTATAGCAGCAAATGATGGTGCGTTATAAAGGCTATGACAGGATTGTGTACTGGTGACCTTGACGCAATTGGGAAGGTCATATGACAATTTTTATCCTTGCTTGTTATTTGGGTCGTTTAGAACTGCTGTTGACACATTTCGAAAGTTTCCTTCCAAATCCACTTGTTATCCTTTATTCTATACATTTCATTTCGCTGTCCTTTTTACGGACAGAGAAATGAAACGTATAGAATAACATTTAGGTGTTCCATTCAATGGTGTTAAAATTCCAAGTTTATTGTATGCTGACGATGAGGTGCTAACCGGGGATGCTAACAAGTGATAGTGAAAAGGCAATGGTTAAAATGTTAAATGTGTCCTATATATTGCAACCAAATGGGGTATGGAGTTTAATCATGATAAATATAAGGTTATGGTCATTGGCAAACCTCACAATAACACTAATAAATGGATGCCTAGTAACATTCCACTTTATGAATGCACAGCGTATAAATACCTAGGGATACTTTTCACACAGTCATTACCTGAATTAGCATATGTCAAGACATTACTTAAGCCAAAGGCTGAACGCTGACGTGCATATCTTTGTAGTATTTTATTCAGACATGAAAATGTTAATAGAGTCTCATTCGGGAACAGCATATGGAAAAGCGCCATGCTACCTACCCTCGACCACGGTTCTGCCGTCTGGCTAAATAACACTGCAGAAAGTAAAACAATTATCAGATCTATTTAATACGCTATAGCAAAAGCAGTAATGTGTGTAAAAAGTTCCCCTGCAGTTACAGCAAGTCTGGGGAACTAGAATGGCTCCCAATCAAATTCATCTTGGACCGCATTCGTATTAAGTTCTACCACATAGTGAAACATGATTTTCCAGGCAGAGAATTTTACAAACAAATATTCAACGAACTTTACGAATCATATTTTTAGGATGATTCAAAATTGCCATAGTACTACTTTCAGGAAATAAATCAAATTTTCATAAATGTTGGTTTAGATCGGGCCTTTTCGAGCCAAAGATACTCCTGGTTGGAGCATATTAAAAGTTAAGTTTAGAGAGTTAAAAGATGGAATTCTTTCAAGACATTGATGAAAATTCTTCGTTATGTTGCTATCGGCCAAAAAAAATGTTTTACTTTTGGTCAAGAATACATGTTTGATATCAGTAATTTCAATGGAACCAGGCTAAAGTTCTTGGCCAGGGTTTTTTTTTTAAGTATTAACGAAAGTCTGGCTAACTGGGGAATGACAAGTGAAATATGTAGTTTATGGCAAGAAGAGAAAGAAGATTCATTACATTTCCTTTTCCTGTCCTAAAACAAATAGTACAAGATTAAAGTATACTTTGTTATTGGAAAAAAAATTCAAAGGAATTAATGAAGAACAAGTGTGGCTGTCTTTCATAAGCTCCTCTCTTGTAGCAAAACTGTTACTTGCTGGGCGACCAAGCATTCACATATGGAAACACCGTCGGTTTTGTGTTTGACACTGTTTGCAAGCAGTTCTTGTCAGAGGCGTGGTGCGCCACGCTCGATACACTGAATGATGACGCACGTGGTCCGACCTGACATTGTATATGGGATGCACTGCCTTGTATCTGTGCTTTTATATTTCTTTCATTGTAGCCACATACACATTTCTGTTCACTTTACCCTTATGATGTGTTATATGTATAATTACGTGTTTTGTAACCTACGCACCCTGATGTACCCTGATGCACCCTGCTTGCGGTGCCCCGTTATAAAGGGGTAGACTCAGTAAATAAATAAACTATTAATTATTTACGCAATGCGTCAGAATAGCAAAATGCAATCACATAGCCTTTTGTAAACTCCATAGCATATCAACTTTAGTTAAAGTGAGGACAAGGCAATAAAGGATATCCTTAGATCAAAACTTTCTTTTTTCTAAAATTATCACCCTAAAGGCCTTCGACAAACTTGCTGCAGATATTTACGTGTAAAATAGAAGTGTTTCCAGCTGGGACCCGTGTAACAATTCAACAGAAGACAATGTGATAAAAGAAAAAGTCATGTCTGTTTTAAATGATACGTTTCAATAAGCAATCCAAGTTACGTGAATTGAGAGCACATGGTTCCCTTTTGTTGGAACATGCTGACCAGGTCAGAAGAACTGTGGAAACTGGGTAATCAAACTGACGGCATTGATAATGAATCAGGGCTGCAAATTCCACGAATATATATATATATATATATATATATATATATATATGTGTGTGTGTGTGTGCGTGTGTGTGTGTGTATATATGTGTATATATATATATATATATATGAAATGTATTGTGTCATTTTTATTTTGACAACTCCAATTTGCTACTTGACCTTCGATCAGTGTCCAGAACTTTGCCCAGCAGACTACGGTGCGGTCGTTTCCTTTTTACATTGCTCTGTGAACCCCATTATGGTGTTTGGGTCTACTTTAATAGTCTGTCTGGTGAGTCCAAGATTAAAGCGATATGTTGGGGCAGTGAAAATGAAAGTTGACCCTCCCCTTTGCCGATCTGCCAATCAGGAGACAATCACCGCATCCGAGTTTACCAATTTTGCCCTTCGCACTGACCGACAGGCTTTTTGTCTTTCGCATCTGGCCTCAATAGCCTTTTTAAGGATCTCTGAGGGCAGAGTTATTTGTATAACTGTATTTATTTGCATAGCAACCAATTAATTTGGAGCTTTTGTTAAGCAAATTTATGTAAATGAACGCCCTCAAGTGCTGCCATCTGGGGTCATAAATTTCACTATTTATGCTGGTCAGGCTACTATCCATGTTAGAAACCTCTGCAGTTTGAGACATATCAAATTAAACTTTGGGACGGTATGCCATAGAGCAATCTGCTACTTTTAGTCAATTAAAATCAAATCTGAAAAATACCCTAATATCTGTGGATCATATTCATGGTTGCTATTCTCATGTAAAGAGACTTTCTAACATTTTTTCAGTTACGTTTCAGCTTTTTCTCGACAACATTCCAATCTTCATATGTTCACTATCTTCGAGTCTGGTCTGCAGCATGTGAACATTTACAACCCAGTGACAACTCGTAACATTTCTGTTTAGAATTTTCTCTGTATGCTTGCCATAGAAAGTTTGAACATGATTTGCAATATACTGGTACCAGGAGTGAATCCCAACTTAGTTGTCCATATAGCGGGTGATATATTGCTCAGGTTTTTTTTACACATGGGATTGATAATCTTTCCATGGGTCAAAATTCAGATACATTTATCGCTGCTCAAGATTTCATTACTACTCCTGGACGATTTTGATTTAAAGTTGGTACTTAAACCTTTCTTCCCTTTTCTTAATTCAAAGGGATTTTCCGTGTTTTGTCCATATTATTGTGTGTTACACTTTATCTGGAAAGGCAGACGTTTAGCATGTTGTTTTATTTGATGATCCGGTACATATAAATATGAGAGAAGTTTGATCCTGGTTGAGAGGGAAGTCTAACAAGTTCAGTGGTGAAAGGTCACTTCCAGTCCCTAGTGACCTCTCTCCCAAAGAAAGGCCAAGCTTCAATGGGCATGCCCAGCTGACATGTCAACACAGCCTTATGTAGACTATGGTGAGACGAAAGTTGTGACAGCGACGTCACATTGTTACGTGAAATGCTGCGATCGAGTTGTCCTTAATCTTTGCTGATAGTAACTATGTCACCCATATAGTGGCAGAGCAGAACGCGTGGAGTGGCAGATCCGCAATTAATACAGTCAAATATGAATACCTCTTATTGGTATCAACAGGAAGAACAGCCTCTTGATTCAGCTGAGAAGGCAACGTCGAATTCATACAAATGCATTAGACATTAAAAATTACGTTTAGTCTGTGAAACGAATGCTCGTGTTTATAAGCGCTGCTGTCGCCAGCAGCGCGCAGCGCAACATTTAGTCATTTCAGTCCTACATGTATGTAGAATCAAGGGCAGACACTAAGGTCATAACATCACCCAACACCCCATCTATCTTGTTCATCTTGCACAGTGAAGTCGTGATGTTTCCAATGCCTCGTTGGTAACCATAGCGACGGGTCTGGTCAAGGACTGCTCTGAGTGGGTTGTCACATTGAAGCTTGCAGTGTATTGTCTTAGGGGTGGGACCATCACAGGGAGCGTAGCCACCCGTGGTCAACATGTCTAGTTGGTTTGGTAATTGGTCAATAGAAGCTGAAAATACAAAAGTGCCCAGCAACTGTTAATAATAATGTTGAAATAGGCCAGGTTATCTGAAGGTGTTTTGTTATCCATACAAACATACAGAACCACTGAACTGGGGAACATATCACTAATTATCATAACTTGATATACTGCAACATTTGCTCAATATTCATAAGATGCGAAACAGCAAGACCATGTAGATAGTCGTTGGGAGAGTACTCCTGCCTGATTCAAGACATTTGAAATACCCCTGCTTCGTATATTTTCAAACATCTTTACCATTCTTCATGAAAACCAAGTTTGAATCAGATCTGGCATACAAGTAACTAGTAAACTAAATAAACAAGCTTTGGGGATACGGAAGTTTGAAAAAAATACCTGTAATTTGCATAATTTTGAACATGCTGACCAATGCAAACCAGGTGGACAATTTCACTGCTTCTTGAATCGTTGTGCTGAATGTGGTCGTTCTTCCCATTGATGAAAAACTCAGGTAGAGATCGAGTGAAGCTATACATCCCCCCTCCCAATGCTAAGGAGGCAACATAGCAAGATGGAAGAAAATCTAGTGTGCCATTTGGGTGAGGAAGTCAGAAATTTAAAGCCCCCCCCTCTCCCCTAAGAAAATGGAAAAAAGTACAGCAAAACCTGTTGCAAAAAATAATGTCGTGGGGTACTCAGGAGTCTTTTCATTGATTTCAAAGCAGTTCGTCGAGCGTTTTCAGAGGATGTTTTTTTTAAGATTTTGCCCCAAAATTAACACAATTAAAGAAACGTGACAACTTGAACAAACATGGTGTAGAACTTCCTAAAGTGTATCCCCATCAAGTTTAAAGAGAATCTTGCAAACGGTTTTGAAGAAGTCGAAAATGTGAATTGTGCACAACGGACGGAAGGAGATCAACCTAGCTGACTGACGTGGCAAGTTAATTAAGACCTTTTGTAAGTTACACTTCGAAGATACATGTTACAAATTTCGAAGTTTCTGGCCAAGATATACAGTATGTGAACCATGTCAAAAAGGTGAAATGAAACCTGCGACAACTACATGCAGCCATGTTGTGTGGGTGTCTTTATGTTTTCATGCAGGACCACGGTAACAAGTTGCAGTATGTTGTACATCTACATTCAACGGTCTGTACCCAATGCCTCTCAAATTCCAACTTGATATACGAGTATTCTCAGAACAGGAGATGCTCTCGAACTTATATAGGGTTTCCAAGTTGTATCAAGGGCTCTGAAGCACCATGGTACATTGAGTCGTTAAAAAATGAAGAGAAAGTTCACGATAAGCCAAATAAATGAATTCACTTGCTAGCATTCGGCCTGAACAGTAGCATGCATGCAGTTACTTTTAATTTTTGGTATTGGATCGCACTACTCATACACGCACATACACATATGTGTGTGGTAAACAAACCGGGATGCATTTATTTGAAAACATATTCAGATTATGCTCATGTCAATATATGGATTGTTGTATGTTGCGTGTTCTAAGGATTACAGGAAAATATTCTAGTCGTGATGTCAATAAAGTTTACTTCAAATTCCACCCGCTCCACACACACCCGTCTTGCAGTACTTACCACTACCGACCGATCCTGCACTCCCATAGGCAGAATCACTGTTGTCCATGTCAAATGCGTGAATCGTGTACGCAAGAGTTTGTTCACTCGACGGTGTGAACACTAGCTTCACTTCGCCTACGACTGAAGCTATTTTCGCAATGGCTCTAAAAACCAAGACAATCAAAGACAAATGTGGCAGGTTGACCAAAATTTGTACATTATATTAAAAGCTGGTAAAATACCTAGCAAATAATTAAGATTTAAAAAAGAATTAGTTGACCATAGAAACACAAAGAGGGTTACGTTGAAGACATTTTTTCTACTAAATCTTTATTGTACAAATTTCAAATATTTTCACCATTTTATAAAAGCGTATGATGGATTATGTTCGGTGTGAATATATACGGAACCATGCACAAACATTTTACTGGATCAGCTAAGACATGTATACAATACATTAAAAGCATTTCTGGATTCGCTTATTCATGTAAACTCATTCATGTGGCAATGAACAACTGAAACTGCCTGCAACTTTAATAGTAGATTCAGTTTAAATAGATAAATTCTCGCATAAGTGCAATACGATTGGGTGTGCAAATATGATTATCTGCCTCTGGTGTCACAAAAAAAAAGTTAAATCTACATGTGTTCTACTAAGCAATTATCACATGGATTGGTCATGTTTCGTGCTTCGCAACGCGGAACACGGAATCGTTTTGTTGGATTGGGATTTTTGTCACATTAGAGCAATAACTTACATCGCCCAATCCTCTCTTTTTGAAACAGCCTCTTCTATGCCCATCTGAGGATGAAGTTTTCCGGACACCACTGCACGAGATAAATTTACAATACTATGGAGTTCTTTTGGATCAAAGCGAGTGACGGTTTCATCCACAAACCAACCGTTCTTTTCTGATGCTTCTTCTAACCTCTTCAGATAATTCTGGAGAACTTTTGCGTCTTCAGCTCTTGTAGATTCAGTTTTGTCCTTGGAATGAAACAGTTTCTTTTTTCTTCCTCTGCGCAAGCCATCCAGTAATCGTGCCAGAATGCTGATAACCCGGGTGCCCATTTTTCCTGCACTCCAGTCTGATGCTTCAACTGCAGCTTCCAACTCTTGAGCGATGGCAGTTGACAAGAGTTTTGACGTGACTGTGGATCTGAATGGTGCAACTGGCATTTTATTCGATGTTTGCGAATTCTTTGATTGTTCACTTTGTGACAAGTTCTCCAAAATATATCCAACCACTGCAAGGGTACGACTCATATCTTCGCCGCTTTTGCGCCGCTTTGATTTGCTTGAGAGCAATTTAATACTTCTCTGTAACAAATCACTACAGTTTTTACCTTTTGCAAGCCTTTTCCGATACTCCAAACTTTTACCCAGTTCGCGAAATAGAAGGGTGGCGTATTGTAGCTGCGTTTCCGTGAAGCGCAAATGCTCCGAGGTACACGGGAAGACATGTGGAACGCCAACGCTTTTATTCTGCTGCAGCTGTTGTTCCCACAGAAATAACAATCGCTTTTCAATTTCTATGCTGCTTTGAAATTCCTTGTATGGGATCATATTTTGGTCTATTCCCAGGAGAGACATCTGATACAACTCAGAAATATATGATGCCATCATATCTGCATCTTCCAGACATTCCCGTGGTGTAAATCC
The DNA here is from genome assembly GCA_964020975.1 of Hermodice carunculata. Classification (NCBI taxonomy): domain Eukaryota; kingdom Metazoa; phylum Annelida; class Polychaeta; order Eunicida; family Amphinomidae; genus Hermodice; species Hermodice carunculata. Next base: position 64,382 of record CAXHWN010001614.1, on the reverse strand, counting down.
TTTGCGCAGGATTATATTTTGGCCCGAGAAGAAATAGCTTCTCATATAGCCTTTTCGAAGTGCATTCACTAGACGACGTAGTATACTGAGTACCCTTTCTCCAACACAGCATCTCATCCATTGGTTTACATCAGGGAAGTCCTCTAGTTCAAAGAGAAATAATGTTTTCAATACATAACTGCTGACAACTTTGAGAGATGGAGCTTCATTCTTCGAAATCAGTTTGTCGAAGAGACCTTGCACTGACTTAAACTCCTCTGGTTTTGTGTGCAATCCCATGATTATCTTTAAGGTGCGAAGCACCATGGCGGGGACACTGTTGTGAGCATAGTGGGTCAATAGTTCCATTTCAGCTGTGGATTGCGATATTCGCCAAAGAAGCTCTGATCTTTCACAATCCACACTTTCGTGGGGTCCAGTGGGCACGAGATAAAATCCTTTGGAGGCTGCTCGCACAAAGTTTATATAGTCATTATGGTCATGAGCGACTCTGTCAGGAAAATCACAGGAACTTGGCCAACCCTCAAAATTTATTCCGAGAGTTAAATCGACGCTCACTTTGTGTTCCTTTGGTTCTGCTTCTGAGTCGGGTATCAAAATGTCAAGTTTCACGGCTGGTCCATCTTCAGAAGCTTTAATGGAAAAGCTGCGTGGCACGGGGAATATGTCTTGTTGCGGGTCGCCAATGCCAATAAATACCTGTTCTTTCGGGTCCATACGTAAAATATCGGCCAGTACACCAATGTCAACCACTTTTCCAGAAGCCCCTGCCAACCGCCTTTCATCAATTGTGTTCATTGTCATTGGAGGTTCACGGATTGCCTGTTTGACCAACTTCAGAAAATGTTGTCGAACTTTCCCAGGAATGATATAACCATCTTCTGTTATAAATTCCTTCCAATCATTGTCATTGCTGTTGTGATTAATGAACTTGACTCGAGCAAAACCCCCTGGGATGTTGCCTCCCTCTTCGATCTCCAGACTGGCAGTCTTCAATTCCTTGTAAAGAGTAGGTGACGAGATTGCATCAAGTCGCAGCATGAAATCATACTCATCTGGATTGTTCACTTTGTAGTGTTCATATGTGCTACCGGTTGACAAAACGAACTTTGAAGCGAACCTTGAGTCTTTGACTCCAATTGTACATGCTATTCTTTGTACCAGTCTTTCCATCGTTGCTTCAATAGTTCCTGGTGCATCCATTTCTAACAAATCGGGTCCTTCGCCAGATGGAGACATTGTTTCAAAATAACTATTGAGGGCATGGTTGCATTGTGTTTCCATCACAGCAAAGTAATTGTTCAAAAAGTGAAATTGTGGCTTGCTGAACTGAATACCTATGTCTGGAAAATGAAATGCATCACTGCAATCCGTCAGTCTTGCTTCTTTAGGACCCATCTCCATGGCTTCAGACACTGCAAACAAAACGAAAGCAAAACTATGTCTTTCGCAACAAAATTGAAATGGGAAAATGGACCAGATGAATTTCGGTCATAAACACAACGTTTTAATCAACTGTACCCTCCCTGTTAATGATAAAGTTGAACCAATAGTCGAGCCACTTACACTATGACACGATAAGCACGTGTGCTAATATGATATTAGTAAAAAAGATCTCTCGCCGCCGCCGTGCTGTTGACGTCCCTTTAAAAGTCAGAATAAGAACTGTATACATAACATAATTTCCTGTGGGAGCCTAAGGTCACTAATAAATAGTTTGACTAGTAAAGGATATAATAACCAGGGTTCAACTGAACAATACATTTTAATTATGTACCACATTGGCCACAGGATCCAAGGGCCCAACTGGGAAAACGATAAACCCTATCAAATAAATTAGCATACGGGGCTTAAAGGAATGGAATAAAGATGTTATCTACAACTTAGATGGCCATCGAACAACTTGTGATGACCCATGTTCAGTCTTTAAGCATGCTGAAGCCATCGGACCGGAATTGAAATGGTTAACAGGGCACACTATATTAATTCATTGTGGGAGGAACAATAAAACATATCGAACCACGGTAAACCAAAGTGAGATCAACCAGCCCATAACGGAGCAATATTTACTTGGCTAATTGACATAGAATGCTATTTTAAAACTAGAGATCAAAACGCTTTACATATCTTGACACAATGACACAACCTATCTTGGGGGGGGGGGGGCGTAAATGACCACTGATTAACAGGTTACCATTTTATTGCGTGTACGATTATTACATAGGACCATCTTTGCATTGTATACATGTGTATTAAGTACCGTACTAAAAGCTCATGGAATATATTGTATTTTTGCGCAGCAAAACTGCCAATTAGATTAGAAATGTTAAATGTTAAAAGAAACTCAGTGGTAAGAAATAAAAGTCGAACATCAATTTAGATTTCTTAATAAAATATTGCATTGTATTAAAAAAAAGAAAAAAATGAGTCACAATTGAGATAGTATAATATAAATTTATGATTTTTCATAAACGTCAGTGGAGGCATGCATGATTTCATGTATGACTAGTGTGCTGAAATTATATTTCCTATCGTTATCTCTTCCAGAAAACACAGATCGTGCAATCGTGTTGTGTCAAATTATTTGGGTCGCCCTCCGTTAAGTGGTCGAGATGGAAAAATAATAGTTTGGGTATGATCAAGGAAGTAATGAAGTAACGTGATTGGTTGGTCGTAGTGGGCAGAAAAAAATGCTCACTTCTGGATGGGAATAAAAACTGGTGAAACGTGCCTGCTTGAAGGCCAGTCAATTTCTAGCTGGGAACTATGATATGGTTTGGATAAACTTGTCATTACGTGCATGCCAACGTATTGATTTGTCTCCCCCCTTGCTTGGTGAGACACGAAAATATGATTAATAAAATCAACATGACTAAATGATCTGAGTCAACTGAGTATTATGAAATAGTGATCATATAGTATGTAATTCCTTCTCTGTGGAGGCAAGTTTTATGCTGACTTATTCTATTTTAAATCGATTTTTTAATCTGCTAAATATATGACCTTGTCGCTAGGCAACAATGAGAATCATCCGCTATGATACGGGCGTATTGCTAGATACACTGAGGCTGTTACTAATTTTTTCGTGATGCAGAATACTTACTCCAAACATATGATTCCGATTCGTTCTCATACTCATTGTGTATTTACAGAATACGACATGCAAACACATTTTGTCGTCAGTCTTTGCAAGAGCGACATATTTTGCTCTGGTTGATAAAAGGTACATACGGATACTGTGTTTTTTGTTGACTGGTACGGGCCAAAGAAGCTCCACAGTTAATGTGAATGTCCCGTATTGGAGGCGTTCTCAGTACCTGAATATGCATGGTTATGGGTGACATTGCCATTCTGGTAACTGAAACCATCCGTCAAACAAGTTATAGTTAGACTATTGAAAAGGTTGGTCTAACACACCTCCAAGCGGTAGCGAGGAGGTTGGTTAGACCAAACTTTTCAATAGACCACACATGTTCCCTTACAGCCGACACCAGCAGCACCCCTGTCGACAGGCAAGTCTGGTTTGGTGCTTGTACTATAAGGTGATTATAGATACGGAATGTGCGCTTAATTTTTGCTGTCATTTCGTTTTTTTTAATTGCAGCATTTCAGTCAGTTAAAAATGTTATGAAGCTAAACAGATTTCGACACTGAAGTAAAATCACGTCTTATTCTGATCTGGACACTGCGCATGCTCTCATTTTATCTTTACTCAATGTCCTCAGAACTTGAGTCATAATGACATCAGCATTAATAGTTTACAAGTGGCCCTAATTAGCATAAATGACCATTCTATAATTTTTGTTTGTAGTTCATTGGACGCGCCTACAGCACAAACCTGTAAATAGAAGTTGGAATGGCATCTCTACCTATAATGGTTTTGAAGATATTCAATATTTAAACTTTTCAAGTGCCCTCACTTAGCATGAGTTAAAATTCTGCAACTTTTGTTTGTGGTTCATGGGATGCGTTTACATCACAAACGCATAGATAGAAGTTGGAATGGCACCTCTACCTATAATAGCTGTGAAGACATTCAACATTTAAACTTATCAAGTGCCCCTTATTAGCATAAATTAATATTCAACAGCAGATGTTTGTGGTCCATTGGACGCCCTACATCACAAACCTCTAATTACAAGTTGGAATGGCACCCCTGCCTACAATACTTTTGAAGATATGCAAGATTTAGCATTTCAAATGCCCCGAATTTGCATATTTTTGAATTGCACTCAACCGTCTTTGTGAAAAGGCACAACTTCATGTATAGATCTATCATGATACCAAGGAAGTGTAGCCTCCTTTATGATACCAAGTTTGGAGTTATTAACTGTACTAGTGTCCGAGAAAATTGTCAGACAAAATTGTTGGTAAAGAAAGAAAGAAAGAAAGAAAGAAAGAAAGAAAGAAAGAAAGAAAGAAAGAAAGAAAGAAAGAAAGAAAGAAAGAAAATAATATCTGTGTTGGCACAGAGACATAAAGAAATGTGTTGGCACACAGACATAATCATAGATGAATACCAATCAAGCTGTCACAGCGGAATACCAATCAAGCCATTCATGTGTCCAGGAAATGCGTGCCTCCTCGTTTAGATCGAGTGTGTGGGGATACAAAGTAAAGAGAGGGAACTCATCAGAAAATTTTAGAGCTTCTAGGGGTCCTAATATTTTTAATTTACGGAAAATATGTTATTTTATCTCTGATTGTCCCAAGACCACAGATTGTATAACATGTTTGATGGCACAAGAATTTTGTTCTTTACAGTAGAATAAGCTGATAATGTGTACTCTTTCGTACGTTGACCGAATTCAGGGTCTAGATGCCTTCGATTTTGAAAGAAAATGTCTGAAATGTAAAGAAAATTGCCTAATGCAGCACATTGTGTTGCACCAGCTTGAAATGTCCCTTCTTTGACAGACCCTTCGTATGGCAGGTTCTAAAGTGGTCACACAAAAGAGAAGGTCACTCAATGAAGGTCAAATAACGTGCACTATAAACCTATTAAATGTGGTCTTCAGAGACAGGTGATTTCATTGGAATGGCCTTTCAAAGGAGTGACTGATGAAAGTTCAAAAGCACTACTGTCAGAAACCATCTCGCTTCAGTGGCCATATTTTTCTGAAGTCCACATTCTTTGTAACTTTGCCTGCACTCTAAAATTACATGGAAAATGACACTCATGTGAACAGCGCAAATGGTCACACCACTGGCGCTCGTAACGTCCACCAGTCAGTCAAGCAGTCGTGCTTATGTACGCGGGGATGGATGGGGGAGAGGGTGGAGGCATGGTAAAGAGGGTGAACCTGGAACAGCTGTACGTGCAATGGCCCACATAGGGCCCTATCTGCAAAAAAGTATTGTGTATTCATCTGTGCAGTCAATCATTCGTGCTAATGAGATAAGGGAGAGTGGGCCTAAAACCACTAGTCATCAGACGGAGCTCCAAACAGCGCCATCTGACGACAAAATGGTTTTAGCCACACCCTCTCTCCCCTGCCCCTCTCCCACCCACCCACCACCTGCGGATCATAGAATCCTGCTCTGGAAAGCCAAAGTTACATGCCTCTCAATGTATGTACCAAATTAGTCTGAGTGCCACCAAAAAGAACTCAGTGCAAATTGAATAGTATGATCTCTATCCATTGTGTGTTGTGGTTATTCAAGATTTAAAATTTGATTTGCTTAATTGATATGCAACAACTTTTGTTCAATAAAAACAGATGGCAAAAAGTCAGTAGCATATTCATAGAAGTTGACTTTTTCTCTCTTCGATACACTTTAAACATAGAAAACACAAAATTAAAAACTCCCTCTGATCAGGTTCACAACATTTTTCAAGTGACCACATTTTGATGACATGTAACAAATACTATGGTATATGCCAATACAAACTCAGGCTGTATAGTTATTTATTGCATTTTATTATTCTATTTGAATGAATTTATCCAGGATAACCCGTTCAGTCACAGACTGTTCTTCCACGGGGCCCTGCTACACAATAAATAAGATACACAAGACTATAAAGATCAGTATACAATTAAATGACGAAGATAAATTAATATGGATAAAACTCTAGAGAACTAAGATCATGGGTATAGTACTTAAAGTTACATAAAATACATAGACTTAAAACGACTTTTTAAATCAAACACATCTGAACATTCCTTTGGAACGTCTGGAAGGCCATTAAAAACAACAGCATCGTTGTACAGAGAAAATCTTTTAAATATCTCTTTGTGTGGAAAAGGCTCATGAACATTAAAATTAGATGTATACCTAGTGTCATAATCATTTTTGTCTCGTAGTAAATTGACTTGGTCACACAAATATAGTGTGGCGCCAGACCTTTATGCATTTACTCATTAACACTGAGATATGGAAAATTCGCCTCTCTTTTATTGTCTGCCATTTTACTTGTCTGACCAGATCTTCACCTCTTACATTTATGTAGTCATGATTAACAGTGAGGATTCTTGCTGCTGCATTTTGCAGTCTTCGTACCATTTTTTGACCTTTTTCGGCACATATGCTACATATGATGTCTGCATAATCTATGCATGGTAAAATGGTTGTTTTAAAAATCACCATTAACATAGATTTCGGTAAAAGCTTACTCAAGCGTCTTAACACTGCAAGCTTACGCATTACTTTGACATATAATTTTTTAATATGTTTAAGTCAGTTTAGCTTATCGTCAACTGCTAAACCAAAAAAACTTACTACGTCAACCTGATTTATTTCACAACCATTCAAAGAAACAATTAATTTCTCGTTTATCTTCTAATTTCCATATGCCAACATCATTTTACTTTTATCAGCATTTAGCACCAATCTGTTCTCTTTATACCAGAGATTAAACATCATTCAAGTTTGACTAAAGTCTCCTTTACCTCTTATACTGTTTCAACCGTTATGTATATAATTGAGTTATAGGCAAACAAGTTGCATTACCCATGTCTCACATGAGTTACATACGTCAGGCTCCCCATTAGAAAACATGACCCTGGGCCATCAAGCCCTTTTTATTTTTACAATGCCATATATATGTTGTGCTCATTTGAACTTCTACAGTGAGTCCAGATTCAAACGCGTCACAAGAAGACTTTTCGTGCTACTGACGACATGCCTCCATTTCCAGAGAAAGGAATTTTACCGTTCAACATCTTTTCTCGGGGCGCTTCACATGTATTGCACCGAAAGTGCGCTGTTGATTTAATCCAAAGCCTAGCAACGAAGAAATGATCTTGATTTGACAGGTAAATTCCTTCGTACACGCTACATTCCGGGCATATTTTTTATTGTTATTTTTCATAACCATTTTAACTAACCTACACCAGCCCTCCCATGTCGATACATCTGCTATTGTTAAAATGCACCAAATTAGTACCGTTGACATACCTTAAAGCGATGCCGGTCCCCAATTTGACAACACTTGGGCACGTCAATGCAGGTTAAAAGTTGAGTTTTCTTGAACGATGTATTCAGTTTTCCGTAACCGCACTGGGCATGGCAATGAGAGGCAAACAAATGAGCATGTGCCGGGACCCTTCGCTTTTATAGTTCATGTGCAGGCCTTATTTTGGGGACTCCCACTTCCTTCTGGACTTCCCCATGATACCAAAGCGGCATGGACACGATATGTCTTACATTTATGTCATTATGCAATTTTAGTCGGGTAACTTGGTGCACAGAATGTCAAAATTTGTGCACGTGACTTTTCATGCTTTATTTAAGCTTCGGTGGTATTCTTCGCAAGCGTTGGGCAAGAATTTTGCAACAGTCTGTTTAGATGTTTTGACGATAAGAGGAATATATGGTATTATAAACAATGGTATAATCACGATTTACCCACGGAATAGTTTATATATATATATATATATATATATAGAGAGAGAGAGAGAGAGAGAGAGAGAGAGAGAGAGAGAGAGAGAGAGAGAGAGAGAGAGAGCGGTTGATAAATAAAGTGTGTAACTGCCGTTTTTAGGCATAACATTTATGCCATGGAATCATGAACTGATCACTTTTTCAGTGCAATGCAGATCATTTTCACTTCAGACTATTAAAATGCCATGTCGTAAAGCATTTCCATGTGTGACAAAAGTTGATAGGTAGTTTTTCTTGTAAGCCAAAATGTCCGATATTACGATTGCAATTACTGCAGGAAGGATGTACATAAACTGAACGAAATGTATCAACTACAGCTAATTATGTATCTTTGAGTTTATTAGTATGTAAATTTGGTCTATCGCAAGTGGTATTCAATGAGTGTCTCAGCCACATTAATTTGATAGGTCTTGTTTACGGCATGACAATAACGTCGAAGGAATATTTCGGCAATGTTCACTAGATTGATAACACAACAACGTGATGTCATTGAAGGATTTTTTTTTTTATTTTATCGATCGGAAGCCTGAGTACCCAGTACCAACCTTCACACACCTGGTCAGAATGCTTAAATATTTAAATAAATTGAATGCTTCATGCAAAGAACATTCATTCTAGTACCAAAAACCCTAGATACTAAGTGGTAATTTGGGTTGACATTTTGCCTGGGATAACAACATTTCTCAGCATACTTTGCATGCATGGCTGGAAAACTGCACAAAGGATAGGTCGTGAATAAGTCCATGCTTGGAACCGAAAGGGTTAAATGAATGCATGTCTTTATAATTGCTTCTTTATGGAGAGATGGTATACGTGTATATCTTCGCACTTGCTGCTGCTCACCATAATTTTCAATGCTGCATTTTGGGTCACTTTACCAGATAAGTCCACAGCACAATTCTATAAATTGGAGTATTGGAGTTGGAACAGCAACTCTGTATGGGGTTTGAATTTGTTTTCTCCCCTTGTTTAAATATATGAAAATGCTACAACTTTTGTTCATTGTCCATTGGATGTGCCTACATGGCAAAACTATAAATTGAAATGGGAATGGCATCTCCATCCTTAATTCTTTTCGAAGATATTCGAGCTTTGGTTCATGGTTCATTGGATGCAACTATAGTACAAATCTATAAATTGTGGTTGGACTGGCAATCCTATCTATTATATATTTGAAGATATTTAAAACATTTGAGGTTTTCAAGTGACCTAATTAGCTGATTTAAAATGCTGCAAGTTTTCCTCGTAGTCCATGGCATTGGCAGGTGTCACAAGCCTATATGCAAAACTTGAATTTTTCTGTTGCTCTACAGTAGGGTTGAAGATATGAAACTTTTAAATTTTTAATGGCCCCTAATTTGCATAATTTTATACTTCCTGACAATTCAAGGTAAGGAGCCAAAGTTCATCACCGAAGCAGCGTTCCCACAAAAATTTAAAGCTTTTGCTTTAATGTGTCCGAGAAAAATGAGGTAGTGCGAAAAGAACGAAAGAAAGAAAAATAAAACAGAATGTCTGTGTTTGCACACATACAGAACAAGGACAGATAAACAAAGAAAGCCCCAACAAAATTAGATATCCATAATAGGCCATAATGGGGATTGACCACCGACTGGACAGGGATATGGCAATACCCAAGCAATTATTTCATTGTACTTGTTTTAGTCTTCCAATGACATGTTGCGAACTGCGCCACTCTCTCTCTCTCTCTCTCTCTCTCTCTCTTTATATAGATTGTATATTTTACTTTATTATTATTATTATTATTATTATTATTATTATTATTATTATTATTATTATTATTATTATTATTATTATTATTGTTATTGTTATTGTTATTGTTGTTGTTGTTGTTGTTGTTGTTGTTGTTGTTGTTGTTGTTGCTGCTCTGTACCTACATGTATAGATGTGCTGATACTGAAATTTGAATCTGGAATTGCTGTTATAATTCAGGTAAGCACAACGTTTGTTGTGATCTGCTGGCAAGGGGTTGGGAACGAGGCTTTTTCGGCCCTGAGTGTGAAAATTCTTTCAAGTTGAAAGCAATCATTCATGCCTCCAACTTTTGTGTGGAAACGCAAGACAGTGATTTATTTCTACCTTTGTTCGGGACGATATTATATAAGATCAGACGTGAAAACGAACAGAAGGAAGTTGTTTAGCACATACGTAGCCTGAACTTTTGATCTTGTCTCAGTTCTTCCCCCGTTTCCGACTTAAATTTAGTTTTAATCGCTCTTATTTACTGCAAAGGACTTGAATGGTTTTGAATGAACGAATTACTGAGTCGGAGTTTCGAAAAAGTAAAAAATATTGATATCCTTCTGATAGTTTTCTGAAAAGGACTGTTACAATTTTTTGGCAAAATGTTGATTATATGCTCTATTTTTTGACAATGTCGTCGTAAATTGTCATATGATATAGTTGTAAATATTGATTCTTTGAAGAAATAACTAGTTTGGACCTTAGGCGTATCAATATCAATGCTGTCTGGCAGCAACAGGTTTGAGCACGCAAACCTAAGACCGTCATTTTCTAAAATAAGTCGTATACCGTGGTTACTCGGTGCACAAATGTTCAATCAACGACACGAATTCCCCTTTTGGTGAATCACATTCTTAGTTTGCCGTAACCCTGAGTTATCTCATGGCAAAAGCGGTATTTTAGACACGTTAATTACCAAATTGTTTTGTCGGGCAGTGCACACGATGTGCACTGAGTGAGGCTGGTCATAAGAACATAAAGGAGGCTGAACAAAATCCATATTTTGACCAAATAAAACTGAAGTAATTACATGTAGAACAGATTCAATCCAATGATATTTATTCTGTAGCAGCATAAAGTGGGAAATATCTAAATTTAGAAATGATGATGATGATGATGATGATGATGATGATGATGATGATGATGATGATGATGATGATGATGATGATGATGATGATCCACTTTGACAAGCATACAACGGCATTTTGAGATTTGAAAATGTTTTGTAAAATCTGAAGGATGATAAAATTTGCTTCATAATTTTTTTTTTCAAAAAAAAAGTACAAATTGAAAGGCCATCCAAAACGATAGCAAAATAGAAAATGGACAGTTTCTCTTTTATTCCAGTATGATTATGTTGTTCAGAATTTGTACGATTATCTTAGATTATGTACTTTAAGAATACGTATATACGTATACTTGTGTTAGATATTTTGAAGCGTAAGTGTGAAACACAACGCACGAAAAACGAATCTGGTATCTATTGTGAGCCGTTCGCGCCAGGTAAAACAAAACAAAGTTGTTGCCACAATCAGATCTACTAGTTATTTTTTGAATTTTTTCAAACTTTGGTGGTACATCTGAACCTCAAAACCATCGTCCAGAAAATAATTTCATCTTCCTCTTCCTTTTGTTTGTTCCTCTGTCTCCTTTTTTTTTTGCCTTCCTCTTACTCGAGGTTTAAAGTCAAGGTCCCGCAGTGTGATGAAATGAAAGAACTGCCGGCGCCGTCAAGACTTTCTTCTGATCGCTCCGCGATCGGAGATACCTTGTTTAATCCGGTGCTAATAATCAATCGTGGACTGCGTAGAAATTGTTTCACACTAAAATGTCAATGGCATTAAAATCAGTGAAGCATTTCTGACTTTCCTGTCGGTTCTGTGGCCGGGCACATTACAATAATAATATTGACTGTTCTGCAGAGTACGTTCAAATTCACCCAAACGCAAATATGTTTGAACTCTTGGAAGTCAATGTGTCATGGATCCTTGGGCACTGAGAGGTTGGGGAATTCCTTGGATCTCGGGGATTGTTACATAATAAACTATGTGAGGTTCACACAGAGCCACAGTGTTGTGACACACAAGGGTTTAAGTTGGTCTCTCTGGGTGTAGGTTGTCAGACATTCCAGACCTCACGTGCAGAGTCCGGACACTCCACCTGTGTTGTCGATTCTATCTCGGGATTCTATCATGTTCTTAGTTTTTCATAGGTATATGTATATAAACCGACCAGCGCCCACATGAGAAAGCAATAGCGAGTCTGGGGGATGCTTAGGAGGCAATACCCTGATCGCATGCGATCTAAATCTCGCTTCCCCAACCCTGAAGGGGGGGGGGGGGGAGAGAGAGAGAGAGAGAGAGAGAGAGAGAGAGAGAGAGAGAAATAAAGCTGTTATAATGTGAATGTTCTCAAATTTTTTCCCTGCAAAGCAACTATTGGCTCGACCTCCAGCGATATCCAGATCAAAGTCACGTAACACAACCACTGGGATTCCCCGGCTGTTCAAATATAGAGTTTACCTGAAGGCGGAGTGCCAGTACCTGCATATTTATAAAAATGAGTGACATAAAACATTGTTCAGCAATAATCTCACTGATCGCAAGATGCCAGTGAAAGTGGCAGAAACAGCGAGCTCTTGGAATGCAATTCTAAGGGGCCTACTTGGGTCCATTGTGGGTCCCGTGATCTTTAACATTTCTATTTACAATGTTTTCTGTGCTGTCAAGAGAGGATTTTGTTCAACTTTGTAGAGAACAATAATGTAATGCTAACATCCAGAACCAAACATAAACTTACACGACAGTGAAAGGTGCTTTTCCACATAGCTTGCAGGGTATCAGATGGAGGCAAACATCTCTCTCTCTCTCTCTCTCTCTCTCTCTCTCTCTCTCTCTCTCTCTCTCTCTCTCTCTCTCTCTCTTTCTTTCTTTTTTTTTTTTTTTTTCAATTTTTGATTTTAAATGAAATAAGTGCAGAGGACTTGGACGTTGGCAGTTCAACTTTTCACAGTGAGCAGTGTCATACTGTTAGGGATTCAGTTGGACAATAAACTAATTATTCCCCCTGAGCATACCTTCAATATTACAAAAAAAAAACACTGCCAGACAACTGAACTGTTTAAAACGGTCATGACATTTTAGAAAAAAAAATATCAGCTTCCTACGTGATTAATCTTTTGCGCAGTACAATGTTAACTAATGCAGTCTGGTACTTTTGTGGTGCTCAGAACTGTCTTAACATTGAAGAAAACTCTGCCTGAAACGAATATTATTTGGACCATGACTTAATCCTGCAAAGGGCAAAATTTACTAGTCTTAGAATTCAGAGATATATTACCGTTATTAAGTATCTTAGGGACAATTAACCACTACAATCTTGGAGGGGGGGGGGGCTATGCAATTTTTTAAAAATAAGAAAGTGCCTCCGGCTGTGCCCAGGTAGCATATTAAACTGACGTCAAAAGAAGTAATGTGTAAAAGGGGAAAGAAAATACAGTTTCAACATGTTTCAACAAATGTCCAAGTTACCCAAGGCCTAACAGAAATAAATGTGTGGTTCCGATAACCAAACAGACCCTACTAAAAGGACCCAACCCTAAAATTAATGGAACAAAAAAAAAGTACCTTTAAGTCGCCCTTCCCTAATAAATACTGGTCGACCCAGGCCAACGCTACAAACTCAATCAGAGACCCAAGTGGCTCAAATTGTCCGTAATTTTTTCCAGTGGCCCAAAGGGCCGAAGGCATGCTGGGGGGAGGGGGGTCTAGGGGCATTCCCCCCCCAAAAAAAAATTAATTTGAGCATGCAAAATGGTTTATCTGGGGAGTTTCGAGTATCTTGCCTTCACATGGTTGACGCAATCACAACATTTTAGTCATTATTGTACTGATTTGGCTATCTTCCCTCAGATTGTACAAAAATCTGATGAAAATTAGTAAAAATTAGTAAAAAATGAATTAAAAAAATATAGCCATGTTATTTACTTTCCATGGTGGGCCACAACATGAAATAGCAGAAATGCAAGTGTGAAATCGGGAAAAATATTAAGTTGCCGTGCACAGGTTTGTGGCTGAAATGCTTGAATTATTAATGAATCAAGACTGATCTAAATTTTCAATAAATTAATATATAAATATATGTAAGCACCAAAGGCGTAATTTTTATAACTCCAGGGACATGCTATATATATAAATAACAGGTCCCTGATAACACACGAAGATACTTAAACTACAAATACATAAAGCGGTCCCTCTCCAGTACTCCCGTCTCATGCATCAAGAATGATTTCACCTTCTTTTTGAAAATGTTCTTACATTTATTTGATATACCCTGGCAGGTTCTGCATGGGAATTGATATAATCATGGTACAGTACTACCTGCAATTGCCGATCTGGCCAAATTCTGTAGCATTTTCCAAGAACTGTGATGCCAAAAATTTTGCTACAGTGCACCAGTTGGACAACCTTGGGCCGGCTGCAACACGTGACCGACCAGCAAAATCACGCCACAACCCTAAAATTAAAAAAAAATTATAAAAAAAAAAAAAAAAAAGTCGTTCAAATCAACCGTAACCAAGTTGTAAGACAAAGCTAACACAGAGAAGTTGCCCAACGAGTGCCGTTATTTTGCAGTAAAGTCAACTCAAACACAGCATTTTATTTCAACTTGTCTGGACGGTCAACTTGGGCTGGGAAAAAAGCATGGCGCCACGATGGGTGTAGTATCGGTATCTAGTATCGCTAGGTTTCAGGTGTCCGTTCTCCGAGTTACCACAGCAAACAGTCTGGTTGTGTCTGAAGCAGTTTTCATCGTTAATTGTAAATCCAAATGCAACACGAAGGCACATTCATATTGCACCATTGCATGCACATTGAGCGCCCATTTAAACATGGCGCAATGCATTGTGGGAAAGGAAAATAACAGCAAATCGTGGCCATGTGTTTTCAGCGCGGTTCCATGTATCTGTTCTCCGAGCTACCAGGGCAAACGGTCGTTAAAGTACTTTTGAAACATGACTTACTATCTTGACTTTAATCTGTCCGATCGGTTGTGTCTGAAGCAGTTATCATCGTTAGTTACAAATCCAGATGCGACACGGCATGCTCGAGCGCCATTTTGAACATTGCGCAATTAATGCATTGATTGCGGGACAGTCTCACAAAAGTACACTTGATTTGGCTGTCAAAGTGAATCGCGGCCACAGCATATATATCATTATTGATGCTTTGAAATAATTGCAAAATATATATATTTGGTTTCATATATTTTAACCCTTCTTCCCACCCCCACTCGGCAAGACTGTCCCAATGCTCATTCACAAACCATTGGCATTGGGTGCATGTGGAACTCACTATTTTCCCAATGGCAGCCATGTCGATTGGATATTTTGAAGAGGTAGCGTCCAGAATATATATGTGTGATTAGTGTTAAGGAAAGGTTAATTTGTCGAATGACTGTAATGGTCAATATATAGTGGGACTTTTCCAGAGTGAGGATTACCTGAAAATGTAAATAGGCCTACAACGACAAACAGTGACCAGTTGTAGGCCTCAGATATATTATTGTATACATCTAAAACGTAGAAGTCGCCCTGAGGCAATAAAATAATGGTCAGCAATTGACTGAGTGCCAGGCGCCCCACTGCGTCAAAGACAAAGCTCAATGGAGAAGGTTGCCCCGATAGTGTATGGATACAGGTCCAAAAGTACTGGCGAGTTGTTATAGAAGTGGTAATGATGTACGTCTCAAAATCAGTGAAAAAAGTAATGAACTGCCACCTTTACCTTAAAAAAAAAATAAAGTACTGCTTGCCAGGCGCGCATCGGGCAAGGGGGGGGGGGCAGACCCCTTTCTGCTCTTGCCCTTTTTTTAAAGATGCCGAAAATGCCGTGTGGATCAAATCAGCGGACATTGTCCGCAGCTTGCGTATACGTGTCCTAACAGGCTCTAATGGCACTGCATTGATGTGTATCATGCAGTCAGAGACGGCCAGCACTCGGCAGGCCGTAACCGTGGAAGCCTGGCAAGCGCGACTGACGTCGAATGAATATATTATTTGAAAGGTTAGTTATTGGATGTACTTATTAATCCTAAATGATCATCATAACGATAGGCCTACACCGACAATAAGTGACTCTTTGTGTTACCGTAGATATTATCTACATTTATAGCCCACAGAGTACATGCCGATATGGTTAACTTTTGTGAAGCACTGAATGAAGCCATAGATATACCGGTAGTAAAGTCATAGGAATAACTGGGCTTATAATTATAAGCCTAGCCAAAGGACAACTTATGTCAACTTTTGTATTCATCAATTACTAATCTTAATATAAGTTAGGCCTATAGCTAAGCCTTCTGAAGCCGCGATAGTTTGTTTTACGTTAAAATTCCCAACTTTGTCACAAATGTAAGACGCTATGAGAAAAATAAAATCACTCAGGCCTTTTTAAAAAATCCGAAGGACGTTTCCCAGCGTAATTAGTTATTCTTCCTTTTAACACCTTGTAAATCCATAGGCAATATCATGATCTGATCATGATATTGCCTATGAATTTACTCCGAAATAGTTTCTAAATTTCAATTAAAATATATATGATCACTCCAAGGAGAAATGGAGTATCGCCTGGCTTACGCTACTGGAAATAATTTTATCGCTTGACTTAGTAAGCCAAACGACACTTAAATTGAGCTGCTTCTTTATTTTAATGAGAAATTTTCAAAGTTAGCCTTTTTTCAAGAACTTCACTTTCAGAAAAAGTATGAAAGCGACTGGATATACTTGCTACTAACAGATCTGTAACTTTATAATAAATTGAGTTTTTAACCTGTTAATGTAGGCATATTATTGTTTTCTTCTGACTATACTTATTTTCTTTCTGAACTCTTTCATTGGACTTTATTCAAACTAAGTCTTATATTTGAAGCAGTATAATTACATGATGTTCAAATTCCTCATGCAAAGCTCTTTCATTCAAACACAAACACGGCTAGACTTAAGATAATAGACATAGGACAAAGTTTGGTTCTGGTAAACAGCTATTCTTGCCGTAATCTCCAGGCATTGCGTGGGAAGTGCGCCGAGAATAGCTGTTGACTCAGGCTTAAACTTGGTATTGAAAATATTTAATTAGGTATGACCATGTCATAATAATGTTGATTACCAATAACAGTATATATTAGCAGGTAAAGGTCACAAATACATATTTCCAGGAATGATTTGTCACTGACTAATTTTTGTTTGATTCGTTTTATGAGAATTGAATCAGATATATAGCAAAATTTGATTTATGAGCTCAGTTTAGTGAAGTTTGCATCCCGGAAAATCCGAATGGTCCTCATGAAAATGCAGTCGCAAATGCCAAGAAAACGCATCTGAGAGCATCTATTTTTAAACAATTTCCGGGAGAAGCACGCCGGACCCCCCGCCCCCCCCCCCCCCCCCCAAGTTGCAAAAAACAAAAAAAACCTGGATTCGCTCCTGCTTGCAAAAGTTTAAAATTTTGTACTCTTTATAGTCAAAAAAGTACTCTTCGATCAGCAATGTTGAAAACTCTTGGTAGCTAATACTACCCTTTAAATATTCCGTATAAATTAGCTAGAACTCTGATATGTTGTCTGTGTTTCAATACAAGGACTTCACTTTTATAACCCATTTCCTTGCAACACATGCACGCTGTTTGAATGTACTTTACATGTACTTTTTACTTCTCATTGTTGAATTAAAGCTTGAGTTGAAGCTTTCCTCCGTAAACTCTGCGCAATGCACGCATAGTGCTCCTAGGAAAGCTGCAGAATTTGATTTTAGAACCATAATATTGATGGGAATGAGATCTACGATGGTTACCTTTAGCGCTGAAAGAGGTAACAGTACATGAATAGGAATTTCATAATCATAATTTACGTACATTAAATACAAGCACGGATACGCTCTCTCTCCCTCTCTCTCTCTCTCTCTCTCTCTCTCTCTCTCTCTCTCTCTCTCTCTCTCTCTCTCTCTTATTTTCAGATAGACAGAGCCAGGCACTGTCTTAATAAGCTGTGCAATGTACGCAGAGTGCTCATAGGAAAGCTATTGACCCAAGAAATTTTTTTGGATAGTTTAAACTTCATAAAACTAGCAATGTAGGTGGACCTGTTTGAAAGAATTGGACTTAAACAACATAAAGAATTTGACCACAGAACCATAGTATTGACGGGAATGAGATCAATGATGGTTAGGTCTACCTTTCGCGCTGAAAGAGATAACAGTACATGAAGTGGAATTCCGTTATCATATTTTTCTTTTATTAAATACAAGCACAGTGATACTCTCTCTCTCTCTCTCTCTCTCTCTCTCTCTCTCTCCCTCTCTCTCTCTCATTTATTTTCAGGTAAACAAAGTCAGGCACTGTCGGTAAAACTCATATTTGTTGTGATTATGTGGTAATATGGTCTTACTTTTTTCATTAATTGTATGCAGGTATGATTTTCATTTTGTCCTAAGGGTCTTCATTTGAGGCTGAGACAACAGGTTTCCTCTGGACAGTTCATGTGCTGCGGCTCAAGAAGCACCCAGAGGAAACCTGTTGATCTGGGTAAAACTTTCTGGTAAAACTTCTGAATTAAACCTAGGCTTGCAGGTACTTGAAAAAAGGTCGCTCCATGAGGAACTTTTCTGAACCTTCGTGTCAGTTTTGTGGCCATTTCTATGTGTTTGCCAAGGAGTTTTAGCTACTTTTGCTGCTTCCACTTTACACAGACCACATCAGAAGATTCAAGAATGGGAGAGAGAGAGTTTCCCAGACTTTATCATTGCATTGATACATAATTTTTCAGGACACCATTTCTGACCTGTTTATATGTAGATGCTCAATAGTTTTGCTAGATTTGTGTGCATTATTACCTACACCATGGCATACAAACTTTACATCAATTATGCCTTTAAAGATGAAATATGGAGTGCCATTCCTTTTCTGACAGTCACAAGCAGAGTAGATTGTGAGAAAAAGAAACGAGAATGGAGGAAAGCTTACATGGGATTGTCTTTCAAACATGGAGTTTTCAGATGATTTAAAAATACAGAATGAAAAGGATTGATATCAGACAAAGAAAAATATTGGTATACAGTCATGGGTTCTCTAAAGGAATATAGAAGCATAATTTCATTGGACAAGCCCACCTTTGAACAGAATATACCATATGGCACCCTAAATGTCTGCTTGCTATTTATGAGGGGAAACTGCTTCTATAGCATGCAAGATTGCTGGTTTCTTATAACTGCAAAACTTTGTTTTCATGGAATCAAGAACTAGATAAGCTACTTGAACAATTTAAGTCAATGAAGTACAATTGCCTTCTAGAAAACTACAAAAGAAGGGATGGTTTCCCATTGAAGGTGATGGAAAATTGGCACACTTGTTTGAATGAATTGGCTAATTTTATTTGGAAATCTGTGTGGGAAATGAGCAAGGAAGCAAAGCTATTTTCGCAAATCGTGGAGAACATGATGAATTTTATGAGCTGTTGTTCTCAGAAATTCCCACTGAAGTGACATGAAACACAGAACAATATAATCATCGTGATGTGCAGTGTGTAGCCAAAATACATGAATATCAGACAGATGATGCAACAACAGATTATCTTCTTCAACCACTTGTAGCGCAGCTTTCCACAGATGTCAGCAGAGGAAATTTTGAACAAAGGGAACAACCAGTTAACCAAGGCCCCAAGGATGAAAATTCTGTAATTAAGCACTTGATATGCCTGCCCACAAAACTTAAAGTAATATTAGATACCATTGACCATGTTGCCCCAGGTATGATATACAACATCCAGTTATGCACCCATTCAAAACATTTAACTGTGTATAGCCCACAAGTGACATATTCCAGACACACACACAAAAAAAAAAAATGGAAACGACAGAAAAAATAGTCAGGATTCAGTACCAACAACTACCAGTTTTACAGAGAATGGTGAAAATCAGAATTGTCGTCTGTCCTCTGATTCATTGTGTTGTGAAGGGAGCGGAAATAATCATGGTTACCATTCTAACTGGGGTAGCACACCATCACCTCTCCGGATGGGAAATGACAAGCAATTAAAATGTGCATGGTGTGGATCATCAGGAAATCAAACCATTCAGTGTGCATGGTGCACAGGTGCTTTGTCAACAGACTGCTAATATGTCCCTTCTGAAACAGATAGTACTGAGGCAAAGTTAAATCATAGACAAGGTGTGTCAGGACCAATGTCTCAACTCCAGCACTCACAAGGGTGCTTGGGGTCACATGAAACTTCACTCTGATATGTATACTATGCTGCAGATTTTTGATGGGTCATTTTAAATCCTTGCATCATCCGCATTTATGTCATGGATGTATCTGTTACTAGAATTCTCTTACCAGATGGATTTTATCACTTTATTTTAGAGATATTCTGTCAAAAATAAAGAAGTAAGTTATTAGCCTTCATGTTTTCACAAGTTGACAGCATTTCTGGCAACAAAGTGTGAAATGGGTGAAGTTTGTAAATAGTGATCATTATGATGATCTGAAAAGGGAACAAAATTTTCAGATGAATTCAGCAATGCTGGAGGAGGTATAAGGTCAAATAAATGTTTTTTTTTCTGCACTGACGGCTTTCTGAGACTGGTAACAGAAAAACACAGGCTGGATATGAGACCCAAATCTTCCCACTGCACACGTCGAAAAGATTTGAAATATTTCAGCATACATGACTGCTTGACTCTGAATCCATATACTCTTGTGAGTGCAGGGGAGGACGTCAATGCAGCATGTTGGATTTTATTCCAACTTCATGAAAGATCAACAGGATATGGGATTTCAGTTGTCATCGCAAGCATCTGTTGTTTCATTAACTATGCACTCTTTGACGACGTACCTGAAATGAAATTTCTATCATTTCTTTGAACTACATGTCACGTGTAAAATGAGCTACTGCCGATAAAACATCTTTGTTACATGGCTGGGATAGTCTATATATACAACAAAAACATCAGCAACTCGGAAGTGAACAACATCCAGAAGACTTGTGCAGAAGTAAAACTTGTGGAAAAAAGCATCTCATATTAGATAATACCCTCCAGACTGCAGAAATAGGTGCATATCTCACCAGCAGCATTTATAACAGTATATATGTGCATCACTTGAATTAAAGTTTACACCAGGATGCAATCCAAGACAAGAGTGTAATTTTATGTTCATCATTCTGTATAAGTGGATGATGGACTCTCAAAAACAAACAAACAAACAAACAAAAACAAACAGGGAAGAGTGTAATGATGATGCAAAGTAGACAGTTTTTCCCCATGAATGGGCATGCGCTGCACTTGAAATGAAACATTGTTTGGAGTTGTATTTGTCTCACCTTGCCAGACAGAACCTTTGTGTCAGGTGGGTGACCTGAGGCCCGGTGGCCAAGGATCTGGGCACAGTTGACAATAGACTATGGTACTGTATGGCCATGCGTTTTGCCTCCCTTAACATGTGTGGACCAAAGACAGTGACAGCTGCGACACTTTAGGAGATGCTCTACAGTGAAAGATCTGTAGCAAGGTGACTGGAGCCCTTCAATTCAGTATTGCCAAATGATTTTGTGATATCCATAAACATGTATGATTTAGCGATACTCTTTAGTGAAAGGGATTCATATAGGGCTCCGCCCTCTTTCCCTATCGCTTCAAGGCGATCCTTAGAAAAGTTGCACCTTTCCCACATTAGACCTTGTTTGGAATACGCCGATGTTCTCTGGAACAACTGCACTGCCATCTGTGCTGAAAAATTGGAAAAGGTGCAGATAGCTGTCGCAAGAGTAGTAACTGGGGCAACGAGACATGTATCCATAATGTGACTGTATGAAGATGTTGGTTGGGAAGAGCTAAAAGCACGAAAGGAAAACCATAAATTGATTATGATGTGTAAAATTGTAGATGGGTATGCACCTCAGTAGTTGTTTGAGAGATTACCTGAAACCCCTGAAACTAATTATGATTTTCGATATCAGACTATTCCACCAATACCATGCAATAACATTTTGCGAGAAAATTCATTTTTCCGTCAACTGTGCAACTTTGGAACAACTTAGATCCCCAGATAAGAAATACAGAATCCTTACTATCTTTTAAAAGAAAACAGGCATCCCAAACTACCGTTCCCAGTTACTACTACTGTGGCAGTCGATCAGGGCAAGTACTGCATGCAAGACTACGCATGGAGTGCAGCGTCCTCAACCATCATCATTTTAAACATAATTTAGTTAGTGATCCGACATGTTCTTGTGGTCTAGGTTCAGAAACAACAAAGCATTTTCTATCGGATTGTGAAAATTGCAAAAAATATTCCAGACCGCTTATTTAGAGAGATCCCAGTGGCTTCTAGGTCTAGGGTAAAAACCCCACTATACGGAAATCCCCATATCTCTGACACACAAAACGAAGAAATTTTCCGTTTGGTACACGAATTTATATCAACTTCAAAAAGGTTTGGACGTGCATGATAAACATTTCAAATTTTCAACTTTAACTTGCGGTGGTATCATTCTAAATTCAGTATATACTTAAGTCTTAATTACCTTCTTACTTTAAAGCCGAGCCCAACAGTCAGTGTTTTAATGAGTTTGGTTGGTATGTGTAAACATGCTTAACAGTACTTGGACAGTCATGTCAGTCTTCATGTTGTTATGTTATATTGTAACTTTGTATCAAGGAGAGGAGTTGATAGAAGCCGCCGGCTTGTTCTCCAATCCTGTTTTTCACGTTATGGAAAATAAATACGTTTTAAGGACAGGTAAGACACCAAAAATAAATCCCACTTTAGTCAATCCTAGCTCAAACTGTATTTGCGTTAGGATAACATAATATATATGTGTGTAATCTTAACCTAAACTAAACTATCGCTTTTTTTTAAATAAATATGTTTAACCAAATGATTTAGAGATATCGCTAAATGATTTAATAATATCGCCAGATAGAACTAAATGTCAAAACGGCTTGCCATACTAATGCTGTAATATGTACACATAGAGTATAAATTAACTTTGTACACTATATCTTACAGATGGAGAAAACATCGTGTCTTGTGTGTGATCAACCCCACATTTATTTCTTTTTCCTCCGTTGACATGAAACAATTAAGTAAGCAGTTCCAAGATCACAGGGCCATTTATATGTTCCATTGACATGTCAAGAACTGTTTTAGCTAGGGCTTTCACATTGCACATAATGATGGTTCTCTTTTAATTGTATTTGATCTCTTCAAGATATTCTCACATGATTATGCTGATGGTTGACATGACAATCATATGTAGGCCTGCATGTACATGTATTCTGTCGCTGTGGACCACATCGTTTCAAGAATGGTTAGTATGCTGTCGGTTACGTAAATTGAACCGCCCTAAGGTAAAGCTACACGGGGGGGGGGGTACTTCCTATACCTTGCTATACGGGTAGGCGCCGCGGAAAAGACCCCCTATTTTCGGTACTTGTCGCTCTCTAAGACCCCCCTTTTTCCTGCTTGTAGCTCTAAAAGACCCCCCTTTTTCGCTTGTCTCACCCAAAGACCCCTGTGTTTTTCAATTCCTGTCTCCAAATTGCCCCAAAATACACCAAATTTTATGTAAAATTTCGGGGTTTTTTTCAATACAAGCTCCAAAAGGCCCCCCATTTTCACATTGGTTCCGCTCCCGTTGGGTCCGGGTTTTGTACCCTCGGTGGAGCCTACCCACCAAAAATTCCGGGGAGTACCCCCCCCCCGGGAGCTACACATAGGCATACCTACAAACATTTTATAGTGGTCCACCGGCGGTCCACCAGTGGGCCGCCCCTTCCCAAGGGTGGACCGACGTCGGCCAGGCGGCAAATGCTTGTAGGCTAATTGCCTGCTTTGCTAGACCTTCGAGTGCCTTGCCTTTGAGTTGGAGGACGCCTAACAGTCTGGGCGCCCTCCAACTTAAATGCAAAGAACTCGAAGGTGTAGCTAAGTAGGTAAAAGCCAAAGAGAACGTCACAATTTTGTACTTCGTTGCGCGCATTCAGCAAATAATAACGATAGATTGATTACTTAACGCTGAATCACCTTAGAGATGTTATTTTCCCTTCCATAGCTTTTCCAACACGGTCGAATTTTGTACTTCGCTGCGCACATTCAGCAAATAATAGATTTATCACTTTAAACTGGATCAGCCTAGAGATGTTCTTGGCCCTTCCATCGTTTTTCCCAAAACGGTCGGTATACCACACATAATACTACAAATATCTCCGATCATTTCCCTCTTTCCCATACCAGCAGATGACCATATCGAAAAAAATAGTTGACTGAAAAAGATTTGATAGGTAACGAATGTGTCCATGTCCCTTCAAAGCAGAACTATTGATGGAAGATGGAATGCTACCTCCATAATGCAATTGAAAAGTATCCGACTATTTGAATTTTAAAACGCTTTTTATTATGATAGTTTAAACGTTATGAAGGTATTCAAGATTTAAAATTTCAATGCCCACAATAAGTTTAATTTAAACTGTAGGCACACAGACATAATGACAAAACCCTTAATCATTTCTGCAAACCTTCAGCTGAGCCGTTAACACAGCAATGCCATCTGGTGTTAACAACTCAGAACCTTGAACCATGGCCCCAAAGCCAACAAATTTACCACACAAGACACATATCAATCATGTCATTGCTGTCCATGGTCCTTGCAAAGTTTATTTGGCGAATTATAAGTTTTATTCAAAGTAACCGGATCTAATTGAACATCGACCTTGTTCCTCAAAGTTTGAAACTTGTGTTATTTTAAGGAAAATAAAATATAAAATGAAATGTAGGGGCGCCGTAAAATGAAGGGGCGGGTGGTGATGATAAACTAATAATTTTTCATGGAGCCTAAAGAGAGGTTTTATACCTGAAATGCAATAACCAAAACAAAGTCTCAGTACATGTAAAAGCACTTGCAACAACTGTCGTAAAAACTACATTCATGGTATCACATTTTATGCTCTTGTTAGACTATATGAACACATCATGAGTATCTTATCTGTTATTGCAGGACCATAAAAATAAGCGGTATTGTTTTTATGCGATGGATACAAAATGAAAACAATGTGGATAAACAGTCACTGTGGTAACGTGATGGATACACATTAATAACAATGTGGATACACAATGGTAACACAAGAGATACACGGCCATAACAAAGCCAAGCAGTGGTAACACAATAGATACACAGTGATAACAAAGCGGATTAATAGTGCTAACACAGTGGGTGCACGTTAATAAAAACTGGATTAACAGTGCTAACACACTGGATGCACAGTCATAAAGTGGATACACAAGCAGTGCTAACAGTGATAACAAACTGGATAAACCTAGTGGATACACAGTGATAACAAAGTGGATAAACAGTGGTAACGTAGTGGATACAAATTGATAATAAAGTGGATCAAAACAATGGTAACATAGTGGATACACAATGATAATAACGTGAGTAAACTGGTAGTATCGTAGATCCAAATTGAATAAAATAAATTTGGAGACAAAATAAAAATAATTAAATTACACATGCTGTAGGCACAATTGTTTTCAGATTTTTAATATCAACCTAAAGGTCAACTGTCGTTGTATAAACTTGTAAGTCCTGCATCTTATAACCGAATTTATAAAACTTATAGAGCTTACAAAACCCGAACATTACACTACTTTCCACATAAGCTCAATCAGTTTTGATTGACATTTTCAAACATGTTATTCTTTTATCTTCAATATGCAGCAGTAAATCCTATATAGACCCCTGTGCCACATTGAGATTTTTGGACCTCTATATACAACTATTGGGTTCCCTTGGTGTTATCTCAGCAGAGTGACAACTGTGTTGTCACAATGTTGTCATTCCAATAACATTGTGTCGTCACTGCAAGATACTTGTTCTAAAAAGTGCAGAGACCAGAGTCGTCCCATTTCTCCGTCGGAACTTTCCACATATAGTTAGTTACATATTGATAAAGTGTCGAAAACTATAGCAGGTAATATATTTTGTGCTTGAAGGTCAGGACACTTCTACTACCTTCATGTTCCAAGCATGTCACATTGCCAAATAAACTAAGTGTCGGTCTCTACCAAAGTCCAAATTCATAGGTGCACAATTTAAATTCCCGTGAATGGAAAATGAGACATCGAAAGAAATATGCGGGTGTGTCCTTTATAAAATCTATATAATTAGATTTTTATGGCAAAACTACCAATAATCAGATGAAGGTCGTGAACTTGAAAGTGATATGATAGGGTTGTAAAGCAATTACATTATATGCTCACTTAACTTCACCTTAACGTTCACATTTGTGACCTGTATACGCATATTTTCAGCTTTCCGTATAAATAATAATACATACGAAATAATTCCTGACTTATTTATTCCTAGCCAAACATATTTCTGCGATGTAGCTTTGGTAAATGGCACTGAATATCAAACACCCAGATATGTACAGTTTTCTTACATGTCTACACTAGAAAAACGACCAAAGGTTCTAAACATATAAGTATGGAGTGTAGCAAAACCCATTTATAATAAAAATATATAATAGATGTAAATGATATACCGAAACTGGCCAAAAAGATATAGTCTACAAACTATGCTATTCTGTATCATGCATGGCCATATAACACCATTCTTAAACATTATAATAAAAGAAATAGTAATGTGAAACCCTACTTGGATATGCTGTAAAACATCAATACAAACATTTTAAGCAAAACAGCCCTATGCAAGCAATATTTACAATTTTCTTCCAACTTTATAGGTTCCGCTAAAAGTGAGGCAAAACATATATTATTGTCATTGATATTTTTAGGGCTGGCCCATAATATTAAGCCCTTGCAATTATCACAGAGTCAAGGTACATGCATCAAAATCCAGGTACATGTAAAATATGTATTGTCACTTCTTGTGTATATTTCAGAATCTGAATCCGAGTCCGAGTCATTGGTAATTTGAGTTTGTTTGGCTCAAACACATTTGCCAGGCTGGTCACCAGACTAACACGCAAGTGTTCAACTGTTGAGTGTCCAACCTTTGAACACAAGCATGATTTGGCACAGCGCCCTCTCTGACAAGGACATGATGTTTCACTTTTTCAGGTCTGGAGATAATTGCTTGAATCATGTAAAATGGCACCATATGGCCATCTTGCAGCATCCATCCAAACTCAAGAGGAGGAATCATTGACCAGCACTCTGTCCCATATGTATAGCTGATACAACACAGGTAACAGCATATATTAATTCATCCTCTGTAGGTGGCAGTGCACTGAGATCCTTTACTTCACGACTGCTGTACAGATGTGCTCTCAGATCATTCAAACTCGAGAACTGTTGTGCACTATACATTCTTAATACCAAACAACGGGCCACAGCCAGAGCGTCTACTGGAATTGTTTGTGATATGGGACCATCATCAGATGCAAGCTTAATCAAGTCCTCAGAAAAAGTGGCAGATCTTCTTTCAATGCTTGAATTGCAGTTTTCTTACCCTTTCTACAGAACCTGCTGCTGGTGTCACAACAAGGTCATAGCATGCACAGCAAGCAGAACGCTTAGTATGCTGAGACCAAGGCCAGAAGATACTGCATGAGCTGCAATAAACTCAAAGCTTGACTTCCATATGCACAATTCCTTCAAGCCTGCGATCTTGACATATTGGATGCGCAAAGTGACAACATCAGTATCTGTTTGTGCTAAAAACTACACGCTCTGATCCGTAGCGAACAGAATGTGCCATGAAAAATGAGCATAGCATCGGGTTCTTCTAAAAAAAAGTGTTATAAGTGACCTTATGACGAAAGTCAAATACTTTAACGAGCATTCAATTTCAACTAAATTCTAAACATACGAGGTCTTCCAATTCTAAAAATGTCATCTCTGTTAATTATTTGTTTGACGTGTTCCAAGGAATTACAGATCATTTTGTATATTTTAACTTTTACTTCTATAAATTAGCTCAAGAACTTTTTTAAGGTTTTAATTGAAAATAGATTTTTTTGTTTCACCGATTTTTCTCACTTCAACCACACAACTGCTTTTTTCTAATTTTTTACATTTCTTTCTTTACTTGGCTCAGCTCAATTTTCAGAATATTTACTATTCTTTAACACCTGGAAGTTGATTTGACTCTCATTCACACCTTTCTTTCTTTGTCATTCAATTAAGAACATTTTTGTTCTTTTAATTAAAAAAAAAATTAGAAAAACGAATTTCTTATTTCTATCAGAGACATATTTTCTTGCACGTAATTTTGAGCAGAAATGAAATCTTGTGTGTTTTAAATATTGTATTTTTTCCCGAAACACTTATTTCCACAATTCACACATAATTTTGTGCTGATAAACTAACCTACTGGAACTGTCTTTCTGTAATATTCATGATTATGTATTGTCCTGACATCTAAATTGACTTGGCGTTTTTCTATTTCTTTTCTCTCCAAATAGATTAATGACAAACTCCTATTGTAAATCTTGATTTTGTTGATAAATGTTTCCAAGTTAAAAGTGGTCCCTTTCACAAAAAGTTTCCCAATAAAATATAACTAACCTTTCTAATCACCGATATCATCGAGGGAAACGTCTGTTTCCCTTTTTCCTGCAGACGATTGATCCGCGTCGTCTCTCCTCAGCCTTCCCCATATATTTTTTCATAAAAGTTTCTCTACCAGAAAAGCAAATCGAGGCACGAAAGGTTTCCTCTCCTTTCTGCTCTACTATTTTACAATGAACAAGTCATATGACGTTCATCCACTCGTCTTTCTATTTTACAAGTTTGCAATGCTTCAATCTGCTAATTTCCAGGGTATGGCACGGATTTTAAATCCTTTAACTGCTTAAAGAAGTTTTCCATAAGCTTCCCTCTACGTCACTATGACGAAATTTATCCTATTATTTTATTCCCTATCTTATTCTATTCTTTAATTATTTTTGGCCCTTCATCATTTTGTATACAATACGTCTGTCCAATAACAATTCTCTTTATTCCCAAGCAAAAAGTGTTAATACGATACTATATCAATAAAATCTTTTTAATCTTTTACGCCTTATTCATTATCGTCTTCTCTATCCTCAGCCCTACAATAGTTATCTTCTTGAAGATTATCAATCCAAGAACTTCTTCATGACTTCTTGCGAAATATGCCTTACATTTCCCAAGCACCAAAATTCAACTTGAATGGTTAACATAATACCCAATAATTATGTCATTTCAATCCTCTTTGAATGACAGTAACATTGCCCAATGTTGCATTTTCCTTCACAACTTCTTAATCAGCGATGATTTCACATCCGCATTACGTCATTCTCGTATAAACCACCTGTTCCTGTTTTCCCGTTCTGAAAAACCTTTAACCATTTTATATGTCAAATGATTCCAAATAAATGTAAAATTATTTCTCATACATATTTAGTCATAGCATATAATTACTTGAAAAATTAAAACCTGAAATTTTCTCTCGTTACAGTATTTTCTAGCTCGGAACCACATCTACACCCATACGAAAATGAAATTGTTGCAGCAATGTTGCTGCACGCTTGCTGCAAAGCTGCCGTAACACAAAATGTGATCTCATTTTTCCCATATCAGGGGTTCAATAAATTAGTAGTAGATTTGTGCTATAGGCGCATCCATTGAACCACAAATAAAAGTTGCAAAATTTAAATTTATGCTGTTTAGGGACACCTGAAAAGCTTCAATGTTGAATATCTTCAAACCTATGCTAGGCAGAGGTGTCACTCCAACTTCAATCCATAGGTTTCTGCTGTAGGCACATCCAATGAACACTAACGAATGCTCCAGAATTTAAATTTGTGCCAACCGTGCTGCTTCAAAGGATTTATGTTAAGTATTTTCAAAACTATTCTAGACAGAAGTGCCATTCCAAATTTAATTTATAAGTTTGTGCTGGAGGCCCATCTGATAGACTGCAAACAAAAAGTTGTAAAATTTTAATTGATGCTAATTAAGGCCACTTGAAAATTTAAATGGTGAATATCTCCAAATCTGTTCTAGATATAGTTTGTGTTGTAGGCACATCCAATGCGCCAGAATCACAAGTTGTAAAATTTTGATTAATGCCATCTCGGGGCACTTGAGAAGTTTAAATGTTGAATATCTTCAATTTTTTATAGATAAAGATGTCATTCCAACTTCAATTTATAGTTTTGTCCTTAGGGTTCATCCAGTGAACCACAAACAAAAATTGTAGAATTTGGATCTACATGTTCACCTATTAGGGGGACTTGAAATATTTAAATATTCAATATCTATATCTCCAAAACTATTATGCATAGATGTGTCATTCTGACTTAACATCCTAGGTGTATCCATCATTAATTTTGTCAAGAGCTAAGCTCTCGGACACATCTAAAGCTAGAATCTCTGAGAGTGTGTGGTCCTATCAGTGAAGTCGAAACTAGAAAAGAAGGAAAGAAAGGTAGGAAGAATTGCTAGAAAAAGGCTATGTCTGTGTTGGCATACAGACATAATTTCTAGAAAAACAATATGCTAGTATTGGCATATATACTAATGCAAATGATGAGCAACAATAGCAGACTTGTACAAACACACATGTGTTCGTGATAGACAAGATATACAACAGGGCATGATCTGTCATCAGCAGTCAATTACATGTATGTGTACATCACCAAGATTTGTTTACACTCATGTTGGATGCAACACTTTTATGGTTCCATATAGTCACCATTTTGTCATCAGCCCATGCAGTATTGCCAAGAGGGACCCACAAATGTACCACAGTTGCAATGAAACGTATACCAGAACTAGCAAGAGCTTCTCACTACATGACCAAACCTTGTTTGTTTGCGGATATTTAACGTTCTGTTTTATCAAGCATTCTTTCTTTCTGTCTGGCATTTCCTTTTTACGTGCAGATTTCTTTCATGCCAAGAGTTTTTTCTCAAATGTTATGTTTATGTTTTCTGTCATGAAGCTTTTCCAATTTCCATTTACACAAGAATATACAAGACAACAGCTTATAAAAATACAAAAACAAATAATTTTGTCCTGTACGGTTCAACCCTTTCCCCCTTGAAGCAAGACTAAGTGAACAGCTTTCCTTGATGTGGATTGGATACTGATGTCCCAACCCACACCAAGGAAAGCAGTCGACCTGGGTCATATTATATTGAAAGGTTTCATATACAATTCTCCTTCAAGTTGTTTTTTATTATTGTTAACTTTTCTCAAAAAACATTGAAGCAGGTGACATTTGACCCCATTTGGTTTTGGCCAATTCAAGGGGACTGGATAATAAAAGTTATCAGCTCACCAAGGTTCTGCACATCACACCTGATCTGGTCCCCATATTGCTGCTCTCTGGGAGCAATACCCAGGTGTTGATCAAGATGCAAAAATGAGTTGCTTGAACAACTTATTGCAGGATAAATATGTATGTTAGTTTCGTAACAGTACCTCTCGACCACCATTCCCCAAGACCTCTGTGTCTGGGATGAATGCCCAAGAAATTGAGTTGAGTTCACTCACCTGATTCGTGTAAACCTGACGGTCCCGTGGTGCCAGCTTTCGGTTTCTTTGGAACTGATGGGTGACTCCCAGTGCGCATGCTCCCTGTATTATCCTTCCTCTTTTGGTTGCCATTTCTGGTTTGCTCTTTCAAGTTGAAGCTCCATAACCTTCCGTTCACACTCACTGTTTTAGTGCTTCACACGTTCCTTTTTTTTATTTTTTAGCAGTCGTGGTCTCTTAGGAGACCTAGATAGCTGATATCTGTCCTGCTGATACCTCTGAAATAATTGGGAGTAGAGCTGGTCGATTGGCTTGAAACCTAGATTTTCAAGGTGGCTTCTCGATGTACAGGTCACAGAGAGCAGGAAAACCGTGCACATTAGGCAATTGCTACCTTTCGGCAGTAAAGCCATTTGTACTGATCCAGTGACCACTCTGTCCTCATCCTTGTTGGATTGTGGGCAGAAGTTGGACTCATGGAACCACTATATGGCAGCCTGGGATGATCATCAGCATTGCTATGGTTTTCCCTTTCAGTTGGGTAAAGTTTGCTCTCACAAACAAACATGCAAATACTAGGAGGATTAGGGAGAGGACAAATCTTGCAATGGCTGCTGTTTGAGCCAGCAGGGAGGAAGAGTCTCTGTGCTAGGTGTAGATGGCAGGTTGTAGCTGCCAAATGCCAAGCTGTTAAATCTGACTTCATTGAGTCTTTGCCAGTGACTCCTCTTGAAAAGCATAGATGTACCCACATGCTTTGTCTGCAGTCTCAAGTGGCAGCTGTCTCTACACCAGAAACCCCACAGGGGAGTAAGGAGAAGAGATGTCGCAGTTGTAAGTTGGGCAGCAAGAGATCACCTTTGGGAGATCATGAATGCCCTTCTGTACCCCAAACGACCTCCACTGCTTCTCTAGTCACAGACCCGAGGGTTCCCCTTGCCTTGGAGTCTATGAAAAAGAGTAAGCAGTTTGCAGGCTGATATGTTGACTGCATGTTCCACAGAAACCCTTGAGTGCTTAACCTCCATACTTGGCACTTATCCCAGAGCACATCTGCAACAGACATTTCTTGTGATCGGTTGCAGATAGAATTGCCAGAGGCAGGCTTCAATCTTCTTCTCTAACTATTTACTCAGCTCGTTTGAACGTGTTTTCTGACTGGTGCACCAGTAATGGAATCCACCCTTGGTCTCTGTGCACTGCGGACATTTCTGACTTCCTGCTTTATCAGTGGGAAGTCCTTGGCAAGAGCTCTAGAACAGTGCAGGGTTTTCAATCAGCCATCTCTTCAATCCTCATGAAAGTCCTCAACATTTGCATTAGGAGCGATCCTTATCTGTCAGCGCTTATCGTGCCCTTCTACACAGACAGAACGGCAGCGAGGCAGATCCTACCCAAGTGGGACCTTCCGCAGGTTTTAGTCATGTTGAAGAAGTGGCCCTTTGAGTGCCTTGAGGACCCCCAGCAAGTGGACCTCAAGTACTGGATGTGGAAGACTTGTTTTTTTTAACACTTGCTTCAGGGGCTCGAAGAAGTGACATTTACGCTCTCTTCCTTGCAAAGAACCTAGTGGTTCAAGTTCCCGATATGACCTTTAAGGGTTTTACCCTCCATGCTATGGATACTACTCTTCTCCCAGAGAATGAGTCCTGTGTCCCATGAGAGCCTTTCGCTGGTACTTTTCCCACATGGACGGCCACAGGACACAGAGGTCAACCCTCTTCCTACCCATTGGTAATCCTCATAAGGAGCATGTTTGCAGAAACACCATTTCTTCATGGATTAAGCAGATGATTTTTCAGGCCTATGAGAACTCGCTGGGAAGGCTTGGTGCCTTGCAGCTTGTCTTAGCCAGAGCTCTTGAGGTACAAGCCTGTAATGCCTGCTGGAGTACCCTGCGGAAAATCGCAGTTGTCGACATTCTGCAGGCTTACTGATGGCGATCATTTTACCACTTTCCCCAAGCACTACTTGGGTGACATGACAGTGCTAGATGATGGCATGTACACCTTTGTGGGCGTCACAGGCTCCTTTGCTTAGGTTCTGATACTCATCTGTCAGACTTTCTGGATCCCATCAGAATAGCCCCAGGGATAAAACTTTAGTGCTCTCGTGGGATTCTACTGTCCCTGCCTATTGCTGGTTGATCAAGGATGTCCACTGCCCTAAGGAACCATTTCCAGCCCCTGGCACCCATCAGTTTCACGATTAAGTCCTGTTAGATCTTCAGGTCCGATGGAGCTGAAACAGACAATGTCTACCCAAGAGGCAGACAGTTATCATGTTGACAAAGTGTGGTGGTGGGGGGGGGGGGGAGTTCAGTGCGGTCCCATGCTGGTCAGTAAGGAGGGTTTCTGGCTTTGGCTGGATTCTGCTGTTGGCAGCCTCAAGTCCATGTGCCCCTCAGCTTTTCCCTCCAGACATTGCCTCCTGACTCAGATCGATGGTTCGCCCTAAGCTGCCTGACCAAGTGGTCATATGTGTTCAGTATGCCATTGTTACACTCTCCGCCTTTGTGTCTGTATATTGGCAAATGGTGGTCGAGAGTTGACGTTACATAACTAATACATGAATTTTTTAGTGATTTCAGTATTAGTAAGTAAATATACTTTCTGCTCAACCACCAAAGAAGCCCACCCTACCACTCCGCTTCCTCTTACAGCTGGTCTACTGACCACTCATAAAAAGAGGAAGGATGATACGGGAAGCATGCACACTGGGAGTCACCACCAGTTCCAAAGGAACTGACAGATGGCACCACAGGACCATCAGGTTTTCAGGAATAAAGCGAGTGAACTCAACTTAATTTCTTGGGCGTTCGACCCAGACACAAGAGTCTTGACAAATAGTGGTAGGTGTCAGGTAAGTACACTTTCTAATACCGAAATTACTAAAAATTCACGTTTTAATTAAATTCCAGACATTTGATGTAGAATGGTAGATCTTAGGTACCTACCCCACATGTTGTGGCAAATTTTGGAATGTTATGGAAATGCCCATCTGGGTGCCTACTGCCCATGGTAGGTGCTCATGCTGCACACAGGAGTAAGGACATGGGAGGTATTGAAAAATCAAAAGGTGCCAGAGAACAGTGTCCAATGTTGGTAGGTGGTCACTAGTTGAGGCTATACTGTATCAAGAGACCTTATCTGCATTTGTAACTTTTATACTCACCATTATTATTGTATAGCCAAAAATTTTGTGAGATAAAAACAACTGATCACTTAGACACACCACATACAAAATAGTCATACATTTGGTATGAAACAAAAAATTTATTATCTACAGTAAATTGAACAATTTTATGTACACATTAACATAAGCAACATTATTTTTCTCACTTTCAACATTTTACATATATACGTATACATTTATATGTTGCATTATAGTCTTGGTCAAATACTGACTTCTTCTGAATGACTTCACTGTTCAAAATATACTTAATTTCAAGTGGTATGGGCAGATTGAAAATAGAGGAAGAGGCTTTTTTTAACACATTGAAAAGTCATTGCTATAATGAATCAAGAAGTATATGCATTCATTTTTTTTTCAATTGAAACGGCAACAGAAAAAAAAAACTTTGCAAAAATGTAAAAAATATACAATACAAATGGTTGTACTGCAGTTCACATCGATATTGTGAATTAAATGTCACAAAAATAAAACTCCATTCTGGGTATACATGTACAAGGTATAACCCTATTAAATATATCGAACATCATTAAAGTCTTCCTGGCAACTTGTCAACATGTCGATGTCACATTAGATCGAAATGGCCATGTGACGCAACTTGGGTCCAGAGTATGACCTTGACCTTGTCATTCCCACTGTTACAATCTGTCATAGTTGGAATACTTTGCAGCACAATAATAAACCCCATACATAACAAAAGTGCCCTCTCTTGTATTGTAGCAACAATCAAAACTGGACAGTTTCTTGAAGCAATGATAATTTAACAATTTGCATTTGAAATACCTCCCATGAATTGACACAATCATATTTTTTCTATTAAATCAAAACCCTCAACATAATCAAATGTTGTTTAATGCTGCTTTACAGTAAAAACAAATTTGTTTGCACTTTTTTTCAATTATCAGATGGACTTTGGGGTAGAACTTTCTGTATGCCTTGAAAAAATCCTGATGTTAGGCAGTCACATTTAGACTGGTTGGAATTGTTCCACTCTCTCAAGAAGTGCCTCTGAATATCCAGGAGAGTAGTACCTGTAAAAAAACCCAGAAAGATCCTTGTTAGAAAACAGTCCCCTACTACAAACAATCCATACAGATCAATACCTCCCATGCAGGTCTCCAAGTGAAGATTACCTGTAATATAAGTTGTGTGTGTGTGTGTGTGAGAGAGAGAGAGAGAGAGAGAGAGAGAGAGAGAGAGAGAGAGAGAGAGAGAGAGAGAGAGAGAGAGAGAGAGAGAGAGAGAGAGAGAGAGAGAGAGAGAGAGAGAGAGAGAGAGAGAGAGAGAGAGGAGAGAGAGAGAGAGAGAGAGAGAGAGAGAGAGAGAGAGAGATGGTAAAGGCCAATTGTGCCACAGATTGCCATCATTCTGGTGTCTTGAGAATCAACGAACACCAAAAAACTGTTACTGAGGCAACATGTGAAAGCAACCTAAGGAGCAGTGGGCCACAGAGACAGAAAGCCTCCATCCTGGAAAAGTTTTAGAAATTCAAACTTAAAATGCTGTACTCTGCACAGGTTCCAATAAATACACCACTGCATAAAACTGAAGTTTTCCTATCAAGTCTACAGGTTTTACAGGTAACATAATCTGTTTTCAAGCGTTCACATGTTTGATTTTTCACTATAGTTTTCATACATTTTACATGTATTTTAGGCTCCACTGAGAAGTATGCAGATGGTAATCTACATGTAATTATTTACATGTTGTAAACATGCACATGCAGACCAACTGATATGCTAGTCTAATATGTTAATCAGCATATAACATATGTAATATATGATTATTTTTTTAATCATCAATAGATCTATGACCAAAAACTAGCTAAATAATAAGATTATTGCCATACAATGCTGATTTAACTAGATTTTTAATCGTGAATTGTATATACATGAACAGAATTGTAGGCTGCATTGATCAAAAATTACATTTGCGCTGAGTGGTGTACAAATGTGGGGTATCTATGAATTAAATGCAGGTAAGAAGCTCTGGAGTTTAAATACACTTTAGGTTTAATTGCAGTGGGACACAAGGCAATTTAAATGCAAACCCTGATCAACTTCCCCCAATCCATGCACTGGTGGCAAACTGAGCATTTTGACTTAGCTAATCCTCTTTAGCCAAATCTTTATGACATGAATAATTTTATTATTTTTGTGAGTTTCATTTTTGCCACATCTACAAGTTCAAACAACAATACCTCTAAAACTGTAAAAGCAACAACTACTATATGATCCCAAATAACAGGTAAGGAGTTAATTTTTCAGATGTATATAAACTTGTTTGTGAAATTTTGGTTTCTTTCACAAGTACAGTGAAGGTTAAAAAAAGAGGATCAATTTTTTTTCTTTGAAAAGTACAGTAAAGGTGAAAAAAAGAAGTAAAATGAAGTCTCTGTTTAGATTACTGTTAGTTTACCATCATCACAGAAGCAAAAAGGAAGATATCACCAGAATATAATATTCTGTGGCACTCACTTGACAATTTCCTCTGGATAGCAGTTGTTGATTGTGTTGATGTACTCTGCTAATGCAGATCCAGGCTCTGCCTTGATTTCCTGTATCTTCTTTAAGCCCCCACTTGTCACGAAAAGTCTCCTCGCCTTTGCATCATGTGGTAAAACTTTGCTAAACTGGCCAACAACATGCTTTAGTATGTTTGGTGGAGCAT
This sequence comes from Hermodice carunculata, assembly GCA_964020975.1. Lineage (NCBI taxonomy): Eukaryota > Metazoa > Annelida > Polychaeta > Eunicida > Amphinomidae > Hermodice > Hermodice carunculata. Next base: position 27,351 of record CAXHWN010001614.1, on the reverse strand, counting down.
CATGGAGTAGTGGTTCTAAAGCTGGAAGATGGACACACTTCTGAAGGATGTTCTTCAAGGCTTTCTTGGACTGAAAAATTTAAAGAAGATTGAAATAAATGATACCAAGTAACAACACTGATGCCTGCTTAGTGTGTTAAATTTAAAGAAGATTGAAATAAATGATACCAAGTAACAACACTGATGCCTGCTTAGTGTGTCAAATTTAAAGAAGATTGAAATAAATGATACCAAGTAACAACACTGATGCCTGCTTAGTGTGTCAACATCTGAGAGTTATCAATGTACCTTATGTGGGATGAAAACAGCAGGAACCAGTTTATCATGCTCAAGAAAAACAATGCTGTATGTTAGACATAGAATTAAGGATATCATTTCAACAGCCAATTTTTACTTGGCCCCATAGGTGAATAATTAGTAACTGAATGGCATACCCACACTAAATGTGAAATAAATACATAAATCTTTGTTATTCTCTTCATCATATCTAGCTGAACAAATGCACTGAACAACTTGATCACTTGATTTTTTTACAAATCAAACTCATGATATATTAAAATTCCCTTTTATAAACATGTAGGCTACCTATGCTGACATTTTTAGCTTATACAAATTTAAATTGATAACCTCTGACAATAGCAGAAGTAAAATTGATGAGGCTAATTCATATTATCATATAAATTAGTCAATCACCACATAAATTGGGTTGGACATGAAGATTATACTCAGATAAGCAAGACCTGTGTCTTTGAGAAACAGAGTGAAGAAACTGTTATACCGTTGGATACCAACAATTTGTCCTTAATCCCATAAAACACAGTGAACAGAGATAGAACTAGGATATCAATTCACACCTTTGTCTGCAAATCTTCCGAGGATTCTGTTCGTATGTAGCAGTTAAGGAGTCTTGGTAATACATTTGCTGCTGCCACTGCCTTTGCGTGTTCAGGAGTATGTCGTCCTATCTGTCCCAGTGCCCATGCAGAAGCTGCTTGAATGTGATCTTCTGGTTCCTCCGACAATGCCATCGTCAACTGAATAACACCCTTCGACACGATCACCGCCATTGCCAAGTTCTCCGAATGTGCCGCCACGTATCCTAACATCATGATCCCCGGTAGTCTTACATTTCCTTTTGATTCTCCGACATAGTCCACCACTGATGCCACACCTCCAGCATTGACAATCAACTGAGCCAGCTGTTGTACGTAAAGCAGCCAATCAAATTTTGACCCACATAGACCATATTAAATTAAAGCCAGTAGTGTTGGTATTATAAATTTGTAAAGAATTTATTTTTTTTTTGGCGTTTTTTGTTTTGTTTGTTTTTTTGTTTTGTTTTTCATATCTTAAATTGTGATTTGAAGACTCTATCGACATTTTCAACCAACTGGCACTCAGTACCAATTTTCCCAGGGGTTGCTATTTAAAATATAAAGTTCCCTTTAACATCCAAATTTTGAAAGCTACAGTGTTCTGCAATGTTACTCACTTGTCTCTGAACATAATCAACCCTAAATCTACTTCGCAATAAAGCTTTCGTCTACAACTTTTACCATATGCAGCTGTCTTGGGCTGGAGCCCAACATAGCAAGCAAAAGCCATGGCAACAGAGAAACTGGGCTATCAACATGATCCAGCTGCAACTTTGAGATGTAATGCACCATCCTGACATAATTTGAACTGCCATGCAAAACACAAGTTTAAAAGCTTTTCTCAAAACCTGATTTACATGTATGCTAATCTCTAATGATTTAAATTGACCATACATTATTACAGGAAGGATTTGGCAAAAATGGCATTTAAAAATGTATGAATTCTGGATAACTGGACCAGTACATTAGGTTTAATAAAGAGTTAACCAACACTCAAAAACACCATGACACTGTTTGAACTGATTATACAGTAGATTTGTTCCAAATGTTACTTTCTTCATACATGAAAACATAGTTGGGAGTGAGAAATAATAACTGATGATAATCTACAGAATACAGATCACAAAAAACTGCCATAAATTGGGAAAGTAATGTTGAAACAAATTAAATTATTCAATAGTGCTACTACTGACCTCTGGTGTGTGTTTAGCAATTTCTCTGATCAGTGTTGCAACATTCTTTTTCACGTATTCATCAGCATCCTTCAGGCAAGTAAGTACACCTGGGAAGATCTCGGCTTCAACCACCATTTCAGCAAGGTCAACAGAGTGTTTAGATATTTGGCTCAAGGCAGAGAACACTTGTCTCTGCAAAATAAATATAGTTACAGAATATAGCTTCACTCAATGTGTATGTATCCAGCATCATGACTTGTGGCTTTAGTTAATCTGCAATGTAAATAACATGATGTGACATTAAACACATGAAGTTTACATTGGACTGTTATGAATGCATACATATATATACATGTATGTGCATTTTGTCATCTTGTCTTAGTGTACATGATGTCCAAACATGATTAGATTTATTGCTGGAATTCAATAAAGGGTGGACTGATTCAACATTTCATCATGTTTCAAATTTGTTTTCACATCTTCTAAAATCTATTACTTGTAAATACATGTATATGATTTAGTTACATCATGTGTTATTATTTTTCTCCTATTTTCTAATTTTTTGAGATCTAAAATTGCATACTATCACTCCAAGTGTTTCAATAACAGATAGACACATATTTGTTTGACATACTTTGACCTCTTGAGAGCCTCACCTTTAGTTTTGCATCAGGGTTGAGGATCATTTGAGCCAGATGAGCGATGGCGCCAGCATCCACCACAGTTTGTGCTAATTCTGGAGAATGCTTGCAGATGTCACTCAAAGCAGAGGCTGCAATGCGTTTCAGTGACAGCTCTGGCTCCTGAATACACAGAACCAAGAGCGGAACTGCACCTGCATCCACAACTGCTTGGGCCAACTCTGTAAGGACACAATGTGCAGAAAGGTGGCATTTTGTCTTTTTATCAAAATTTTCAAGTATGTAATCATTCACTGCTGTCTTGTTTATGCAAAAGATCTGTACATACACTACTAAGTTTGAAAAAAAAATAAACTGAGTGGGCGCTTCAAGCATAAAGCCTGCACAGCAGTTGAACTTGTTTTATCAGCCCATTTATGGTGCATGCATTTAGCATTTAAAGATTGATCTTTTTCACAAGTGTGAAAATAGTATGCCAAAGGCTTTGATAGCATGTTTTTGGCATAAATGCTAATGACTTCCATTCTTTTCTGATATGCCTAAATGCACATTTACTCAATATTAAAAAATTACTCAAAATTGACAGTATTTTCTCAAGTGTCACAAACCTGACACATTGACTCAGGGTTTGCAGTTAAATAGAGCTTAATTGTTTGAGGAGTAGGTGTCATCATGGAGTTTGTTTTACATCTCTGGTGCAGGATGTACATTGTTACAGTCCTTGTTAGGATTTCCCTTGGTTTGTACGGGTGGTCTAGCTGCAACTGTTTATTTTACAATCGCTGGGACTGAATATAATGCCCCAGCTTGTTTCCACTTCAATTAAACACTGGCGGATGGTCTAACTAGGATAAGCTGCCCAGCTAGAAAGGGTACATATTGGTTCAGGGGTAAGTCAAATTGTTCTTATCTGAACCTGTACTATACAAATTTGGTAATTATGGTTTGTTTGACAGGTATTCTTCTTTGATATGAAGCTCTGCATTTATAAGCAAAACTTCACGTATTTAGCTAATTCATCAATTGCCACGTTCATATTTATTCATTATTATGTGGGTTGTCTTTGCTGAATATTAAGCTTAGACAAGGAGCCGCTACTCAGAGAGACATGTACGGGTAAAAGGCTCCGAAACATGTTGAGTAGTTACCCGCTGAAGACCCTTTAATCTATTTGGGCTAATACAGCCTATGTCAAAATTTTACAGAGGAACGTGTGCGATATGGACAATAGTACTTCTGTGTTTATAAGTTAGACAGGGACAGGTTAGCTTATGGAGAGTAAAGAGTTCGGACTGCGGAATAGGGTAATGACTACAGTAGTCCCTGTCTTCAAAGGCCACCACAAGGGCAGGCTCAAAAGTGGCCTCTGAAGACAGGTGGCCTCTCATTAGAGGTACAATAACATGGAAAAGATAGCAGCAGAGACCTGCCAAAAGTGGTCTCTCAAGCCAGGTGACCTCCCATTGGAGTGGCCTCTCAAGACAGGGACCACTGTACTAGGAAGTGGTTTTGGACAAAAAGACACAAATACAAAGGGGAGTGGAGCCATGGTGCTGTACTGTTTTGATGATGTAATAACTAATGGTCTAGCAGATTCAACTAGACATACCTTCAATGCAAAGTCACCCTGGAAAAAATGCCCCCATTTGCTCAAATTATAATTAGTTCATGGTGACACCAAATCTTATCAGTGCAGCTTGGCATGCTAGATAAGCATACTGCCAAATTAGAGCAAAATACATTGGAGCAACCCCATGGGGCGGACCCTTAATTAAAAAAAAAAAAAAACCTACAGGGATACAGATAGAAGTGATTTTGTGTTTGTATTGTGACCCTGCTTAATCTTACCAATGCATCTGCACTTGAAATGAAAATTTTTAAAAGTAATGTAAGACCCAAACTTTTTATTAGTCATGTTACTAACATGCATTAGAAAGACAAGGCAAGTGTTGATGAAAGTAAATACATAATGTACCAAAATACCTGACCAGTTTTGTCCATAACAGGACTCATCAGAGGAAAGCGATTTCTGTTCACCAGGGTAAACATAAATGTTTATGTTTACTAGTTACAGGGAGTTCATCTCTGTTCCGACTCTCTGCTCTGTGATTCAACAGAGAGTGAATGCTGCATTTGATATGTCAGCCTTTTAAAGGGCAGGATAATGTGACCATGGGTATGGACAAGGTAACTGTATTCAGACATCAATCACATGCACTGGCTTCCAGTCTACTGGACAGCAGAGCTGAATTAGATGAAAATGCCAGCTGTCACAAGTAAGTGACATGTCTGTTTGATTGACAGGCCAATTAATTGACTAGATAGGGCCAAAAAAGCATGTTTTCCTCTGTAACCACTGGCAGAGAAGTCTTCCCACTTAAATATTGGCCATTTCTGAATCATAAATCCAATCTGTTTATGACCTACATGTATTATATATGACACTACTGTTATCAAATTGGATAGCTGGGAAAACTTTGCAGCATTCTCAATGCAGAACATTAAGCTGACCTGCAAGGCATGATTGTCAAAAGAAGGAAGGAACAGAACAAATTTAAGTTAGCATGAGACAGGACAAGTGGAGCCCTTATATTGAACTGTCATTATCAGCTAGAACAGAGAATCGTCATTTTACAATATTGGATGGCACTCTTTCTATGGGAGGGTGGGAAGGGGAATTGAGAAAGAACACTGTGTGTACTCTTTCAAAAATTAAGAAAAAGCTGAATCATTCCTTACCTTACATGATATGACAGTTGGGTCACCACATTTGTTCAATGAATGTTGAATTGTATACTTGTACAATATATCTTTGTTCTTGAATGACATACCAGGAACCACAGTGATAACATAAAGTAACATATGATGTACCATTTATAAGTGCCATGTTTTACCTGCACATGATGGCTGAAGTTCTTACCTGCATTATGTCTTGCAATGTAACCCAGGGCCCAGGCTGCTGCCTCCTTCACTCCAGGATCAAATTCCTCAAGACAAATGACCAGGGCATCCAATGCTCCACAATCTACCACAGACTGAGCCAGCTGGGGAGAGTGCTTGGCAACAGCTCGCAGCACAAATGCAGCAGCTTTCTTGTAGAACCTCTGTCAATAATTACAGTAAATGTGAATCTTTATTTCTTGAGAAAAATTTAATGGCATTTTTGACTCAGTACACAATGTTACACAGCTATCATCTGGAATTAGCACAAGAGATGCATGCAAATGCAGCAGCTGTAAATGATGATATGGTTTAAATAGTAACCCTTTCCTGGTCAAAATATGACTATGTCAACAGCTTTTCTTAGTGTAGGTTGGATGCAGTGTGCTCAACCCATGCCATGGAAAGTAACAGACCTTGGGTGTACCATTATGACATGCCTTATCTACAATTCTCATAAAAAATGTTTTCGTTTGATATGAAATTCAAGTAAAATTATACAACCACAGGAGAACTTACATCTCTGCACATTCAGGCAATTTAACAGAAAAGGGTTAAGCTGAAACAAGGCACCTCTCTCAGACATATATGCACCCAGGTATCATAAGAACTAAGGTGTTTCAGTGAAATTAGATTTTAAATTAAACTCACTTTCACTTAAAAAGACACTGCTGAAAAAGTTACAATCCAGCCTTAACACTATTATCACAGCAATAATTTATTTATCTTTTAATGGTTAAAAAGGAAAGAAATTTAATGACTTAAATAACAACCTGCATGCGCACCAAAGAAGTTGCTTCAATATGACACTACTCGATCTAGTCTTCAAAGGGTGGCCCTAAACTTGAAACAGTTATCCAGGCTTTCACAATGTGATCATTGTCAAGGATACCACTTAAGTAATGTGTTACGGTACAAAATAATATGAGAAACTCTATGTTATGCCACTTAAGGCCACCCTTAAAATATTGTTTGTTTTCCATAACCCGACTGACTCAAATTTATTGCCTACCCAATATTTTTTTTTATTTAAAACATGTAAATGGAGTAAATCCTTTCAGAATTATTTGAGGATTCTGAAAAAAATTGGCCGACCTACCTACCCTCTCAAAATTAGATTTAGATGTTACAGCAACCAAACATATTTTTAAGGATAGCCTAAGCATATTAAAAACCCTTATTCAATGGCTGTCTTCCTGAGAGATGACAGAACTTGCATGTTAGTGTATGCTGCTTTATTTTTCGGGCTATGAAGATATTTGTCAAGTGGCACCTGTCATCAGTTTGGATCTACTCCATCAATAATGGTCTCTCAAGCCAGGTTTCACAATAATTTATCTTTCATTTTGCTCAGTTATATAACTTACGTTTTGTTCAGCCAAGGAATACACAAGCTGCGGAAGAATATCTCCCTTCACCACAGCCTCTGCCAAGTCATCATTATAATTTGCCAGTCTCCCCAGGGCAAGGGCAGCAGTCTGCTGAATTGTGGGCACGATGTCCAACAGCAGAGGTCTCAAGAGTGACATTACTCCTGCATTCTGTAGGATCTCAATATTCTGAGGTCGAGATGCAAGCTCTGCCACAGTCTGTACGAACTGTGTACGGGCTTTTTGATACTGTTCGAACACTGCAAAGTTAAACAGACACAAATGAATTATTTCATATTGTTTGCTTACCCAGACTGAAGCATGAAAATCTGATGAGAAATAGTCTGACATCACTAGTCGAGGAGTGTGTATATCCATAAAGGTAGGTCTATAGATTCAAATCACAGTCTCTTTTTCTGCAAAGAGATCTACACATGTATGTCAACAAACTGCTTTGTTGTGAAGAATCTTAGCCTTCACTGATCTCAATTTATAATGAATTAGTGTCACAAAAACAAAGCCCCAGTGTACTATTTAGCATAGACTGACCCAGTCTCACTAGCACTAATTGAAAAATACGTATAGGGTTCCATCTTTCAATGGCAAAAGTATACTGATGGTTAGTCAGCGAAGCTGATGAAGGAGACTGGTTGCATCCACAGGGTTCTAACCACAGCCCACAGGTGGCAGACACAGTAGGAAAAACACTATGGTCAATCTCCAGCCTCCAGGGTTGATCAGCCAATCAGAACTATGTCAACATTTTAACCTCCATTTGTGAGTAAGCTGACTGCAATTACAAGCGCAATTGGTAAAAAAAAAAAGGTGATCACTGAAGTCCCACAGATATACAGCTCTTAGTCTTTCAGAAATGAGCAGTGCAACTACTGCTCCTGCATGCATGATCGCGACCAGTGCTGATACATGCACTATGATGACAGCTTTTTTGGGTCAGGACTGAAAGCATCCATGTTTGGCCAGTACAATACTATGCTGCAATGTACAGCATGGTCAGTATTCATGGAATTGAAAAAAATGTGGGGATATAGCAACATTATTTGAAAATAAACAAAGCAACAAACTTTGTTTTCACAGCACAAGTTCCTTTCATCATTGTGCGACATATCCTCAAAGTTGAATAGTAAGTGGAAGCTTTGATCGATCGACACATAGCTGGCCACAGGACAGTGTATAAGTGATTTACCTGCACTGGTAGGATGACAGGCAAATGCGATATTCTTTGCTGAGATACCCTAGAATGTCTAATTGCTCATCAGACACACCTGGACGATCAAGTTTTTCACCGATTGCACTTGCAGTCAGCTTGCTCTGTTTATCCAGCGTCACGCTGCCTTCTTGTTGCTGCCAAATGGAGGTCAAATCATGACATGGCTTCTGATTGGCTGATCAACCTTAGATGCTGACCCTATTCTTTTTCCTATGGTGTGGGCTACCTGTCAGCTATGGTTAGAACCCTGTGGATGCAACCAGTCTCTTTCACCAGCTTTGCTGATTCATTATCAGCACTTGGCTCAGTACTTTCACCTTTACCCCCTCTAACCCTGTATGTTTTTTATGACTTAATGCAAGCGAGACTGGGCCAGTCTGTAGTTGGTACAATACAGCATAAATGGCCGAATAATCTAGTACATGTAGTAAAACATTAAAAAAAAAGTCCTGTTTGTTAACTCACTTAATTTTATGGGAGTCTGAAAACATTAATGTTCCAGAGTTTTGTCTAAAATTTTATTATATGGCCAGGCATAATATGGGGTAAAATCAGTGCATGTGATTTTAAAATGTGAATATAAGGATATATGGATCAAAATATATGGTAACCCCACTTCTGACATAGAAACGCAGACAATGGAGTTGAAACATGCAGGAAACTGACTACATTCCTTGCCTTGTCCTCCCCATTTTAAGTTGAGTGGGGAAGGTAAAACTGATCTCGCATTGCTTTACGTTTACAGAATAAAAGCCTTCCTAACGAGGGTGCCAAAATTAAACAAAGTTACATGGGTCCTAGTTTGTCTGTCTTGCCCGAAGCCTCGGGCTCAGAGTAAGTTATGATACGCGTTCAGGTTGGTCTTTTCTTTTTCTTTTGAACTGTCACTGACACTAGTCAGCTAGGCCTACACTCAGTCCATCTGGTCATAACATGATTGAGATACTAGATATTACCCTCTTGTAATAGCATTTCGTGCAAACCTTACCTTGAAGAACTTGTCGCTGGCTCATCTTGATGCTTTCTATAACAGATGTATTTAAGAATGCACCTCTAAGGTATGCTCGCTAAAGTGTCTGACGGCTTGTAACTTGGGACAAGTTGCTGTGGTTGCACACTGACTGTCGGGTGTTGCTAGGATTGAAGAATAATACGAGTCCCGCACCTGTCGTTGCCAGCCTGTGCTGTGGCGTGCGGGATATTATCAATAAAAATAAAATTTCAAAGAATCAAAAAAATTGTGATACGTTAAAAAAATCACTCGTGTCTTGGACAATTTTGAAGTGTGGCAAATTTAAAAACTTTAGAAAAAAAAGGGGGAGAGAGTGAGGGAAGCTATGGTATACCGTACCTTCTTATTTCGATGATACCTCTTTAACGGTGGAGGTATGATATGAGTATTGCGCACAGAAATGCGCACAAAAGCATAAATAGTGGGGAGGCCATTGTACGTGAGATTGTCAAATTTGAAATTGGGCAATCGAGTGTCATCTTTGTGAAAGTATCATCGGTTAGCCTTTGCGTACCGGCCACTGCATCACAGTAACATTTTTCTGTATAGCTGCAGTAATCATTCAGCCACAGGATGGTAAGTTTTTGTGAAAAGGCATATGCTTTTGCGAAAGTCTCCTGCAGCTTTACCGGTGCTTTTGTCGACTGCTCAACATTGTAAACAACAGACACCTGTGATAGACGAAGTCGTCAAGAGCAATGTTTGTCAAACAGCTAGATGCATGTTTATCTCTCACTTTATTTTTCAGTTGCCCTGCACTTTAAGTAGCACTTGTGACTGTACATGAAAGAAACTGTCGACAAGTTGATGTGACAATTGGAGACGAAGATCTTACTTGCTGATTTGCCTCCTTACAGTGACACAGCATTTTGCAAATAACAGAGCAGAGTCAAAGATGAGAACAAAATAGCAGTCTACACTATAGAGCATGATCGCAGCAAATTTCACGCCTCATAGCAATGTTTCCGTAATTGCAACCTTTGAAGCACATGATTTTTTCCCCCAGTTTCATTTCTAAATGGCTGTGCCAGTGTTTTATTTGCAGGACATGTAATGTAGGCCCCCTACCTGTTCACGATATGTTCTGCTATTGTCGAGACGGTGGGCAAAAACACAGTTATCATCACTTGCTAATCTAGCATTAGGTCTGTAGTATATGTGATGAGTTGCCAGTCTCTAAACTGTCAAATTTGGTGCAGCAGTGTCTAGCTCTGTTCCCCAGCATCTCGGTTACAAGGGTGAACGCATTTTTTGGGTTCCTTACACCAAGCGAAAAGCACACATTTCAGAGAACGCACACATATTTTAATAATCGCAGTCTTTTCGCAGAGACCCTAGCTTTTTCATAAACTGGTTTCATGCTTACTTACAAAAAAATGTTTGCTGCTGACCCACTCTGAACTTGACCGTGTTAGGAGTTTTCAGTCCTTGTATCCAGAATAGGAACATTGTTTTTACAAGTTTGTTACTAGAATTGATGTGACCTGTCTTGTACAGACTACCTGCATTCATCAAGAAAAGACAACTTTGTTTATGTCATACCACAGAAGTACAGCTCAGAACTTTTTGTCTCTGATTTCTAACAATAAGTTTCCTATCTATGGTGAGTGACGTGTTATGTTGCAGTTTGCAAATGACACAGGTTAGCCTATCGAGAACTGCTTCGTTGCATATTAGTCCAAGGAACTAAGCCTGACCGCCACGATCCCACATGAGCCTAGGCTATATTGATGAAACCTACAGTTGGGGCCATAGGCATCAAGGGGTGGGGGGGGGGAGAGAGAGTTTACATCCCTGGACCCACTGCCAACTCTACCCTCTTCATGCCATGGGTGCTCATACCAGGTGAAGTGTTTACATTGCCAATAAAGTTTGCTTGCTGTCCAACTGAGTGAGATGTATCTCGGATTTACTTGAAGGGTTTGTATACAAGATTTACCGAAAACAATATTTGTCATACATACATGGACTCTCCGTCCGATAGAATGATTCATTCCATATTCATGGCCCAACAGAGCTTTGAAACCTCAGCAGCTTCAAAAGTCAAATTTGGACCCTAATCCATCACCATAGATCTAGCTACTTTAGCCAAAGGTAGGTACACCTTAATCCATCCACAGACAGTCTTCTGCATGCAATACATAGACCTCTGTAAGATCCAAGTGACCATTTTTCAACAGAATGAAATATTGTGAATACATTTATTTTCACTGTTTTTTGCATTTTGGACCTTTCCTTCATACTTTAAATTCACAGTTTTAGTTTTACTTCCAATCAATGCCATTTTCAAAACTTTTTTCACTGTATTTTCTAATTTCACAGTTTTGAAGCATCAGTGAAATAAGCAAAAAAAGGACCCGGGAAAATTATATGCATTCACAGTAGTCCATGCATTACTGAAAAATTAGCACCTAAGTCACTCACAGCTAGAAATTTATGGCGTACCCTATGTCCTTGCAGCCATTACAAATGATGTGTTACACAGTTGACCCTGCTCTGATTGGCAAACATTGATTAAAAAAATAGTCCTTCATGTCTCCTGAGAAGGACTGTCTACTGAACAGTGTTTCTGCTTGGGAAAATTTGAGGGAGTCACAACCTGGGATTAAGGCATTTTCAGTTCTCTTCTTTGAAATTAACATACACAATATAGCAAAGTTTGACCGTTGTAATTTATCTGAGGGAGTATTTCCTGGTTTTAGAGGGTAATACTGTGTTACCCCATTTTGGGGTAAACAGAAACAGCTGACCTGTTTGGTTTAGCTGGTTGGTCTGTGGCACTCAATGTGATTGGTCAATGCCCAAATTTCACTTTTGCTACAAAGTTTTTTGCAGGGTTTCACAAATTTTAAATGTGAATGATCATTTTGTTCACATACTGCTTTGCACAATTTTGCAGTTGCATAACCAATTTTCTTGCCTTCCCCACGTTACGTATGTTTTTATTTGTGCAAGCCTTTTTGTGGGGCTGTGAGCTTAGAACGACACAATTGATTTGACTGCAAGTCAGCGTATGAAATACAAGTCTAGTTTTGGGTAAGGCTTTTAAATGACATGGAGGGGTGCCTCAAGGCTCAGTGCTCGGCCCTCTCCTGTTTCTATTTTTATCAACGACATAGTGAATATTTTAAATTCTAAAATTGAACTATTTGCGGATGATACATGTCTCTGTATTTCTGTAGATGACGTTGCTGAGGCCGCAGCTACTGTCAATTCAGACCTTTCTTCAATAGAAAATTGGGCCAATGATTGCATTGTAACATTCAATTTTGTAAAAACAGACACCATGTTAATTTCACGTAAGTGCTCACCAAACTGTCAACCATCCTCCACTTGTATTTCAAAGTCATCAGTTGACAGACGTACAAGAGCATAAACATTTAGGTATTGTGTTCAAGTTGGATCTAAAATGGACATCACATTTTAGTCAACTCATTCTTAAAGCTATGAAACAGCTGAATATCATGAAAGTATTACAATATAGATTAGATTGTGAAACACTAGAAACTATTTGCTTTTCATTTGTTATACCTGTTCTGGAATATGGCAATGCGGTCTGGGACGGCTGCTCACATATAGACGCACAATTACTGGAAAACATTCAGCTGCCTGCCGCCCGCACCGTTACAGGTGCATTGCGTACCACTGCAAGTGCCAAACTCTACGAGGAAACTGGTTGGGAAACTTTTGCTCAGAGAAGAGAAAGAAATGAACAGATTCTTATATACAAAATAGTAAACAACCTTACCCGTGATTAATTGTAAAATTTGATACCAAATATTCCAACAGCAGAAACACCGAACATCTACAATAATCGTAGATGTCTTGACTTACATCATTTTAGGGCTAGAACAGATCGCTTTGATAAATCTTTTTTCCCATCTGCGACAAGACTATGGTACTTATTGCCTCTGGATATTTGGAATGCTCCAACACTGTCTCAATTTAAATCTAAACTAGTCAACATCTCACATTGTCTTGTGAAGTACCCATCTCTTTTAAACGTAGGAAATAGATATCTTTCAATTCTTCATGCGTGGTTACAAATGGTTTGCATCCAGCTGAACGATTATCTACACAAAATTGGTATTATACAAGATGGTATTTAACTAGAGAATACCCTGTAAATGTAAAAACTGTGTCTCAAATTTATAGCTTTTGTTGTTGCTCCTCAAATACAGCTGTTTGGAGTTGAAAAGATGACACATCAAAGGCAAGGCACCTTTGATCAACTCTGGTGACAAAACGGAACAAAAATTGGAACATCTGAGACACGCTTTTTTTATTCAATACGTAGACTTAGTTTGCTGCAGATTTGAGACCAATGTGTTCACACAAGTTGAAGCAGTATCTGTGATAAATTATGATAATCACTCATGTAATTGTTAAACAAACATTGTAACCAACTGACAAAGTGAAATTAAAATGAATAGCATCCACGTTTTGTTAGCTCTCTGAAAATGTATAGTTTACCATACTTAGCATTTAATCCAAAGTTATATTTAGTAATTTGTGAAAGTCAATGTTAACTTGCTGTATATCCTTAATATTCCCTTTCTTGACTATCTGTTGTGAGATCAAGACTTTCTATACCTGTTGCACTCAATGTTAAAACAAGGAGCGTTGATTAGAATGTGCTCAGAGGGAAAGTGTTCCCACTGTGAGCTGTAAGGTGAGAATCTGGAATTAAATTGATGGCCGAGAGTTAAGGACTCATTTGATTTTCAATGCAAAAGAATTTATTTTCGGTCCACTTATCTGTGACAAATGAAAGTTTCATGCAAGGTGTAATTTTTGCAGAAGTGCGGATAGCAAAACTACATATTTTTTGTCAAACTTGGGAGTCTTTGATATGATTATGTTGCTCCCGTTTGATTAACCTGGGCACAGAAAGTGCTTTGTTATCCCCTGCGATGTCCAACGTCAGTCTTGTTGATGTTACCACAACATCTAAAAAAATATTCACCGTATCTGTACCAAATTTTTGTCAGAGATGCACCTTATGATTGACCAGTTTCCTATTGAAAATCAGCTTCCTCTTATTATTTTTAGACTTTAAATGAAGCTTTTAAAGTATTTATTTCAAAGCTGTCTGAGTGGTGCACAAGGGGACGGAGTTACCATAATATCTAAAAAATATATCCACCCTAGCTTTACCACATTTTGAACCTTATGATAGACCAGGGTTCCTATTAAAAACCAGCTTCCTCTGATTATTTTTGCACTCTTTATGAAACTTTTAATGTATTTATTTGAAGGCTGTCTGAGTGGCCTCAACCCTGACGACATTACAGCTATATCCGAAAAAATATTGACTGCAGCTTCACCAATTTTTTGTCAAATGTGTATCTTATGATAAACCAGGTTCCTATTTAAAACAAGCTTCCTCTTCACTGTTGTAAACTTTTTTATGAAACTATTTATGTCAAGGCCGTCTGAGTGGCGCACAAGGGGATTGTATCTCAACAAGGATCCATCGCATCTTCATCAAATTTTCATCAGAGATGCACATTATAATGGACCAAGTTCCTATTGAAAACCAGCTTCCTCTTATTATTTTCATACTTGTTTTGAAACTTTTGAAGCATTTATTTGAAGACCATCTGAGTGGCGCACAAGTGGACAATGTTACCATAATATCTCAAAAAGGATTTATCACAGCTTCAGATATGTTTGTACTTGCCATGGATAATTACCTAAAATAAAAACGAAGCAGCAATTACTGCTATATACCTGCAAAATATAAATAAATTTTCATGTTATCACTGAATGATTTTCTTCAGTTGTTATTTTATTTGTACAGTGGTCTCTATACATATATATGTATGTATATATATATGTATATTGTCTGACCTTTTATTTTATATTGTTTTTTGTTTTCTTTACAGAGTATTATGTCATATAACGGTGGGTCTGTAATGGCCATGAAGGGAAAAAACTGTGTGGCAATTGCATCAGATTTGAGGTATGGTGTCCAAGCCCAGACTGTCAACATGAATTTCCCTAAAGTGTTTGAGATGGGACCAACACTCTACATGGGCTTAGCTGGACTTGCAACAGATGTACAAACAGTGTATGTTATTCTACATTTTCCAATGAATGTATAGCTGCAACATAAATTTTGTGTTATCCTTGATATTACACTTAAAACCAAAGGACATGGTGCAGTATAACAATTTCCAGGCGTGTTAATTCTTTTTTTCTGCTTCAGGGCAAGGTGTATTTAGATTTTTTTTACCCTATATATATGATATGACATGAGTTGATTCAGCACCAAATATAAAATCACAAATCAAAGAGACAGCAGGTGCTAGGATTACTCAAAAGTGTCTAGAGACCTATTTCCAGTTGGATCCAGTAAAAATAGTTACGTGGTGTACCTAGAATAAATACAATAACTTAGACAGAGAGTCTATAAATAACACAGCTTTAGTGGTACATGTATTGTAATCAAATCTGTAAAAATTACAAGGCTTGACAATGAAGTTAATCTAAGTAAAAGTAATGTGATGTAAGATGGGAGAATATAAACTGCCATGCATCCCTGCCAGTGACCTGAGGATCACCAAGAGGGACAGACAGCCTAATACTCTGCTATTTGCATGTTAAAAAGCTTGTAAACCTCATATTTAAAAGTTGACTTTCTTTCCGCCAATTTGAAGTACTATTGAAATATTACCGATACAAGACTTGTAGTTGTCATGAAGAATAGCAAAATTCAGAAAGCTGGCATGAATCTAGTAATTGTGAAGGTCTGAAGCTCTTTTAAAGTTAAGAGGAAGGTGTGTTGGACATTGACCATGGAAAATCTTGACAACACTGATGTAAAGCCAAGTGTGATGCTCTTGAATCTGCATTCAGGGTACCCACCTGTCTGAATTTAGCTGTGCCAATGTGACTGCTAGAGTCCATGTTGAAAATAAATGGCACCACATTGTATCTTGTCTTGGCATACTTGAAGTTTCTGTTGAGCTTTTTTTCAAGATGGAGGGGTACCAGCTAGAAAAAACAATAATTGTGTGTCTACTTTCATCATCACTTGCCTTGTCTTTCTATTACAATAATCCAAATGAGGATAACAGCAGAACAGAGCAGTTGCCAGGTTTTAAATCCAGGACGCTGCTCTGTAGAGAAATTTAAATAGGATTTGGCTTTGTTGAGAGTGTTATTCACTATTTCATCACCATTGATCCAGCTGAAACCCTAGTCACTGAGTGATGATCTTGATTAAATTTTATGGTTGACAAGTTGTAGAAAAATTTCTTACTTTCTTCAGTTTCTTTTGTGAAGCGAAGATAATTGTATTCCCTTCTACCCTGGTGGATACGAAGGAGATTTTCTCTTAACCAGTTATTGCAGTGTTCTAATGCATGCAGTAAATTGAAGCAAAACAGGTCACCTGCTGTATGTGGCCACTTTTTCTTGGCAGAAGGGGTGTACAGTGGTACCTGCTGTATGTGGCCACCCCTTCTGCCAAGAAAAAGTGGCCACATACAGCAGGTGACCTGTCACTACAGGTAGCTTTACAAAGATACTTATTCTTGTGTCGCAGCAAGGTGACCCCAAAAAGCAGTGTGGCTGCTCACGGCAGTGGTTGCATACAGCAGGTACCACTGTATTGTAATGTGAGACATGTTTGAAATAGTTACATTCATGTTTGTAGGCTGAAGTTAATGTGCATTACAGGCCTTACTTTCATGAGTATATGTTGAAAACATTGACATGTTATGGCCAGTCATGAAATAAACAAAATACAAATGAAACTATTGAATCTTTGCATTATGTTGTGTATGTTAAAAAAAACCCAATTTTTTCATGTATTTTACTATGAGTATCCTTTGCTTACAGGTCACAGAGGTTAAAATTCAGACTCAATCTATATGAACTGAGGGAAAATAGAAAAATAAAACCCAAAACATTTATGATGATGGTGTCGAATCTTCTGTATGAAAGAAGGTAAGAATCAAGTTGCAGAGTGAGTCACACTGCTACTTTATAAGAGAAAGTGAATTGATTATATTGTGAACAAAATATGAAAGAAAAGCTATAGAAACCTGTAGCTCTGCTTATCATAAATGCGCCGGTTGCGTATAGCAACCAGTTTCATTTTTTAGCTTACCATAGACAAAGCCTGGGAGAACTATTGCTATTTTAATTTCTCCAATGTAGATGTACTTGTGGGCTCCTTGCCTGATAAAGTGTAACTTCACTGGAGCCTACGTATACATATGTTGTTGATACAATTACAAGGGAGAAGAATACATGGTAATGTGTACTTCTAATAATACAGTAAAATGATGCTTGAATGATCACAATCTTTATATTTGTCATTGGATACTGAAAAAAACAAAGCTGGAAATACACGTCATAAGTGTTGATACACATTCACTTGAAGTGAAAACCAAATACAGGCAAAATTTTCATGAAATTCTTTTATCTTCAACTGAAGTAGAAATTGTCATTTTTACATGATGTAAAGTTCTCTTTCCAGGGGAGAGAGAAGACCGTATTGAAAAAGAGTGTTCTGTGTACTTCGTAAACAAAATAACTAAAAATGTTGAATCTTCCCTAACACGTAAAAACTTGTAGACATACACAGGACTAAAGTTGTCTCTATTAACTAAAGCAGTACATTCTTTTCAACTGTGTCTACCTACCCAAAATACCCAATCCAAACATACATACTCAACCCCAGAAATTCATAATATGACATGGTCAAGAGATTCCACTTTTCATTTCAGACCCAGGACTTGAATCAGACATAAACTCATTGATTTTCCTCATCATAATTCTAGGTTCATGTTAATAATCACCAAGATAGCTAGATGTGACAACTGACCAGTATGGCCAAGTGATACTTTAACAGTTGAAATGAAAACAAACTTTGGCAAGTGCATTTGGGGAGAAATATGTGTATTAAGTTGCAAAATAAATGTCAAAGATCAGGATTATGAGTTAAGATGCATACAACAACTATTTTAGTTTGTCTGCTTGGACCAGGCATGAATGGATACTCTCCCACATACCAAAGTCTGTAAACAATTGCTGGGAAGATGGTCGCCATGTTAAGTCTACAAAGATTTTTAACTTCAAAGATTTTTAACTTCAGACTTCCCTTGCCATAAATATATATGAAAGTAATAGCCTTGATCTTCAAACTCCTCCATAATAAATATTATATTCATTTATATGTCATAATATGATGCAGGACTTATACGTCGAGGCATGCCCGATTGTTTTTGAGACAAGTAAAAATTTTGAATGTGACAGAGATTTAACCCATCACTTGTCCTAATTCTTGACAGATGCATACCGATCATGTCCTCTGACTTTGGTGGGGGTCTCCAGATTTTGAGACCCCAAAAGTTGTTAAAGTAAAGCAGTTTTGAGAGAAAATGGCCCAATTATATTGTTATAATGCATCTGAACCTTTATCTCCCAACCAACAACATTTTGGGGTTGACACATATGCAAATGTACTGTAGGACAAGTGATAAAAAAAGTCTAAATGTAAAGCTCTGTGATGAGACCAAGCAGAAAATTACTCAATTTAAGGGCAATAAGCATGAATAAATGTTTGTCCCATTGTGCAAATTTGACATCAACAGTTTTCCCGAAAATGCCAACAATAGATATGATCATGGGCATGTATGCACAGCAGTCAAGGGGGAAGGTACAGTGCTGCCACCTGCAGGAAGTTAAATTATGCTCATTTCCTTCTTTTTTTTTTTTTTTTTTTTTTTTGCACTGTTTAAATTTTTAAACCATAAATCCACACATGGGACATTATCACACTGAAGTGATCAGTTGACCCTTTATACAGAATCACTGATGAATCTATTTGACAGCACTAATTAATGCAATATGCATGTATTATATATATATATATAAATATATACAGAGATATTCTGTCAGTAAGACAAGTTGATTGAAGTGCAGTTGTACTAAAACTTTAAGGTTATAATTAATAACTGTCTGGGTCCTAAATTAAACTTTATTCATTTAAGAATTAAACTTCCTCTCTAGTGTAATTACGGGCGCATGGTTGCAGTTTGTGTGACAGGCATTTCTGATGACGCGCGGTAGCGCGTCATCAAAGAAATGCCTGTCACACAAACTGCAACCATGCGCCCGTAATTACACTAGAGAGGAAGTTTAATTCTTATATTTACATTTAACATCAATTTCTATTGACATAAGAGTAAGTATTATCATTGATAGTTGATTTAAAATCTTTTTAGCTTGTTAATTTACAAAAAATCGCCTTTTTGTTTACTAGTGGGAGGAGCCAAGTAGGCGGGGCTACTACATCAGCCATCAGTTGTCAAGGCAACTCCTGGAACACAAAACTAGGAAAAAAATAGTTCCAAATAACACAACAACTTTATTTCAATAAAGCTTGCAAAACCGGTAAAAGAAAACATTTAGGCAAGTTTTGACGAGTAGATATGCAATTCTTGATCATCTGATACCGTCTTCCCATTATGCTTAGGCCTATGAATCAAATGCTTCGGAGTCGCTAACAATTGGGAAGTGAAAATAGTCCCAGGCCAAGCATGAGGATATTATTGCGCAGCACGTTGGTTACACGAGATGCTCTAGTGTAACCATTGCCTCATGAACTACACTACCGTTCCTATTCTTTCAATGCTAACAAAAATAACAAATGTAAATATTTATAAATTAATTTACATATTTTTTATTTTTATGTGTGTTTGTAGGATGTATTACACTTGCTCAAAAATGTCACTAGTACATGCACATGTAACTATTTTCAGCATTAGATTGATCATTTCAGTGTTTCATAGCATTAGCCAGTGTTAGACAGCGTTACATACGCTGCCTAATGGTGACCAAAGCATGAAAATGCTGAAGTCCAATAGACCCTCTTGGGCCTCAGCGTTTGGAGACTTCTAACGCTGGCAAACACTAACTAAAGCTCTACACTGCTCTTTACTCACAAACTGATTGGAGCACATGCAAGGAAATTTGCAAACCTGTCATAAACTTGCAATGTAATGAAATCCTGACAATACATTGAAACCTGTTTTGAGAGACTGCCCATAGGACAGGCTAAAAATGGTCACATACAGCAAGTTGTCTCTCTATAGAAGTTCAAACACGTGAAAGATAGCAAAAGGCACATGGTAAACATGGTCTGAAAAGTCAGGTGATCTTTCATCACAGTGGTCTCATGAAAAAGTTTTCACTATACACAGATATTACCAATGGTTTTTCACTTCATGTACATCACATTTACCTTTTTTTTTTAAATGGTAATGGTCAGTGACTTTTACAATGTTTAAGGTCCTATATGCATTTTTCATCAAAAGCAAATTATTAAAAAAAAAAAAAAAAAAAAAAAAAATGAATGAGTGTAAATCAGTTGTCTTTATATTTTCAATACACCTGCTTCTATTCAAAATCTCAACTCTAAAGGGCAAGTTTACAACTGTGTGTAGCCAAGTTGATGAAAGTCCACAATGTGTATAAATCTTAAATTTACATCACAAAATACACCAAACACATGTACAAAAGTCTTGAGTTGTGAAGTATCCCAAACTCTATCAGTGCACACATATAGTCTTTCAATATTTCAACATGTCTCTGTCAACTTTTGGTCTGGATGACCCGCATATTTGTTTATTTGACTGGAGCCTGTGTGTTAAGTGCTAATGATTTAGAATTGCATTTTTGTACTCAATGGTAATTCAAAAGCCAATTTTCAAAACAGACCATTTATGGAAAGCTGGATGTGTGGCACACATTTTGAACTGTAACAATTTTTAAATCCAAGGTGAAGGTCAAGGTCAAATGGGCAGTTGGAATATAGGGGTTATTTTGTGAATGCTCTGCACCTCACAGTTTTTGAGGTAGGCCCATATAACTTTTAGGGCTTTTCAAGTACATATATATGAAAATCTATGTCAACATCAGTGTTGGTGGTGCCACCTATAGCTTTATGTAACACATGGGTCAAAACATGAAAATCTTGTGACCAATCCAGGATCCTTAATTTTTTATGGATCATGAAATTTCGTAGGATTGTAGAAGAGGTCGAAGTCTCCATTGCTTATGATACTAGTGGCGCCACCTATAATTTGATATAAATTATGAGTTAAAATATCTTGAAAGATAAATGCCTTGAAGGATAAAAAATTCCATATGATTAAAAAATGATTGAATTTGACATGCCAAATTTATAAGATATGTAGATCATTTCCAATGCTAATATGTTATGTAACGTCAGTGACCTTGACAGATTTCTGTGTGATCATCAAGCCTGTTAAGTTGGAAGAGGTGATTTTGTAATGGTTGGGTGTAGTTTGGACATCAATGACAAAAAGAGCCTCCAGATCAAAGTTGCTCTTGCGTACATTGTATGTAAAGTCTATTTGGTGACCTACTTTTGGGTCACCATGACCCAATGACTGTTACCCTAGCCTATTTTTCAAGGTCATTAAGTACTTAAGAAAAGGCATTTAATTCATTATTTTGGTGAAGAAGAAGGGAAATGATACCAAATGTACCACCAATGTGTATCATGTGGAAGTTTAATATTGCATAATATGGATGACCTTGATCAATTTTTCAAGGTTATGGAGGGAATAAATTTCAGGAAATGATTTTTTTGGTGGTCAGCAGAGGATCAGGCCCATAGGCCACTTGTTTTGCATGTGTACACAAAAAAAATTGCACCTTGGTGCAATACAAGATTCAGTATATTTCTTCATATGAAAGAATTTCATTCCTCATGCGTTTACACTGAACATTCCAGTTGCTTGTTTTGTCTGACATATAAAATGTTCACATACATACATCTTATTTTGCAGGTTTGGGCCATATTTTGTGGAACCAATCATCACGGGACTTGACCCAAAGACACAGGAACCCTTCCTTGCCTCATTGGACCTGATTGGTTGTCCCATGATACCAGAGGATTTCGTGGTAGTCGGTACCAGTGCAGAACAGATGTATGGCATGTGTGAATCTCTTTGGGAACCAGACTTGGTATGTTTTATATGCTTAGGTCAGATCCCTGTTTCTGTGATTTTCATTGGTAAAATGTCCAGTGTGCTACCTGTGGTGATGTCACCTGAGATTTTAGGATGATGTGCCATCTACATTTTACACTTTCTACTTCAGCTTACTTTGGGTGGGGACCAATAAACCTTAACTTGTTAAATCAGGTGATGGTTTAATTATTTTCTCTCTCTGTGTCTCTCTTTTTAAAGAATATTACGCATGTTTTTAGCCCAGCTGACTTGTTAGTCAGCTGGGCTTATGTGGTGGTTAGGCATCTGTCGGCATCCACAATTCACATTTTGGACTTTCCCAAAATCACAGGCCCGATTCACCTCAAACTTAGTGGGAATGTACTTTGGGTGGGTCTTTGCCAAATTAATTCAAATGATCACAGTCCAGTGATTTTGGATTTTTAGCTCAGCTGACTTGTCAGTCAGCTGAGCTTATCTTATGGTTCTCCGTCCGTCCGTCCGTCGTCCGTCAACAATTCACATTTTCAACTTCTTCTCTGAAACCGTCAGCCAGATCCACTTCAAACTTGGTGGGGATGTGCCTTGGGTAGGTCTCTACCAAGTTTATTCAAATGGTCACGGTCCAGTGATTTTTGCATTTTTAATGAATTTTTTGGTTCTTTTTGGGGCAAATCTTAAAAAATCTTCTTCTCTGAAACCGCTCACCCAATTACTTTGATATCACACAGAAACACTCCCTGGAAATCCTAGTTCTTAATTTGTTCACCAGGTGGCGCTGCAATTTTTTTCTAAATTTTTTATGAATTTTTGTGTGTTATAGCTATTTTCGACTTCTTCTCCAGAACCGTTAGTCAGATTAAGCTGAAACATGGTGGATATGTTCCTTGTAGAAGGGTCAAACAAAGTTGTTCACTATGTGGGAATACTGCGGATTCCTGATTTTTAACGATTTTTTCGATTCGGGTACTTATCGGTCCATGCAGTTTTCCTATTGATTACTATGGAAGTCAATGAGCATTCTAATGCTAATTCACATTTTCGACTTCTTCTCCAGAACCGTCATGCAGATTAACTTCAAATTTGGTGGGGATGTACCTTGGGTGGGTGTCTACCAGGTTTGCTCAAATGGTCGTGCCCCAGTGATTTTTGGATTTTTAATGAATTTTCTTGTTCTTTTTTTGGACAAATCTTAAAAAATCTTCTTCTCCAAAAGCGCTTACTCAATTGCTCTGATATCACACTGGAAGACACCTAGAGACTCCTTGTTCTTAATTTGTTCACCAGGTGGCGCCGCAGTTTTTTTTTTTTCTAATTTTTTTTTGAATTTTTGTGTGTTATAGCTATTTTCGACTTCTTCTCCAGAACCATCACTCAGATTGAGCTGAAACGTGGTGGATATGTTCCTTGTGGAAGGGTCAAACAAAGGTGTTCACTGTGTGGGAATGCTGCAGATTCCTGGTTTTTAACGATTTTTTTCAATTTGGGTACTTATCGGTCAATGCAGTTTTCCTATTGATTACTATGGAAGTCAATGAGCATTCTAATGCTAATTCACTTTTTCGACTTCTTCTCCAAAACCGTCATGCAAATTAACTTCAAACTTGGTGGGGATGTACGTTTGGTGGGTGTCTACCAGGTTTGTCCAAATGGTCATGTTCCAATGAATTTTTTATTTTTTTCATGATTTATTTTTTCAAAAATCTTTACAAAAGTTTTAATAGGAAAGTTTAACATGGGAATTTCTTGTAATAGTTATAACTTAAATAATTTTGGCCAGATTTACTTCAAACTTGGTGGGGATGTTCCTTGGGTGGATGTCTACCAAGTTTGTTCAAATGGTCACGCTCTATTGATTTTTGGAATTTGTATGAATTTTTTTGTTCTTTTTGGGGGCAAACCTTAAAAACTCTTCACGTCTGAAACTGCTCACCCAGTTGTTTTGATATCGTACATAGACACTCCCAGGGACACCTAGTTCCCAATTTGTTCACCAGGTGGCGCTGCAATTTTTTTCTTTTCTTTTTTTTTTAATGAATTTTTTTGTATGGTTTTGCTATTTTTCACTTGTTCTCAGATTAAGGTGAAATGTGATGGATATGTTCTTGTGGAAGGGTCAAACAAAGTTGTTTACTAGGTGGCACTGCTTTAGATTCCTGATTTTTAAGTATTTTCAACTGGGGGTACTTATCGGTCAATGCAGCTTTCCTATTGATTACTATATGTAAGTCAATGGGCATTCTAATGCTAATTCACAGAACAACTGACACGAAATTTACTGTTTACTTGATAACTTGAGATCTGTTTTGAGTTAGTACGTTTATGCTGCACATGTTAATGTTTTTGTATGAAGGTCATGCTCAAACAGTACATGAATGACTTTGATCTCGTTTCTGGGGTCACAGTGCAACATACATGAATTTTACTCTTCACTATAACTTGAGAACTACTTGAACCTTGATGTTGCACATGTCAGTGTTCTTTTATAATGGTCAGGCTTAGGGCTGGTTCAACATTTTCATCATTTTTGAATTAGTACTTACAGTACGCAAGGGGGGAGGGGGTTAAATGGGTCTGTACACTTTCGCAGAATATTGAAAATGATGGTCAATTTTTGGCCTGTTTTGTGCAATTTGCTATGATTTTTTTGGAAAATCATCATTTTTAAAGTACTAATTTGGGGGGAGGGAGGGGGGTCATGAAATTTAGTACCTTTAGTACTAATTCAAAAATGATGATAATGTTGAACCATCCCTTACTCAGAACATGGGTGACCTTGATCCTTTCCCAAGTTCATAGAGCTGCAAGTGGGATGAATGTCAAGATCAGCTGAGCATGAACTGTTAACACAGCCCTCTTGTTTAATGATTTTTTGGTCCATTCTTTGTCCAAATCTTAAAAAATCTTCTCCAAAAATATTTTGCCAATCGATTCAAAATTACTTATGGAGACTTCTGGGGACCTCGAGACCTTAATGTGTTCAACAGTTGGTGCTGTGATTTTTCAAGCATTCTTGATGCAAAAAAGGGTGTTTTTTTTCTGTTTTAGACTATTCACCATAACAGTCACTCAAATTATGCAGAAACTTGGCGTAAATGTTTATTGCAGAAGGACCAACCACAGATGTCCACAAGATGGCGTTACTGTGGATCTCTAAATTTTTTTGAATTTTCAATTTGGGTAGTTACTAGTTAATGCAAATGGTCCGATTCAATTTCTGTGATCTATTTCTTGTGGTATATTCTGCTCATATTTTTTGTGCCCTCTGTCCTGCCTCAACTGTACACCCATTCAAATCCTATTCATAAAAGCAAACTTTGTAATTGCCATAATTGTTTCTTGTTTGGTGCTATAGGATTTGCAAATAGTCTACATAGGCTAGTTCTAAATTCGCCTAAAGATGGTGGTGCCCATCCTGTTCATGGTTGAAAAAACGTAGTCTTGCAATGGAGGTGAAACATTATGGAGAAGATAGCACAAGTATGTTTATAAATGTGGTCTTAAAAGGCAGGTGTTCTCACCAGAGAGGTCTCTCTGAAAGAGAGACTACTGTATTGAATGCATAGTACATTGTTGATATTACTGTAAAAGCCTCACTTTTAAGTATTATACTAGTGGTATATTAATCTTGACAACAATTTCGTTTCTTATTTTACAGGAACCTGATGACTTGTTTGAGACGATATCACAAGCTCTGTTGAATGCTGTGGATAGAGATGCTTTGTCAGGTTGGGGGGCAGAAGTTCACATAATGTGAGTAGCTAGATAACCATACCCCCCTTAAACTGGCCAAAACCAGCTGTGTGGTCAAGTGTCATATGCCTCTGTGTTTTTCACTGCATTCAAGAACACTTAGCAAAAATGATTTGAACTGGAAAAGAAAACTTGCTTGACAACAAATCTGTGTGTCTTTGCAATATGCATAAATTAAAGTGTGTGCACTTTTGGTCACATTTCATTAGATATGCCTATAGTATATATACATTGAAAATGGCCTGGCATCTTTTTTCTATAGTATCACAAACATATTATTATGCACCCCTCCTACCAGAGGAGGGGCATAGAGTAATTGCTTTTTCCATCTGTGCATCCGTCCACTGTTTATGTCCAGCTATAATTCTCTTGTCCTTCAACATAGAGTAATGAAACTTTGCACACAGGTGCATCAGGACATAAGCTAGGATGTGTCATGTACCAAGGGTAGATCACTATGTCAAGTATCTGGGTCACCACAACATATCTTTGTAAAATGGTGTCCCAGCTATAATTCCTTTACTACATGTGTTTTAATTAGTTTTATGAAACTTCACACACACACATATATCTTGACCTAAAGGTGTGTCATGAAACAAAACTATGTCAATGGGTCAAGTATCTGGGTCATGGTGATACAATCATGTAAAACTACATGACACTTTATGTTTGGGCTGTAATTCTGTTGTCCTTTGACTTAGAATCATGAAGCTCTACACACCTATACACAAAGATATAAGGTGGGTCATGTGTAAAAGTAGGTCACTAGGTCAAGTATCTAGGTCACAGTGACCCATCCTTGTAAATTCATGCCCGGTGTATAATTCCTTTACTCTTTTACTTAGTTTGTAGAAACTTCACACAAGCATATATTTTGATCCAAAGGTGTGTCATGAAGTAAAACTAGGCCACCAGGTTAAATATCTGTAATTCCTTTGCTTATAAAATTTGTTTCATAAAACTTCATACGCACACGTATGACATAAAGATGTGTCATGGAACAAAAGTAGGTCACTAGGTCAAGTGTCTTGGTCATTGTGAGGCCTTTATGTAAATCTGCAATGCAGTTGTTTGATTTGGGGCTGTCACTTGTCCTTCAGCTCAGATTAATGAAACTTAACACACAGGTGCATCTGCACATAAAGGTGTAGCATGCAACAAAAGAAGGTCACTAGGTCAAATATATGGGTCACAGTGGTATATCCTGATTATTTTACTCATTAAGTTAGTTACATGAAACTTCACACACACATCATGACTCAAAGGTTTGTCATGTAACAAAAGTGGGTCACTGAGTCAAGTATTATGTGTCCTTGTATTTCTCCATCCACTATTTGTGTCCAGGCTGTAATTCTCTTGTCT
>CAXHWN010001613.1:0-65000 GCA_964020975.1 Hermodice carunculata | reverse complement strand
ATGAAGAAAAACACTTATTTACACTGCATATACATATTCCCATGTTATCCGTTCTTATATATATATATATATATATATATATATATATATATATATATATATATATATATATATATATATATATAACATATATATGTATATATATAATATATATATATATATATTATATATACCGCACCATAGCATATTGTATCATATTTAACTGAAATGATAAAATATATAGTTATATCTTCACTTATTTATAGATATATGTTTTTCACCAATTAACACAGTAAAGTCGTACCAACAACATGCGGTCTTATCAGTGGTATATGTCAGATAATCAGCATATTAAACAGAATTATACAAGAAGTCAAAGCAAGCACAGAATACCCAAAACCGAAAACAACCATTTAGAAGATACTTATTTATGCATTATTTCTAACATTCTGTGTATTCTTAGTTCATGCTAGCGCTTTAATAGATTCAGCATCTCAAAATATCGATAAAAAAATAAATATTTTTCACTATACGTTCATAAATCACAATCCTGTGGATTGGAGAGACTTTAATGTATTCATCAAGTGCACAGAGGTGTACGGCAAGCTATATATATCTGTGTGTGTGTGTGTGTGTGTGTCAGTTGATACACCCCTATCTCGGTTTAACGTTGCATTCATCGTAATGATGTCCGCGCCATAACATTTCCATTGGTTATGGTATAATTCATTTCGAGTCTCCATTATGTACTGTTGCACATGCATAATATCAGGTAAGAGGAGATTCAGTCTGTCTTGTAAATTGTGATATATGTACACAAAGTCTGTGAATTCTCACAATACCAATTTCTAAAAAAATCAGTATACTCTGAACTGACGTAAAATCAGCACTTTCATATTTTTTTGTATGCTGATATTTCATTCCCGCACCGACAAACCCACAGTTACAAAGACCATCAGAATGGTTCAGGTCAGTGGCTGCCTCCAGCGCCCTCTGGGCACATTGCAAACGAACTGGGTATCTATATAATTGATTTTGTGTGGCAAAGTATATTAATGCTTTCAGTGCCAAGTCTTCAGTCAACAGTCAAAACTTGACCAAAAGAAAAGTCCATTCAGTCAAAAGGTGGCACTGAAAGAGTTCATATGCTTTGCCACACAGTCAATCACTTGGATATACATCAATTATACGCAGACCAACAACCAATCACCTATTTCAAACTTCCTAAGGCGAAAAACTTAAAATTATATTAAAATAAAATGTTGACTGACCAATTGTGGCATGACAAATAAAAATAAAACGAATTTTGGTCTTCCACGAAAGATATCAATGCAAAAAATGAACAGCTGCTGTTTTGAGGTAATTTTTCACCAAAGTCCACGAGAGTGACCTGACCTTGCAGGGTACAACTATTGCCCAAACAGCCCGACGGACGCCACGTGCTTTGGACTCTACCTCGTCAAAATAATATCATTTTATATTGCTTCTAAATCTTCATTGGCAAAGAGGAGTACATGAAGTACAAATGTAAATTGTTTACCTGGTCCCATGACAGAACAGTCTGAGACTGAAAGACCAATCCATAATAAATACCTCTATATCAACACGGGGGGTGTCTACTGCTGACAAGAACGGGATCATCAGGTAGTTATGATGTCCGTGATATGCATCCCGAAATATAAGCACAGCCTGCTGTGTGTTGTATACTTGTATATATGCATATGTTTATATTTCAATGACAAATACTTATAGAAGAGTTTAGTTTTTATCTAGATTGCACTGGCGTCGAAGCTAATATCTTGCAAAAGAAACAATTCCCCTGGAACCCCATACCTAGTGAGTAATTCCTTCAGATGACATGAAGTAATAAAGTATCTTGACATAATGGTGGTAACTTGCCTGGGATGACCCTCTCTTCCAACCTCCCATTTTGTTGCCAATCTATGTGCATGTCGTTCAGCTTCATCTTTAATTTATTATCAGAAGTAAGGAGAGAATTTATGGGAACAGCGCCAATGTTAACCCTTATAGGGGCCCACTTTTCCCCCGCGCGTAACTCTATCGTGCGCCCGAAGTTGTATTTTCCTGGGTGGTAAAAAATCATCCGCGGTAGCACCACTTATCCACCATATGGCAAAGATCTGTGCCCTGGCCCGTAATATCCGGCAGTCTTCTACTAAAACTCGTAGTACTGAGAAGTGTCCATCCATAATTTGTCAATATCTCTGCCCAGTCCAGACGACTTATCTTTGTGCGTATCCAACTCCGCCCACATCGGCCCTGATACCTTTCAGTTTCATCATCATCTATTATGTCACAGAAAGGAGGCGTTTCCATAAGTGTTTCAGTAAGTATAACACGGGCACTTGAACATCCAACTTTTTCCGGATGTGATATTTCAATGACTTCAACAAATTTTGTGTCTTTCATCTTATTTAATTTATCTTTAAGATTCTGTTCAAGTGATTTTAAGTTATAGAACTTGGCTTCCTCTAACAACTGATCATATTCCGTGAAATCACTTGGAACAATCAATTTTGATGTCCGCAGGAAGTTAAGGATATGTTTGAAGAGAACACCGTCTCTGTCTATAAAGTAGTACCCATTATCGTCCCCATCATCCTCCGGAGTTGGCTCTTTATCTTTAACAAGTTTGGCGAGCAGTGAGGTTTCGTAAGCCTGGAGAGTGGAGGCCGTCGTCGTGTGCCAGGTACCGCCCACATTCAGTTTGACCATGCGGTCCTCCATGACTTACTGTAAACAGCAAAAATCAAACTAATTAGGCAGGAACATTTTGCGTACAGTTTATACGAAGACGTTATATGTAAAAAAAAATAATTAAAAAGTGCAACGATTTATGAAATATTACTGCCCGGGACCTGA
This sequence comes from Hermodice carunculata, assembly GCA_964020975.1. Lineage (NCBI taxonomy): Eukaryota > Metazoa > Annelida > Polychaeta > Eunicida > Amphinomidae > Hermodice > Hermodice carunculata. Next base: position 62,138 of record CAXHWN010001613.1, on the reverse strand, counting down.
CTTTCACTGAAAAAAGCACCACTGTACCTTGTACGCAAACGGTCCCCGGGTTGATGTCACCATTGTTCCTGTGAAAACCTGAATATAATTTTCAAATTATCCTCCCATACAGCAGGTTACAGGATAAAAGGAAAGACACTGTTTTCGTTTGAAGACAGATGCTAAATACTCATAGGCATGTGTCTGTATCCACTTATTTGAACGAGAAATGAGCAGTACTAATCTTTAATTCAAAAAAATGTATTCCAGTTGCTAAAAACAGTTTTTCCAGCCACCATACAAGTTTTCCTGGTAGTAAAAAGGGAATAGATATATATGGTATACCAGTATCAGAAATCACTCACTTTAGGTCTATTTCTATGCTACTGCATGTAGCCAATTGTGGTACATATTGACATGTTCACTGATGACCAACACACAACGACTCAAGGTGGCCCATGCATATATAATCACTTTCATGTGAGTGTACAGTTGTAATGACTCCATTTATTTTACATTTGACTCCCGCCTGTGCCCTGCAGTGCCCCCAAGCTAACCCATGCAGCAGGGCCAGGACCATTATGCCACATGGCGTACTGCAAGCTGCTAGGTGGTGCAGTATACTCTTCAAGCATACTCGATGAGATTCATCCTTTGTACAACTTTTTTCTCGCTGAACATAGAAATGTACAATATTTTATCTTAAAACTACACAAAGAATCATTCTGGCTGAGAGCTTGGCTAACAGAGAGTTTTGCTTGGGGTGGTTATTATCAGTACGTTGCACAATCTTAAGTTTTTGTGAAAATGATCAAGCCAGGTAATAACAAGAGAATATTTGTTCCTGGTTACCAGGGTAACGTAACAAGATGAAAGGGGAAATATAGTTCCTGTATTGAACCATCTCTGACCTAAAGGTGGCCAGTTGTGCTGAGAAACCGATATTAAACACTTATCAACTTGCGAAACTACACCATCACCACCACCACCACCATCATCATCATCATCATCATCATCATCATCATCATCATCATCATCATCATCATCATCATCATCATCATCATCATCATCATCATCATCATCATCATCATCATCATCATCATCTCTCATCGTCGTCGTCGTCGTCGTCATCGTCATCGTCGTCGTCGTCAGCAGCAGCCACGTACGACGACAAGATATGTCAACTATACATTTCAATATTCTTATGACAAAATATCTTATTCCCGGTGTATTGCTTGTAAATTGTCCGAAAGAAGTGAGCGTGAGTGTTATTTATTTAACTCATTCCATGCCAGTCCCTGCTTTTTTCGTATATTTACCTAGATTTAAGACGACAATTGCATATTCAAATTCTTCATGAAAAGAGCTTTCGTTCAAGTACCAACATGCCTATAGTCTTAAGTCAGTGGTTCTGGCACTGCCTGGCAAGTCATGCTGCAGCTGCAGCATGATTTGCGAGGCAGTGCCAGAACCACTGACCAAGGCCTATGACCATGGTATGGACTGAGTTAACATGGTTATTAGTTACAAAAAAGAAAATTCAGATGTTTGATATACCGTTTCGAAAGAGTCGTCGTGTTTGTAAACAAACAATGTGTGCCTCTAGTTTGAGATATGTTCTAGGTGAACAAAACGTGACCCATGCACGCAACAGGAACAATCATTAGTATTAGTCTTGAACACGTAAAACATTTTATTTTTGCGAATTTTGGAGTGTACGCGGAATTCTGACTGCGCTGAATACATGGTACAACGCAAAAAGAAGTCCCATAGACATTGAGCTGTTGCTTGCGACTAACAATGATACAAGTTAAACTACTTGAAAATCGAGCATGGTTTCTATCTGAGGAAGTAGCGATTTGCATACATGTGATGTCTTATGGTGTTTTAGAATGTCAATCGGGAAGAAAGTTGTCACAAGATTCACTTTTACATCGTGATCGTTTTAGAATCTTTCCACTTCACGGAAAGAAACAACATATAATAGGAATTAGTGCATTGACTCGGGATCTGAGTGCCCGGGATCCCCCCCCCCCCCCACACACACACACCGTCAAAATGCCAAAAAAAAGTCGGGTCCCGAATCTAATTTTCAATACCCGACTACTTTCCATATGAATAAACAAATTATAGATCTATGTGTATTTTTTTTTTTTCTCTCAGGAATTGGCAACGTGTCGAATGGTGGAATTATTATACTGTACCTAAATAAAGCAAGTTAAATATGTTTCTATGTATCATTTCAGTAAGGGATTTTGCCACGAGTATCCGTTACGGGTCCCGGGTATTCAACGTAATTTATTTGCGGGTCCCGCGATCCGCCTTTTTCCCCTAAGTCAATGCACTATTAGGAATCACTTTAATCGGCAAGAAGATGAAACGTACTTGTCTGCATTGTTACATCATTATAAGGGTAAGGTTAATATTTATATTTAGTGAAGCAGCTCGAAATGTATGGGTTTCGCCCTAAGTGCTTTCCAGCATGCTGGAGCAGGTGTAATTACCCATCAGGACACACATAATGATCTCGACTCTGCATCAATGATCTAATATAGTGGAAAATCTGTATTATGTATTTTATGACATAGAGCACTCTAAACATATCAAAACGACACCAAGTACTTCATTTAGAAATTTTGTACACAATTGAAGTAAACCTAATCGGCACTATATAATGAACAGTTGCCATGCAAACTGACCATGACTACTTCGCAATGAAAAGTAGCACTAGAACGAACAAGTTTTAGAACTTGGCATTCAGAGGGAGCCACACAGAGGGAGCCACACACAGATTTGGGCGCATTTTATTTTTATTTGCTGAAAATCAAGAGGGAGCCATACAAAAAGTGGGCATTGTGTTGTATTTAAGTTTTTCGAAAATCAGCACGGAGACATATGAAAGCTTCGTATTGCATTGCAGCTTCAGATTGTACTTTATTCTATGTTTGAGAGTGCATTATCCTTTTCTAGACTGAAATTCAAAAGTAGTAACTCACTGTCGATAACATGACCTAAACATTGTTACAAGTAAATTTTGACGCGCCTGCGTCATTGACGTGATGCGTTGATATTTAGACGAAATCAAAATAATGTGCTCGAGCGATGTTTGATCATACATCAATTGACGTCAAATAGCTGTGTGGATCGCAACAAACACGGGACACCAGATCAGCGTTGACAGTAGACCAAGGGAATCCTCTTTGCAACGAATTCCCGATTAAACATATTATAAACCAAATCTTACATGGCTGGAGAGTGAGTTACTATTTTTCTCTTGCGAGGGATCGTTGCTGGTGGGGAAAATCACGAGTGCCCGCAGCTTACGAGTGATTTTCCACACCAACAACGATCCCGAGTGCAAGATTCTCTATTTTTATTTGCCAAAAATGAAGAAGAAATCATATTAAGACCTCATGTTGTATTTATATTTGCGGAAACTGTACACACAGCCATGCAAGGACTTGGTATCATCATCATCATCATCATCATCATCATCATCATCATCATCATCATCATCATCATCATCATCATCATCATCGTCGTCATCGTCATCGTCGTCGTCGTCGTCGTCGTCATCACGAAAAACATTATTAGGCACAGAAAATGAATAAATTAACGTAACAGACAAATGCCACTAAAATTGCTGTTAACAGCACAGGGTACAAAAGATGAGACACACGTCAGCTGTAAGGTTGTTTAAACAGAGCAATGAATTACATATATCTTTATGATAAAGATGTCGGTCATATTCATCTTTGTAATCACATGGACGCGTATTAGTGAACATCTTCGGGCGATCACTATGCCTGTTGAGTTAAAGCATTTTGAGTCTTGAGTGACTGGTGTCCGTGAGATTTGGAAAAAAAACATATGTGGGACCTTTAGTTTTTCTCTTCCTAGAACTTCTCTTGACCGCTGTTTAGTTTATGGTTGCCCTCGACCTTCGTTTCTACATCTTAAAGAACATTTGTTTGGCATGTCATGGTAAAGGATTGCAGACAGTTTCCGTGGATATTTGGGAAGCTCATCAACAGACAAGGACGCACACCTGCACTGACAACCGGGAACCAGCAAGACCTTGAAGGCTCCTTGGTGTCGTATGGTGTGAAACATGATGAACAAGTTTCCCCACGCTCGACGGCAATACTCGAAGAAGTTAATAGACAGTTGTATTGCATGATGATAGGTATGACTATGGTCAGGACCTGTCTCAAAACATGAATGCCACAATCTTTTCTCCGGAATCAGGTCTTTTGCAAAATTCGTTGCAAGCAACGAGTGCCACAAACCCTTGTGAAGAGTGGTATGTTTTTAAGCAATGTTAATCATTGTTCCCCTCATTTAAACTTAACTTTGCATCAACGGTCTAATGACTACCTGGGGTTGTTTAATATTTTTCCACTTGTCTAATTTTTTGCTAGTGACGTCTCTCTCTCTCTCTCTCTCTCTCTCTCTCTCTCTCTCTCTCTCTCTCTCTCTCTCTCTCTCTCTCTCCCTCTCTCTCTCTCTCTCTCTCAGGATGTATATCATGTTGGTGCTAAAATATTCAGGTATAGGATTTATGACACAAAAAGTAATATATATTATGTTGACTTTCTGAATTTCATTACGTGATAAGGGTTTTGGGGGGTGTAGAAAATTTGAATTCAGTTATGATAACGGACTTGTGTTATAAATTGAATCGTTGCGCAATATGAAGATAACAGTTACTATGGTCTTGATCGGTGAATTCCTAACATGTTCTTTTTCAAAACAAAAATGTCGTTTTGTTTGTTCATTAAAATACTCATCTGTATTTATAAATCATTAATGCCATCATCAGAGATAACTTCAAGTACACTTCACAAGGCATTCCCCATCGGCAAGTGAACAATACACGTAGCCTGAGGACATTACAAACAAAACACTTGTCCGGGTCGGGGAAACTGATCAACGCAATCTGCCAATACATTTAGACATGACAACTTGCAATACAACACGCCTGTGTGAACAGCCCATCCTCATATGACCTACAGACAGTCAACCGAAAATAAAACCCAAGTTTTCAGCAAGATTCTATTTTGGCACATCCCCACCTAGCCTGAAGTGGGTCTGGTGCAAGGTTTTGGAGAAAAATTACATACATGTACGTACACACTAGTAGTGGAATATTAATATGTAATCGTATCGATCATCATATAATTTGGAAGCCGTGAAATAATAGTGGGGCCATGAAATGAACATATTTGGTGAGGACTGAATCCAGCCGCATTATCATGAAGTTTGAGCGGAATACAGCGTGTGATTTGGGACAAGTCCATAAATAAATAAACACATAAATAATGAACAATTTTGAAACAAATAAATTAATAGATAAATAAATAATTTATCCAAAACCCTTAGCACTACTTGCTGTAGAAATTAACGTCTCCTGGTATCCAGACTTGTTTCACAAAATATTCGAAGGTTTTGTCACCAGATCGTGACTAGTTGAAAAAAAAAATTGGAAGACATCCACCAGGCGTGGCAACTGAGCTTTAAGAAATCTGGTTAAAAGTTGTGGAGGAGACGAAAATCTAAATGTGAACGGACGGCTAACGGCCAACAGACCATACTATAACCTCTTCTAATAAGCTCAGTATCCTACCACTGAAGGAAATATGAAGAAAGACTTTCCATCATAAAGTTTCCCGAAAGATGTGTTGTTCTGATGTTTTAAAATGAGGTATATCCAGGAAGATTCGGGAGCTTATTTCCGCAATGATAAATTCAATTCAATTCGGAGTCATTTGGAAAAGTCAGACAAAAAACATATTTGAGAGCCAGCTAGGATAATTAAATGGTCGGGCGATAAATGGCCACACAGTGCTCTAAAATGTTATTCAAGTCTTCCAGGAGATGGAGATAAATATTGGCATTAAATGCAAATGTATTGACAACACCACGTAAAGTAAACAGTGGCATCGATCGGCAGGTGATGGGCAACTCGTGTCATAAACTAAGTCATTACTGGCCTCTGCTTCTGTACCATACGGAGTTCCTTTGTCGGAAATAGTGTTTTTGTCCATATTGAAACACACATAATTTTTTATATATACACACACAGACACACAGACACACACACACACACACACACACACATATATATATATATATATATACATATATATATACAAACACACACACACATATATATATATATATATATATATATATATATATATATATATATATATATATATATATATATATATATATATATATATATAGGTACATTGACAATGTACGCGTTAGCAGAGTATACACAAGAGGCATACACTTACATACGCTTCAGCTCACGGGCAAACTGGCAGCAAAAATGCGGTGCAATATCAATACATGTACTTGATTCCGAGTGTTTCAATACTGATTCTGAATACCGTATATATGTTATATAATATAATATATAGAGCAAAGTTAACTTTTCAAGTTCCGACGATCATGTTTTTAACATTCATAAGTCACCCGGGGATTACCCGTTTTGAGCACCTTAGCATGCCAAAGACGGAAGTTTACAGCTAGTCAAGACGGTTCATTTTACTGCAACGAAAGACAAAAGAAAAGTTGCATCCGACAAGGCACATGAAACAAAAACACGTATTTAAGCACCAGATTTCATATGTATGAAACGAAGTGATTGGACCATTCTATTGTACATTTATAACAATACAGTTCTTCTAAGACCTACCTGGACGTTATCCCCTACAGTAACAGTAGATGACTGTCGCTCCACTGACCCGTTTCTCTGTATTTGTCTTGCAGGCAAAGGACGCGTAGTATATACATAATCAATATGCCCATGCAGTGTCAACGCAGCTGTGTCGTATTTATACAAGGACATGACAATGAACATTACAGTCCTGATTATCGAGTAGAAACATTGTATCTGCTTTGCTTCAGTCTCGCCTCCCAAAGGCCAATGGATTTCCAACAGGGGCAGCTGGGAAAGTTCAGTAAGATACATAAAACGGACATATGTGAATGTACAATGGTGCCGTACAGCGACATTTCATTAGTCCAAACTCCAGTTTATCGAATTCCCCACTGTACGAATACGTGTTTGGGAGCGCAGACAGACTCAATGAGGGCGCCACCGGCACGTAAACAGGCAGAGGGTGGTGAGACAGTTGGTCGCTTTGCAGGCAAAATAGGTTATTTCATTGTAATGTACCCCCCCCCCCCCCCCCGTCCACATTTTGATGAATCTGTTTCGATATACAGCCCATAATCTGAAACAACATATCTGAATAAAGTTTTGGTACCAACTAAAAAACGTTACTAAACAGAAACCAGCATCATGTCTGAGAGCATTTCGTAAGGGCTTCTCACATTTCCATTCTTTGTTTACTTTTCGGGGATGTAGCCGGTGACTTTGGCAGGGATATTGGCATTCTGTTTCACGACACATGCAAAAAGTGTTTGAACGATACATGGTTTAGGCCTACTTGCAAATTTTTGGTTGATGAGACATAGCCTGTATATGTGTCACTGTTTGTATATAATTTATGTCAAGCTTATAGTCACGTGTCTTTTTAATATGTACATGTATCTTGGCCGCATCACAGGGGTACCATGACCTGTGATGCCTCCGGTGTGAAGGGATAGTATGTTTCCAATGACATTATTTGGTCTTACCTTATTAACATAATGTTTGTGCTGATTAATCCTGACATTGCACAGTTTATGCTTTCATTTCTTTTTCCATTAGTAATGAATATTGGTTGATATCAATGTTATTTCAGAAGTAAGAAATGTCAACAAAATATGAGTACAACTTGGTAAAATATTTGGGTTCCATGTACTGCTGTAGGTCAGTCTGGTATTTTTCACAGGCGCAATCGTGTGCTAAAATGACCGTAAGCCCAAGCGACATCCGGTGAAATGTTGGTGCGGTGCAGTGGATGTATGTGTCCGGCATGGCTTATGAGACTCTGTAAACTCGATTCATTGAGGAGACCACTGTGACGCTGATCCAGTTGAACTTGAAGGCCAATATATTTTCAAAAACACAAGCTCCAGATCAAGCCTATAATCAAATGAGACAGTGTCCTTACCATATCCAAACCGTAGTCCTAACGAAACAAATCCAAGTCAATTCCGACCACAGGCAATGTTCCTTGGTATGTATAGATGAAACATATAAATTTATAGTTCGTATTTACCCAAAAGAGACCAAAACGTAAGTGCAAAGGTCCATAGGGGGAAAAAACCTTATCTAGTTTTCACATGACAGAATGCAAATAGTTTTGTTTGAAATTATAGGCCTATTTCACTAAATTGGCTTGAACAGTTGCATCATTCATGCACATACAGGACCATACAATTTATGAAAAGGGACCAAAATTTGCAGCACATCAGAGAATTTGTAAGCGGAGGTTCTTAACTTGTTGAAAATGTCAATAAAATTCAGTATTTAAAAAGGTACTACTTGCAACCACCATCTCAACAATAATCATCATCCATATAAGTCCACAATGCGAAACCAACACCAACATCAATCCATCAGAAAAGCCCTCTAGGCCTAAAATGACAATCAATAAGAATCTAAACAACATGATTATATAATTCGATGTGTTTTAGGCATGTAGTTAAAGACATGATGTTGTTTTAAAGGAGATAAACTAAAGAGTATATCAAAAAGAAAAGTGTTTAAATTTCCAAATATAGTAAGTACATTGGTTCAAATGTTAAACATCAGCTAGAAGCAAGTGACATTAGGCCTCAAATCATTAAAACGTAGTCGAAAATGCATTACAATAGTCAAAATTTGTAAGGATAGCAGTCACATTTCAAGTTGGTTTCCAGAAGTATTTTTGAAAGGACATTTAAATGTTCAAGAAAGCATATAATCTCACAAATCATCTAATAAGTCAATTATTAAGGTAATAATTTAGATTTTAGAATTCCAAAAATGTAGTATGCCATTGTAAGTCATCTGTAAGTCAGCCAAGCATAATGTACATCTGACTCGTGGTTCTATAAAGTTCAAAAGGTCAAATTGTAAAACAGTCCTAATTATTGTAAAATTCTATTACCTTTATCAGAGAAAGAATTCGGTTTTATGGAGAGAGAGAGAGAGAGAGAGAGAGAGAGAGAGAGAGAGAGAGAGAGAGAGAGAGAGAGAGAGAGAGATCATTTGAAATTCCTAAAGGTAACTGTAAGTATAATTGTTTGCCTGTAACAGTTTTAAATTTTTTCATTTATAATCAGACGTAGTTCAACTTGTCAGTCAGTTGAGTTAGATGCTAATTATTTATATAAGAGAGAAACAGAGAAAGAGTATACATTAAACACTTTGAGCCAACCTGACATGACTTTCACAATAACAAACTATCGACATCAGACAATTATAAAAAACAACACCAGTTTCACTACACTTGGAACACTTACTGCACTGCAATATGTGCAGAAAATGCCTGAATGTTCAAATTGTTACCAAATATATACGGGTTCCATGAAAAGAGAAGTGGATAACAGTTTTCAATGATAGTGATGAGACCAAACCGAATATCAGTTTAACCTTGTCAGATCCAGGATCATTTACGAAATAGTAAGACATGCTAGTGTTCGTCGTCAGAAGGATCCATGACCAACAGTAATGAGATTTAAACGAATGAGAGTATCTTCTACCTGAATTGGAACAGGTTATCATTATATTGGCAGTGGGTTAAACCAGTTTTACGGGATCCCAATCCTCCCCTTTGGAAAACACTCACATTCATTTAAACTAGGCCGAAAACAAATTTAGCCCTTAATGTTAATGTACAGTTATAAAAGGTAATTACCTGACCATAGTTCACAGACATCATCCAAACAATGACAGGACAATTAAGAATTTTAAGTCAGACTACTATATTTACATTAGAATGCGTAACATGTCAAAATTTGAATTTAAACACCAAAAAAAGTTTCCACGTGAACACAGGATAACTAAATTTGATACTAATATTATATTTATTATGAAACATGGTTAAGTTCTTCCATGTTCCATTCTCACTAGAAAAAACAGCACAATAGGCCTAAAATTCGTTACAAAAATATTACTCACATCAGCTGAGTAATTATTCCTTACATTTTGTCACTGTATTCAAAAGGATGAGAAAATAGAAGGCCTGTATTGTTCAACATGATGCCTGAGAACTTAAATGGTCCTTATTTCATTTTATATTTGTTGTAATTATAATAAATTTTATGTTCCAGTATTGAAAGTTCGATCAAACTCATGGTAAAACAATCTCAGCTACAACATTAAAATACATAAACATATTTCTATGTGTTTTACTGACACTCAGAAAATACCTTATTAATATGTTCATATAAATCAACATGATATATCTGTAGAACAAATTGATATTTATCTTTAAAGTTAAGAAAAACTTTTTTTAATCTCATTTTGGAAAACCCCTGTTTAATAAGTCTTCCAAAAAGTGATTTATGTCTATCAGCAAAATCTTTCAAATCAGTACAGTTTCTTGCAAAAGCAGTTAGTCTTGAGACATAGACACCATAAGCAGGATTGATAGGAATATTGCTACTTATATATGGATAATTTACTATATCAAAATTGAAATCATCTCTTTTATCATACACTTTTGATTTTAATATACCACCATCATTGAATAGGAGTAGATCTAAAAATGAGCATGTTATGTTCGATTCAGTGGTTTCTTTTAGTTCCAGGTCACTAGGATAAATTTATGTAATGTAATCTTTTAAATGTTTGTTGTTGACACTTAATAAATCATCTATATATCTGAAAGTTAAATTAAATGATCTAGCATAGTAATTTTTTATCTTTTGTCATTTTCATTAGAAAATTATACTGGTGATAAAATAAATAAAGATTAGCCAAAAGTGGCGCACAATTTGTACCCATGGGAATTCCTATGACCTGTCTAAAGACACTATCACCAAAACGAATGTAAATGTTATCTATCAAATATTCAAACAGTTTTATAAACTCATCATAGTCAAATGCATGTTGACCATTCTTAGCAGAATCACCAAAGAAAGCATGTTTATGACCAATTATAATTTTCTGAAATTTATTTTTCTCAAAAACTTTAAAAACCAATGTTTGATTGCTACGTTTCAAATCTGCATGAGGTATTGTAGTATAGAGAGTAGAAAAATCCCAAGATGATATGTGCCTGTAAGGTGAAATATTATCTGTTTGTAAAGCGTCAAGTAAACTTACAGAATTCTTTAATATCCAAAACCTATTAACTCCTGACGTTGATTCAATTCTTTTACAGTAATTAAACCAAAATTCCTGTACCTTTTCTAATCCTTTATCTAGTAGAACTGACAATTCTTTAGTAGAACAGAACTTAGATCCAGCAATTAAACGGAATTTATATGGGTTTTTATGTAATTTTGGAATTGCAAAAATCCTTGGTAAGTTACGGAATTTATCACTGAAAGTTAGGTTGTACCTTTCTAAATATTTAAATTGACCATCCACTAAATGTTCAACAGAAAAGTTAACCTTTTGATAGGTAATAGAGTTAACTGTAGAGTTGAGTAACCCTAATTCTTTGACAATTACATCAAGATAGAACCGTTTACAAATGATAATAACATTATTGGCAGCCTTGTCAGCTGGAGCAAAAACATACTTTTGATGTAAATCATGTAGACATGCTTTAACATGAGGTTTATGAAGGACAGGATCAGGTGGTTGTTTAGTTTTTTTCTTCATTTTATCAATTTTTCTATCTACTATACTACCAATCTCGTTAATCCACTCAGATAAAACTGAAACATCACAATTTTCTTTTTTAGCCCATGTTTTAGCATACTTCTCTATAGCTTCCATTACTATTTGTTTATCCCTTTTCCCCAATATTTTGTTCTGCTCTCTAAATTTAGGACCTTTTGAAATTAAATCTCTAAGTGCTTCATTGGAAATAATGGAAAGATTGCCTGTAATGAGAGCTATATAAAACAAAACGTTATTAAAATTGTCCTAGAATCTGCCCAGAAGACATAAAAACCATTTTTTTCCTTTGCTGTCTCGTCACCTACGCCCTCTAGGCATATAATCTCTTGTAGCAGTGCGTTTTCCACACAACCCTCTTGATAAATTTGTTGAATTTTATGCGAAATCGAATTTGCCACTTTCAACATTGGAGCCTTCCACCATTAGACTCATTTCAGTATGACATACGTGCACTTGTTTAATAACTTCCCGTCCAAATCGCCTGTCATTTGGCTACAAGCATAAGCATCAGCCATGAGAAGCCTGTACTGATGGATGTCCCTGCGCTTATCCTAACATTTCTGGAAATAAAGAATACTTATTGTAACAAGAGGGCTGTGTGAACAGCCCATGCTCAGCTGCCCTACAGTTTCGTCACACTTGTGGCTCTCTGAACATGGAGCAAGGTCATCCATGTACTGAGTAAGTCTTACCTTTATGGAAGAACATTAACATGTGCAATATCAGGGTCCCAGTTCAGGTAATTTTCAAGTTATAGTGAAGAGTAAAATTCATGTATGTTGCACTGTGATCTCAGAAATATGGTTAAGGTCACTCATGTACCGTCTAAGCATGACCATCATAGAGAAATATTAACATGTACAACATGAAAGTCCTAACTCAAAATAGATCTCAAGTTATCAAGTGAACAGTAAATTCATGTCCTTTGTCCAGTGACCTTGGGAATGATATCAAGGTCACCCATGTAATGTCTCAGTGTGGCCCTCAAAGAGGATCATAGCCATGTATATCACCAAAGTCCAGGCTGAAATTGCTTTCAAGTTATCATCTGAAAAGTTAAATACACCTTAGTGACCCTGTGACCTTGAGGACGAGGTCAAAGCAACCCATGTACTGTGTAACTCCGCCTGTAAAAAAAATCTAAATATCACTGGAGCGTGACTATTTGAACCAACTCAGTAGAGACCCATCCAAGGTACATCCATCCCCACAAAGTTTGAAGTGAATTTGGTCAGTGGTTTTGGAGAAGAGGGCGAAACTGGGAGCTTAAACTTTTTCTTCTGTATACTGGAATTCCACAAGCAGGTGCCGAATATCTTTGTCAAAATATTAAGTGGTCAGAAGGTGTTGTCAGGTGTGTCATCCTATTTGTATTTTTGAACATGATGAATCCCGCGCGGTAACGTGGCCCGACGGATTCGTGGGATTCAATATAAGTTGAATATTAAGAACGTTTTCAAATATTTTCGAGAAAAAACGACGAAGCAGAAATTGGGATTTGTGCGTGTGTATGATCCATTTTTGTTACATTAGCCAAATAGATTAATCAAAACGTATCTGTTTCTGGCCGGTGTGGAAGAGTAAACGTGGGTAAATAGAATAAACAGAATCGGCTCAGGAGCAAACTTTACAGTCAGACAGGACGTAAAATTTAACTGATTAATAATTACGATGCCGAGCTCTGGCCAACATCTTAACAATTTAATAATGATGCCGGGGTATGGGTATGACCAACATGATGTACAATTGCCAAACAAATTCCTGACATCTTGGATAACACTAACTTAACAAACATATTACATAAGCATAATTTGTGATATCATTCATGGACTGAGACATCTTGCATGACATTAAATTCACAAAAGTCCATTCTTTTTGATAATTTTCAACTGTCCGCGCTGTCTGTTCTGCCTCTGAGAATCGGGGATATCTCAGTAGAGCAGTATAAACCATTAACTCATCTTCACAAACCCGATAATACTATGTTATTAAAGGCAAACGTGTACAAGCTAACTGCTTCTACGCGTATGCCTTTAATAATAAAGTGCCTGACAAGTGATTTCTAGGACGGGGTACTTCCATTAAGATGGGTCGAAAGTGACGTGATGCATGTTATGTATGTGGTAGACTGCAAGAACAAAACAAGGGAGAAACCGCCAGAAATTGCAAACTTACAGTCATATATAACAAAGTGAATCAAGTATGATGGCAAAGAATTCATGCTACATGTCCTTACAGAGGGTGGTGACATCAGGCTTAAAACAGAAACTGTAGGGACATAAAGGTGCAGCTGAGAGGATCTCATCATGCAGGAATGGCAGGCGCGGTACGCCACAGGCTGGCTGTAACTGTCTGACGTACGCCACACGCTGGCTGTAACTGTCTGACGTACGCCACATGCTAGCTGTAACTGTCTGATGTACGCCACACGCTGGCTGTAACTGTCTGACATGCATACCACATATATAGGGATTACGGCCAGAATTCTTACTTTTTTAGAAAATGGGTAAACTGGAATGAACGGATTGACTTCACCACTGTCCAGTATGCTGATATACAGTTTATAGGGCAGATCACACCCTGCCTGAGACCAACACTTAAGGGTCTATTCGAGTCAATCTTTGAAGGTCATTTGTCTGTGAAGCCACTTATTATTTATAAACTAACTCACTTAGTATCATTGCTCTAAATTTAGAGATCATAGTCACTACTTTAATTTTAATATGTGAAATAATAATAAACATGAAATGTTTGTAGTAAATGTTGTATTATCCAGAGTCTTTGGTTGGCTTCTATCATGAAGAGCACCTTTTTTCTTTAAAAAAAGGGATACCCTGGCACTGTGGGCCTAATCCGAAGGCTATCTAAGTTCATGACATCAATACAGTCATAATTTTGGTTAGTGTATTACTGTCCCTTCAGGATGAAAACTATCTCAGTCACGGGTCTGCAGAAGTTTTTCACAGCACCGTTCCTAGCAATGTTCACATCCACTTTTCTGGCCCTTCCACCGTCACTTTGTGTTGTATTGTTTATACATCCCATGGGCAAGTCATTACTGTTTAACTCCTTGTCCTTCACAACATCTACATCTATAACAAATCTTTCACAACATCTACATCTATAACAAATCTACAATCCTTTGGTTCCTTCCATCTTGTTCTCTTTTGCAGTAATGGTAGGTTCCCACGATCTTGACCAGAACACATCTGCCAGATATTTGGCTCGTTTCCACTGACCTTGGAACAGGTCCTTTTCATCAAATGTCTCTGATATAGCTGCTGTGATGTGGCCCGTTTTCTGAGTCAACAGTGTATTAGGTAGTAGAATGTCTGGATGGGTAGGATCAGTGGCTACTGCCACTTAAGGTCTCCACTTAACTGTCATGCTCACTTCTGCCATGAATGCGGTGAGGACATTGTGGCTTAATAGCATGGTTCATAAATCCCTGGACATGGAGTCTAGTATCCGTCTCACAACTACAATCAACTTTCTCAGGATCTACCCATACAGGATGACTCAGGTGGGTAAAACTCCCATGTGCAGCCTTGATCAATGAGGAATTTATTATTAGGAAAGGTCTTTCTCCTATAGTTAGTCATCTGCTCGTGAATTGATATCCCTATCAAAACATCAGAGTCAAGTGAGAGAAAGCATTGTCTAATATTTTTTTCATGTACAAATGGTGTCAAGCAAGGTGGTATGTTGTCTCCAATATTGTTTAGTGTCAATAGAGCTGAACCTCACTATGGAATGAGACAGATTGGCTACCGTTGTCATATCATCAACATCTTCCTTGGTGCAGTTGCCTATGCAGATGCCATTGCCCTACTGGCTCCAACCACCACTTCAATATCTCGTCTCCTGGCCACATGTTCTACTTTTGCTAATGAGTATAATGTCCGGTTTATTCCTGCAAAATCTAAACACTTATCACTTGATCAATGTACCAATGAGGGCACGAAAATATTATTTAAAAATTCGGAAATAAAATTGGTATGTTGTTTCAAGCACCTTTGCCACATTGCTGGCCCCAATCTTATGAAAGTTAACATACAAGAGTATATATATGCGTACCTTTAATGTGGATGTTAATCTTTTAATGGCTCAATTCAAACATGTGTATTCAACCACTAGGTATCAATAATTTCAGACATATTGCAGGCCTCGTACGGTGCCCAATTATGGAATTTTACAGGGAAAGAAGTTGGAGCATTTTTCACCGCATAGAGGAGAGTGATTCGGCACATATGGAAATTACTTTATACATGTCATTCTAATTTGCTCCATAACATTTCTAACAACTTTGACATTGAATTGACAATGTATATTCGATTTTTGAAAATTTTCAACACATTGTCTGCCAGTAAAAATGATGTTCCATTAATGGCCAATTATTGTTCCACTAGATTGTCTCAGTGTTATTGAAAGAATTTGACTGACCCAAAATTGCACTGGACCAAGCTTCACATTGGGCCACCTAAAACGTGAAATAAGAGATGGGGTTGCTCAATGCATAAGCAGCAAACAATTTTGTATGGAAGTAATACATGAAATAAGCATGATAAGTGTGGTATAATTATGTAATAACCCAGTAGCCCCAGTCCCGTCAGGCAGTCGGGTAACTTTGCAATGGACAGATCACTCTGAATTCATGGACTATATATTGGGAATGTGTGTACCTTTTTTGTCTGTTCGATCTTCGTTTGTATTGTACTTAGTATACGAATAAAGATGTAATATTGATGCTTTTGCTGTCCCTTTGGGACAAGCCCTGACTGAGTAGATTAACAAAAAGTATAGCCCCATATCTTTTACATGGATTGTAAAGCAGGCCAAGCCTATATTAATCACTTTCCATGGCACAGATGTTGGCATATACTTACTTTTGGAGAAAACCAAAGGACTCAGAGAAAACCACTATGCACTGTCAGAATGGTAGGAACCCTTTCCACTTGCACCCCCAGCCGTGAATTGAACCGGGGCCGCAGAAGTAAAAGGAGAGCGTGTTGCAGCTCTGCCAACCATGAGCCCAATTTACCCCAGTAGATTGCATGCACTAGGAAAGTTCGTACCATTGTCCGACCAAAATGTTTTGAATGGACCTCTTATGGCAATGAATCTCCTCAAAGCATTGATGCCTGTGGAGGCATCTATCTCATTGATCACATCTATGTATATAACATGCACGGATAGAAAAGTAAACAGTACCGCCCATCTTTACCTGTGGCTGGGTCACTGCTTGTTTGTTAATTGACCATGGTCTAAGGTCCAAACACATCAAGGCCTATATATGAAGATGGGAGTTCTGGAAAGAGCTGTTCCAATGGTAGGTTTGCCATCTGTTGTCCACGTAATTTGCGGCATTTGACACAATCCGGTAAGATCTTACTGATCAGGTGTTTTGCATCAAGTATCCAAAAACTGGCTGTCTGTATCACACCATGAGTGAAATGACGCCTTTGTGGTTGTAATGACTCGTGGTATTGTCTGACCAGAAATGTATACGTATATGGCATTTCGCTGGGATGATGAGCAGATTGCCCATTTTCCATGACAGATCCAAATGAGTCAACTGTCCACCAATCCCGAGAGTGTTATTTTTGTCAAAGACTGGATTAAGTGAATACAGGGGGCTATTACTTGGGATAGCATTTCCCAACTCCAAGCTGGTAATCTGCTCTGTATGTGTTTCACACTGGACACACTTGATTATGATATTTTGTGCCAATATAAGCTCCTCTGCTGAGGGAAATTGTTTCAAACACTTTGTAATATTGCCTGGTTTGTGTCTATGTTTAACTCATTCCATACCAGTCCTGATATTTCTGTATATTTACCTAGATTTAAGATGACAATTGCATATTTACATTCTTCATGAAAGGAGCAAGTACCAACATCTCTATAGTCTCAAGTCAGTGGTTCTGGCACTGATGCAAGGGCAGCTGCAGCATGACTTGCCAGGCAGTACCAGAACCACTGACCAAGGCCTGTGACCATGGTATGGATTTAACACTCCATGCCACATGGATCAGCTTCGCTAATGAATATTTGAGGTTTTCAAATTGGAGAACCTTTCAAAACGTTTCAGCCTGATAAAGTGGCTTGTTTCCCAACTGTGTGGAGTGATATCATTTCTGGCCTGGTTCCGGGGTCATTTCCAGGGTCAGGTGTGTCTACTGGATTTTCATGTTAAGTATTTATGATGGTTCTGCAAGAATTGTGGGCATGTTAACCAAGATTAATTCCCCAGGTCACTTGCAGCTGCAGGTCGTGTGTCTGCTTGGTTTCATTATGTGTATACGCAACACCATTGTGCAAGTTCTGTGGATTGATGAAGCCTCCCAATGGGGTTGCTTACACAAGTGAGGAATCTCTTTGTCTCATGTAGAATATAACACATGACCACTTTGCTGTCTGACTACAAGATCACACAGTCTATGTCAATGTCAGTTTCTTTAAATGATTACCTTCAATAGTTCCAAAGCTAAGACTGTGGCACATAATTCAAGTTGAGAAATCGTCATGGCATGTGGTCAGGGCCAATTTTGATTTTTCAATCATGAAGCTGACTTCACACTTTGAGTTGGTTGTGAGTTGCTTTGAGTAGGCTAATGCTGCTATCACTAACTCTCAAATATTTGGATGGCACATCTGTAGATCAGACAACGTTTGGATTGAACCTCTCCATGTTTTCGATTCTGCTTGCTCTCTAGCTGGCACTGGGTCATCCCAGTCTGTCTGTGACTGGTCTGTGGTGATTAAATACTTGTCTAAGAAATTGTTTCCATTTCACTAGGACCAGGATAACAAATCCCAGTGGATCATAGAGGCTATTTATCACTGACAGTACTCCTGTCTTAGTATAAGGCTTCTACTCGTCAGATACCTGGAAAGTGACAATGTCCATTTGTATGTTCCAACACACACCTAGGGTCTGCTGCATAAGGTGGCACATCACTACTCAAGTCCAGATTCTTAAGGTCATTTGCATAGTCACTGGTTGAAAAATGCCTTCATTACATTGAGAATAGTTGAAGCAATCTAATGAAGCCTTAGATTAACAGTTGCTGGCATGTCCTGTGTCTTTTGTAGCAGGTCCACTGCCTCTCATATGGTAGACGCAGACTTCAGCCCATCATCCACATAACAATTCCTCTCTACAAAATGTCTAGCATCTGCAACATAGGTTTTTTCTCCCTGTTGTGCAGTCTTGCTTAGTCCAAAAGGTGCAACTGCTGGAAATGGGCTGTTCCTAAATGCGTTGACCATCATTCATACTGTGTTACTTTAGCAGCCAGAAAGGGCCGAAAGTACTCATAATGTTTTGCTACCACTGGTGTTGGAATTTCCACTGTATTTTGAGGTATTTTGTTGCATTCAATTAGAGACAGTAGATGAAGGACTGTTTCCCGATCTAGACTTTCAATGGTCAGATTCTTAGCCTTTCTACCTTTGGTTTGCAGAAGGCCAGAGCATGTCTTTAATATGTTGGGGCTGTATTTTCCTTCCAAGCAAAAAGTATCAAATAGATCTTATCTTGCCAGAGACTTATTGGTTTAACCATCCAGCAGTACATATATTTTCTTTTACATTTCAGGCTTGTCAGCTGGGTATACCTTGGCAATACTGATCTCAGCACATGGTTTTACATTGAATCCTATGTCTCTGTACAGGTTGGTGTGCATGTTGTGTTAATTTCAGATGCACTTTCTGCTTCTTCTAATTTACTCTCTGGTTCATTTTCTTCTTTATTTCTGTGGAGTTGAATCTGTGTGAAGGGCAGTAGTGTGCCTGTTAATTTTGTATTCCAAGCAATTAGTAGCCAGCTTGCACAAGTGGTACCTGTGTCCACCAGAACCACTGTACTGGAAACAAATTCCCTTATCCTTTAGAAACCTTTGTCGTTCTTCAATGGGCTTGGCTAGGAAGCCTCTGCAGTCATTCAGTAAGTGCTTCTTATTGTGTACGCGGCTGCACTTTTCTGGGTCAAGTGCTTTCTTGTTGGTTGGGGGGGGGGGGGGGAACTGGAGGCATTTAGTTTGTTAGCCAATACAAATGTCCCTGGATGCCCACACTTGGGTGTAGGCCTCTCCTATTTATATTTCCTTGTGACATCACCAGTCAAAACCTTGTAGTCGAAGCTGTGGTCATTCTTTATCTTGACAATATCTTTGATGAATTTAACAAGGACATGAAATAGTGGGAAGGAGACTTGGCACTGTCTTTGTACTTCACTGCATGATGGACCCACTTCTACTGTATTCCATATGGAGGTTTCTCTATGATACGGTTAACCCCCCCCCCCCCCCCCCAAGATGAAATGTAGTGACCCAGGCACCTCAAACGAGAGTCTTCCTTTAGTGACTCTACCTCTGCTAGCAGTTCAGCACATTCCCACAACTGTTTGCTATCCCTTTTTGTCAACTTAGGGAAATTGGCCAGTTTATCCTCTATTGCCTCTTCAATAATGTCTAGACAACCATAACATTTAACTAGCCTCTCCCACACCTGTTGGAGGTCCATGGCTGGGTTATTGATATTGGCCGACCTAAGGCTGATGGCATGTTTAGCTGGCTAGCCGACTAGCGGCATAGCCACTTAACCAAAAGTTTCAGTTCCTCATACGGAGTAATATGCAAGTTTGCAGTAATATCTTTCAATGTATGTTTCCACGATATGTTATTTTCTGGTTTGTCATTGAATGGGGCGAGTCTAGGCATAATGATCTTTTATTGTAACATGAACCTTGGATGTCCCAAATCATTGAATCACTATAATATGTGTTCCTTCGGGTGCCTACATATGTCCAGCAGTAGGTATGGTGTTGTTTGCGGTTCCATCTATGTTAACAGGTAACTGTGGTACAGTATTTGTGTAATATCAGGTGTGGCCACTGCTGTTTGATTTTGAAGATATGGTTCATTTCCTGTTGAAGGTCATATGTCTTGAAATGTCGTATCCTCAATGGCCCTGCCTTCAGGAACAAATTCATGGCATGTAGGTTGCAAAGGTGCACTGCTGGATGATGCTGCATGAGTCTCGATGTACTCCCCAGTATGCTTCCTGGGATCATCCATTGGCAACTCGAGGTCAAGGTCACCTTGTTGGCTCTCCCACACGCCACTCTTCAAGGGCTTGTACTTCAATTTCCAATGTGGCCACCTCTTTCAGTTGGTATGATAATTGGAGATTAGCTTCAATTTCTGCCCTTTTAAGCACCTGGTCTACAATAGCCTTTTGAACCCTCACTTCTAGATGAGACTTTTAAAGTTCCTACTCATGTTTTTTACTGCATATTATGTCCTTGTACATGCAGCATTAGCCTCGGCCACTTTTTTCACAAAAGCAGAGTTAGTGCTTGAGTTCTTTGACTTTGAAGATCTATTTGATATGGTGGTTCTCTCTCTCTCTCTCTCTCTCTCTCTCTCTCTCTCTCTCTCTCTCTCTCTCTCTCTCTCTCTCTCTCTCTCTCTCTCTCTCTCCCCCCCCCCCCAGGCTTTCATCCATGTTTGTATGTATGAGAAACGCAAGAAAGTTTGCATATGCTTTTTTTGGAATACAGATTGATTCTGATTTAAAATATTAAGGGCCGTTTGTAGTGTTTCAGCCTAATTCTCAAAAGTTTTAACATCTTTAATGATTTTTTTTTAAACATCATTCCATGCTTTTTCTAGTTTGGCAGAATAAGATTCCTTTTCTTTCTCCTCAATTTGATGTACCTTTTCAGTGAGTTTTCTACTTCGTTGTGGTCTGGTGTCATCATTTATTTCCTGTATTGGCATTGCTGGCGCAGGTGCAGGTTGTTTTTCAGATTCAGTTCCCTTGTCTTCTGCGACTGTGGCAGTTGATTGTTATTGATCAGCCATTCCCCAGTCTTCTAAGTGACTGGTGGATAATTTCTGTTGATCTGCCATAGTTTCGACAGAGCTGTAATAGTAGTGACTATATTTGAGGGAATACGTTTGGCATGAAGTTACAGTCTCATAAAAGTTTCTACGAGATATTTCTATGGGTCCCTGCAGCTACTGCTGCCATCTTGTGGTAGACTTTGAGAACGCCAAGATTAATGTTTTGACCATTGACACTTGTGGTTTATAGTTATATCTATGTACCAACACACGCACTGTTTTTCTAGAAATTCGTTATTTCTTTATATGTCTGTGTACCAACACAGACATATTGTTTTTCTAGGAATTCTTTCTTTCTTTCTTTCTTCACAGACAAATTTGCCCGACATTTCATTTGAAAAGTATTATACGAAACTTTCTTTCTTTCTTTCTTTCTTTCTTTCTTTCTTTACATGCAAATTTGTCCGACATCTCATTTGAAAAGTATTATGTTAGAAACTCCAAACTTGGCACAATAATACTTCAAAAGATGAAATCTGCCCCTTTTATAATGAGAGGTCATGCTTTTCAAAATTATGCAAATGAGGGTTAATTCAAATTTTAAATCTTCAATATCTTATATTCTATAGTAGGTGTAGTTATGAGTGAATTGGAGTTCGATCATATCAAGGCAAACGTCATCTCAAATGTAAAGGTCTGGTCAATGTCAAAGGTCGGTTTTAGGTCAAAATGTCATTTTAAGGCCAAAATGTCATTCTAAAGGTCAAGGACCACTTCTGGTAGAGGTCATTTCAAAGTCAAAGGTCATTTCAAAGTCAAAGGCCACTTTCGATGGTGGCTTTCTTCTAGCCATAACTTGGTCAATTTTTATCCAATGTTGATCATATTGAGCTCAAATTGTAGCTATTGCAACACTACACAATTTGAAAATTACATGTGACCCTTAAAGGTCAAAGGTCAATGTCACCTGGACCTTTGAAAGTTTCACTCGGCCATAATTTGGCCAATTTCCAACCAATTCTAATCATGTTGGACTTAAATTGTGCGTTTTGTAACACTGTACATTTTTGCAATTTATATGTAATCTGTAATGGTTAAAGGTCAAAGGTCAAGGTCATTCGGACTTGGAAATTTTCATCCAGCCATGAGCATCCTCAATATCTTATAAACTATAGTAGATGTCGTTCCCGGTGTATAGAAGTTAGATTATAGCAAGGTAAAGGTCATCTCAAATGTCAAAGTCATGTCAAAGTCAAAGGTCAAATTTAGACCAAAATGTCATTTTTGAGGTCAAGGTTCACTTCGGGTGGAGGTCATCTCAAGGTCAAAGGTCATTTCATGGTGAAAGGCCACTTTTGATGGTGGCTTTCTTGTAGCCATAACTTGGTCAATTTTTATCCAATTTTGATCATGTTGGGCTCCAATTGTAGCTATTGTAACACTGCATGTTTTTACATGTAACCTCTAAAGGTCAAAGGTTAATGTCATTTGGACCTTTGAAAGCTTCATCTTGTCATAACTTGAAAATTTCCATCCAATTCTAATCATGTTGCACTCAAATTGTAGGTATTGCAACACTGCACATATTTGTAAGAACATATAACCTTAAAAGGGCAAAGGTCAAGGTCATTTGGCCCTTTGAAAATTTCATCTTGCCATAACTTTTCATCAATTTTCATCCAATTTAATTAATGTTGTGCTTCAATTGTGGGTATTGCAAGACTGCGCAATTTACATGTGACCTGTAAAGGTCAAAGGTCAAGGTCATTTGGACTTTCAGGCCTTCACATTTGAGGAGTATTATTTTTCACTCGCCTAAAATCATGGAGGTGAGCGCCTAAAAGCACACCTCAATCCTGCATTTAAGTACTCTGACTGTAGCAATAGCTCACGTACAGCTCACCTAGAATGATTTCAGGTGAGTTTTTTTCAGCTCGCCAAAGATTTTTAGATGTATAAGCCTGGACTGTGCAGTTTGCATCCAGCCATAAGCTTAATGTAATGTGAACTACCAAAGGATAGAAGTTGCAGCATTTAATATTTACAACTTTTGACGGCACACAGCCAGATTTGATTTGAAGCAAATCTTCTTGTCTAGTTTTGTTCTTTCTTTTTTTTTCTTCGCAAGCAAATTTGTCTGCCCTTTTTCTCGGAGACTATTATAGGTAGAAACTCCAAACTTGACACAATTATACTTCTATATATGAAGTCTTGCCTTTTCATAACGAGTGGTCATGATCTTCAAAATTATGCAAATGAGGAGAAATTAAATCATTGAGACCTTGAAATTTTACCCCGTGATACGCTTAATGGGATGTGAAGTACCAAATGACAAAAGTTGTAGCATTTAAAATTTACAAATTTTGATGGCACACAGACAGATTGCTTTCAAGCAAATTTCCGTTTTTAGTTTAGGTTATAAATGCAGCTAGATGGGAGGTCACACGTTATCTACCATACTGTCTATGATAATCGGAAAACCCAATAAACCAGTTACTTTGTACACGTATGCCTTTAATAACATAGTGTCAAATAGATGATCTCTAGGATGGGGTAGTTACATCAAGACGGGTCGAAGGTGACATGATGCGTGTTATCTGTGTAGTATACTGCAAGCATAAGAAGAAAAAGAAGAAGAAGAAATAGAAGAAGAAGAAGAAGAAGAAGAAGAAGAAGAAGAAGAAGAAGAAGAAGAAGAAGAAGAAGAAGAAGAAGAAGAAGAAGAAGAAGAAGAAGAAAAAGAAAAAGAAGAAGAAGAAGAACCAGCAATTCCAAACTTACAGTCATACAACAAAGTGAACAAAGTGCAAAGGATTCATGCTACATGTACTTACATAGGGCGGTGACCGCAGGCTTAAAACAGAAATCTTAGAGACTTAAGGGGTGCTGCTCAGAGCATCTCCTCAGGCAGGCATGGCAGGCGCGGTGCGCCAAACGCTGGCTGTAACTGTCTAATATACATACCATAAGCCGTAAATGGGGCTGGTGGCCACAATTTTTACTTTATTAGAAAAATGGGTAAAACAGAGTGAAGGGATTCACTTTACCGCTGTCCAAGTTGCTTACATAAATGTGATGTCCATAGAGGGCAGAACAGTGACAGCATTAACTTAATCTTACTTTGATCCTATCAGCAAACTGTGCGATTCCAGCAAGTCTATCCAACACCACTGTACACATTTAGCATTGTACGCTTGCTTTAAATTCTAGAAAATAAAATAAACTTTTAATTTTTTAAAAAAAGATTTTGCATGGCATACTTACCCAAAGCTAAATTTATGCCTGCCAGTATGTGATTTGTCTTTCCATAAGCCGTAGGATTGGAGCTTCTCTCCCGTTTTGGCAAAACAGCCAGACACAGGAAAACACGTTTTAAGGTGTGGAGGAACAAGTTTTTCACCAGTACCAAAATCATCAGCAGCAGCAGCAGCAGCAGCAGTAACAGCAGCATCGGCACCATCATCATCACCCTGTGCAATATTTGAGACTATATAAGTGCTGGAATAAAGCTTTGTCCACATGGTCACATCGAAGGCAACTGTAATGTCGAGGTTCCTATGAAAAATACAAATACCCTCACACTCCAAAAATAATACAAATTCAAATAATAACATTTGTGATCTAGATGCCAAAATTCTTTTAAGCCTCGTGCTTATTGAAAGCTAATGACTCATTCGTACTCTGAGCAGGAACGGGTTAAACAAGAAAAGTCAGCAAACTGCATTGAAATGAAAGAAGAGGCCTATGTACATATGTACCACCTGAAGAAGTTAAACTCGTCAATACAATAGGCCTGGTAATGCGGGAGGCTCTGGGCCAAAGAGCAAAAAGTCCTGTTTAGAAAGACCAGCCCTTGTTCTTGGACTCTGCTCTAACCTCTCGTGTCAATCGTTCTACGTAGGCTTAGGGCTACTTCAATTTCTTGGACGGAATCCTTACACCAGTAATTCAGCCATTTCTTGTAAATCTGACATGCAATCTACAGACACCGTCATTAACTGTCTGAAACTGTAATAGAGCCTAGGTCTCGTTACTCAACCCAGTGTACCCAAGCCAATATCTCAAAAATCGTTTCCAGATCCAAAGAGTTTCACACTAGACCAAACAGGCCAGCGTGTCAGACACAATGACGTGCTATTCGTGGTGCCGGACACACTACTTTCCTCCAAATGGCAGGTTGACGACCTGATTGTCTGTCCATAGGCCTGCTTTGGGGCAAACAGATTTAAGGGTAGCCATTATGTTTGTGTTTCCCTTCCTGCAAGGAGCAATAAGTTCACTGTTTTATCTGTAGATATTTTGCAACATTCAAAGGTAACGCTGTCAAAATGTTACAGTTTTGTTTCGTAATTGCTGGCACTTTGATAACAAATGTCACCTACTGCATGGTTACAGTAAATGTTCCTTGACACCGGAAACCTTAACTATTTACTGACCTGCACTTTGCTGTGTAGTTCTTATTACACATGGGATGGAAACTGCTGCGCTTTGCCGGGCTCCGTGTCATGGCCAATCTCAGTGCCATATCAGCGGAATTCATCGCCCTCTAAACAAAAATTTGACTTTGAATTGCAGACACCATTCTACTTTACTGCTTGGTGAATCGTCCTATCTTCGGTATATTTTTTTTCGCCCAAAGACATACCAGTAGTTTAAACATTAATAGCTTTTGACTACCACAGTATGTTAACTTGCCGAAACACACCTCGTGTTGCAACTGAGTGAGGACAGGTCCTGAAAACCCTGAGTTTACACACACACAGAGTAATGTAAATGGGATAAGTGACGTTTAGATTATGACTAATCAAAGTTCAGAACGAAATTAGAGCTGCGCAAACGTTTTGACGTTGTGAAGGAGATTTATGGTAGGCCGAGCCCTATGTATTGAATGAATTGGGATGCATGGGCCTGGAATTAGTGGATGTGAATTTGAGCAGACTCTGCTTATCAGCTACTGTTTCGTCAGGGGCTGGATTAACTGCGGAAACTTGTTAAGCTGTTGTTTGTTTGTTTTCGAAGACTTCTTGCAAAATGTTTCACATCTGCAGGATGGTGCTGATGTAAAGGTAGTCCCACGGCACAAATATTTATTTTTTAACCCATCAAGAAAGATTAGAAGTACTGGTTGCCTACAACCAATCGGGAGTTACACAGATGATACAATATATAAATAAAGTCTGCATTTGGTTTTTTTTAAGGTAATACAGGCACAAATACTGAATAAATAAGGAAAGACAGCTTTTGTCTGGTGCAAAGATGAGTGATGTGTTAACCATGGGAAAATAATGACAATAGTTAAATGCTGTAAAATACTTCACCACCAAATGGCGGGACTGTGAATAAGGGCCAATAGTCGGTCTGTTGGAACTACAGGTATAAGTGCCAAACAAAGACGCTGTTGACCTACGATTATGTAATTGACATAGGCATAATCAAAGTTAGCATGCATAACAATATGCGCAAAACATTTGATAATACTCAAAATAATCTTACTAAAAGGGCAGAAGAAATCTTATCGATTCAATATCGTACAAGAATTAAGATAGGCGTAACTTTGGTATATTAAAATCAGGATACTTATTACAAATTTGAGGCATCATGAAGATTCATGAGAAAAAGCATATTTCTACAAGGTAAGCCACCGTGGAGACTAATCAGTCTCAGTTGATCGATAAGAACAAACATGATGTGAATTCTTACTTTTTTCGTTTGTGTACGTCTTTATGTCTTTATCATCTATATATTTTGTTTTAAATCGCTTAATATTGTTTAAAATCTTCATAATGTTCCATGATCTGTTGAATTGTGTCGTGCACGTGTGTGTGTGTATTACTTGTGAACCTTTATGTTCTGGTTTGTCATTCACTGGTACATGTATACAAGTGTCCCGGGTATTGTACATGAAGCACTGTGTTTTATAAAAGAATGGAGAATACAACTTCCATAGGAGGTATCTGTCCCATACCGCATCGAGAATAGCCATAAGAATATTGTGAAACCTGCCGTACAGATGTCATAACTTGCTATATGTAATCAGTTATGGCCCACACGTCGAAGATAACTTCATAAGGTATTTCTATATCTGGTCTGCAGCTGGTCCAGGGGACAGAAATCCGAGCTAGAAATCCGAGCTCTAGCATGGCCATATCCCTGTAGCATGGCCATATCCCTGTAGCATGGTCATTACCCTGTAGCATGGCCATATCCCTGTAGCATGGCCATAACCCTGTCATTGAAAACCATCTTCTGATTTAGAATAATTAAATATTTTCAAATTATGCAAATTAATGACAGAAAATTGAAATGTCAATAAAAATGTTTCACATCTTCAAAACTATTCTAGATGGGAGTGCCATTCCCAGTTCAACTTATGGGTTTTGTCCTGAGCAACTCCTAGGGCATTCACATGAAAGAATTTTAATATCTGATAAATTCACTTAATACCTTGCAGACGGTGTAGGTCTTGATGACAGTCATTTTTTAAAATGTGAAATACCTCTAATTAAACATGATGTTAAATACTATAGATTCATATCCTTATCACATTCACCATATGCTGCATATATATACCAATAGCAGTTAGAATTACACTTCTTTCTGCTGTAGGTTGGAAGCTGATCAAGATTTAAAGTACTGAATACTCCCAGTACTCCATAAAGTCAATATTTGATTAACAGTTATATCTTACCTTCAGGGCAAACACACTTATTTGCGTATACATTATTATTTATTTTGGTTTTTGTATAGTATAATATGTTGTATTGTGTTATGTTTATGTTATGTTATGTTATGTTATGTTATGTTATGTTATGTTAATGTTACATACTTTGCGATGTTTATTAACGGTTACCTTCACCCCTGTAAAGTTTTTCTATTCCGCGGAAACCCATTTCCATCCCCAAAACTTAGGAAGAAACGTGTTTGCCAGGCCCAGGGTCTAGCGAGGTTTCAACGTTTTCTGAATACACATGAATTACTGACATTATTCCCAAAAAGCCTGGTAAGTTTGAAACTTTGGTGTGGATAAATCGGTGGAAATTTCCCGGGATGCATGAAGAAAAAAGCTATGGCGCTGTCCATGTGCGCATGCGCATTAGGGGTGACGAAGAAAATCAAATCCATAGACTGGATACTGTGTAGTCTTCTTACTGGATTAACGAACGTTTAGTTCTGTCATGTATACTAAGTTCAAATTCAAACTAATTTTTAAAAATACTGTAACGAGAATAAGACGTTTTTCTTTTTTGGCATGTATGCCTATCTTGGGTAAACTAATAAGAAAAGTCTTAAGCACGTTTATCCCACAACAATCAGCAACTTTATGAGATGAATGTGAAAAATTAAAGGTATTCCCTATGCACAAATTGCTTTACCCTATTTACAGTTAGTTTTGTCATAATTAACTAAAATTTGAATTTATTTTACGTTTTATGATAAGGCCACAGATAAATACTTTTATGTAAAACGAATACCGGCCGGATATATACCGTAAACCCTGAGGTCTACAGTTTCCCCAAGTCGGCAGCAAGGAGGAAAATGTTGTCTGCTACTGCAATCTAAAATGTTATAAACTCCATATACATGCACTCTGCAGGTTCCACATTGATTCTGACAATAATGCTTGTTTATTATATTTTCTTTTGTGTTGAGCATACTGTTTGGTCATGTAGCATTTGCAAGTCAATGTTTTATGTTTTTTACGCTGAACAGCCAGTGCTCCATAGCAGTCAACATGTCCAAGCGTCGAGCAGTGAGAGCAGGGTTGGACAGGGAACAGAGCGGAACAGGGAGCCAGACTAGATCGAATGTCCTCAGATGAAAACAGTCGGGTGGTGGGTTCGGCAAAGAATCGCGCATGATTTAACCCATATTTGTGTTGTTATCATTTATCACAGCTTAATGACATCGCATTAGGACACAACTTCGTTGATGTCGGATAAGTTTTATACTTGGGTTTTTGAAAAATTGTTGAAAATTCCCGAAAAGCTCAATCATGGTGTATCCCACTGCATGGACCTGCGCAGTGGAGCCTCGCTAGCAACCCAGCTGCATGGACCTGCGCAGGGAAGCCTCGTTAGCGACGTTGAAAGCCAAATCTGAGGACTGCATACTGAAGAGCCAACACAAGACACAGTAACGAATGGCCTCTAATATTTTGTAGGTCCGAAAAGCGCAACCAATCCTTTTCCCCGCTGCCATACGCAACTGGCGCAACTTGGATCAAGAGACCGAAAATTCTGAAACAATTCAAGCATTCAAAAATAAACTGAACGGTAACAAAATACATGTCCCCCTTGCTTTTATGGCAAAAATAGATTCGCCCAAGTCCACCATACGAGGATGCGCTTGAACTGCAGCTTAATGATTTGCTGTTCCAATACGGTACATCGACATCCAAAGATGTGCTTGTGGAGCCCCAGTGGAAAGCATTTTCCATTTTTTTTGACAGAATGTTCTCTTTATAACGAACCCTGCATGGAATTACTAGGACCTTTTCAGCCAGAAATTACTGCTAAAATGACATTTTGCTGTGTGGTGATGCAAAGAAGTCCATTGATTGAAACACTAAGTTATTTGACACTGTAGAAAGGTATATTTAAAAACAAAAAGATTTAGTAGAGACAAAGTGATTGTCATGGCTATTTTCTTTTCTTTCTTTCTTTCTTTCTTTCTTTCTTTCTTTCTT
The DNA here is from genome assembly GCA_964020975.1 of Hermodice carunculata. Taxonomy (NCBI): domain Eukaryota; kingdom Metazoa; phylum Annelida; class Polychaeta; order Eunicida; family Amphinomidae; genus Hermodice; species Hermodice carunculata. Next base: position 31,882 of record CAXHWN010001613.1, on the reverse strand, counting down.
TCTTTCTTTCTTTCTTTCTTTCCTTTTTCCACATTTGTACTTTCTGCTTATGTTTCAGTTCCATCAAGTGAAGCTGTGTCGTTATGGAGAAGGATTTAGAAAAGCTTTACAGCTTGTTTCCTAATCCACGTTTCTTTGAAATAAAACATGTTTAACCCAAGAGCCTTCAATACGAATAAAAAACCTGACATTATAGGTGAGCATTCGTAGCCCAAATAATAACATTAACAACAACAACAGCAACAACCACAATGATGATGATGATAATAACAAATCTCTATTACTACTTCAATATTGCAAATAATAAATTGCGCTTGTTGAGGCCTCAGAATATTGTACGTTATAATAAGGTGCCGTGTTTGATGAGCGCATCACCCTTCAGGCTGCCGTCACTTCTCTATTGTCAATCAACTATTTAATGTATGTTTGTATATATTGTGAATGTAAATAAAGTTTCAAGATTTAGGTTTGTTTGGCCTATATATTCAGGGAAAAACCTTTGCCCCCGTAGTGAACTTGTTAATATTTTATCTGGTTGAAAAAAAAATCAAACCACAATTTCTAATCACCATTTCTGCTGCAGAATCCATCAAGAAGCACTCCTTACGGGGCCATTTTCAAAAGTTTTCAATCCTTGCAAATGAGACTCGTCCCCTTCCGAGTCCAAATCAAGCAGTTGACATGATTTGCGATACCGTAGTAAATTGTGATTTATGTTGTCCGAGTGGAAACGTCGGCGAGGAGTTTAGCATGTGACTGGGGCGATCTGTTGAGACGACCTCATATCGTTTTCTATGTCTGTATGTCTGTATGTATGTAATTTATATGTTCATCATGCCTCATGTTTTCAACAACCCGTTGTATCATCCAGGGCCTGGCGGGAGATCAGAGCTGCGGCACTGAGCCAGTGACCCTGGTAAAATAAGAAATAAATAAATAAATAAACAAACAAGCAGATGCCACAAAGCGATATTTTCATGCGCAACACAACAAATTCATCACCCATGCATGGAATACATATATTAAAAGTTTCATCAGTACCTACTTCATTCATCTGTACCAATAAATAGTGTTTACCATCACGATAAATGTTATTACACTTTTGTGCCCAAACACCTTCGAAAGCTGGATGAACAATCTCCTAGTTCGAGGAAATGGAGGCATTCATATATTCGAAATTTTCCTCCATGTTTACTGGTCAAGGCAGAACAAAATCATCTTTTTATTTTCTCAATTATTTTATAATAACAAATTTTATGCAACAAAATAAGATAGGTAAACTATAATATACAGGACAAAAACTGTGCATAAATGTCTTCAATGTCCGCAATTCGTCAAGAATGCCGATAATAAATGAAAAACTGTCGCATTGAAAAGTGACTTAAATTGAGGGATGACTGAATTGACGGACACTGGCTTTACTGAATATTCGCTTTGGAGTGGCACCTCCACCAGTTGTCTTCGGGGATCTTTTCTACTGAGCAATTTTATCTTTCAAATTTCCCCATGCATGTTTGGTCGATTGTTATCCCTCATCTCCACATTTGCTTTGAAATTGTTGCTAATTTTTTTTTCGAGGCTCTCCCACTTCTGGACCTTAGCCTAACATTTATTTTTACTTTCCACAATATTTATCCGCCTCTACTAATTTTAGAATTCGTTTGTTCACATTAGAATGAGCAGGTTTTTTAGTCTTTTTTTTTTACGTTCTTCGCCCGTTCTGATGGCGTGACCCTCTATTTGCCTTCACACACAACCATGCAGGGGAAGGAAACAGAAGTGGGTAGATGGGAATAAAGCTACATCGCAATAGAATCTATGCAAAACAGGCATACACACTCAAGACACAACAGTGTAACCTGGAGTCACCAGACCCTGACTTTATCTTGACAAGTGCAAACGAATTTGACTCTGGATCAATGGCTTCATAACCCAGACTCAGGTAGCTCTAGATTATCAATTTAACTCCAGGTTACAAGACTCGGACATGTGCAACCGGGCATTAGTGAACATTTAAAACTTACGCAGGGAACTATTTAAAATAGACATCGACAAATCAGAAGCAGTTTATTTTCCCATGTAAACAGAGAGTAGATATAACACTTCCAAATGGTGTCAAACTGGTTAATAGGCCTATATTCCCTTGAATACAGTATTTTTATGTATTCAACGTATTTTGTTGTTTATTTTCAGGCAGCTAGTTTTCAGCTGTGGCTATTTCCTATTGACGCAACACAAATCTTGAGTCAACAGTACGTGGCCTTACCAGAAGTAGATCATATAAAGAACACCCTTATATAAACGACTGGAAGTTCGCATTGCTGATTGGCTATCTCTGCATAAAGACCAATTATTGCCTGCTGAGCTTTCAATTTCCGTGACCCTGGCAGATACGAGAACACCCAGTAGTTCATGCAAATTCCGACAGTCTTCTTAATCTGTTTTCCAACCTGACAGATTGATACTCTTTGGCGGTGGCAGATGACAGTTACATAAAATATATCGCACCTTACCGTTCAGGTGGCAGGCTAAAAATTTAATGTACACATGTCTAGACAGTTAAATTGTGTATATTTCTCATTATAACCATTAAACCCGTCAAGCTGTTTGTTTTATTATTTAGAGTGCGTCTTCTGGCGGGATTAGAAAAGCCGCGTGATATTTGACCCAGTAAGTTTGCAGCCGGGCACAGCTACCTTCAAAAGCATTACCAATCTGGCGGTAACTCCAGCCAATCACTGTCCATCTACTGCTGGTCGGGCAGATACAGTAATTACTTTGCACGTGAATGTACAACACATTCATGCAAGGACAAAGAGCTCTCAGTCGCAGCGGAGAACCGCATTTGCCTGTACACCTGCAGGTGCATGGTTTTCTGCCGCTGGGCCGCTGGGTACGTGCTGTTTTATAATTCGTTTTATTTCCTTTAGCAAAGCTGACATTAAATGGCCCGTACATTTCTTTGGGAGTTTGTGGGATGAGAGTTTGAATGCTGTTTCGTCATGTTTTGAACTTGAATGCTTGGGTGTGAGTGCGTTTTCGTTTTGTCTCTGTGAGTTTTGTTTGTTGCTGCATGGACCCATAATACCGGGATCCATGGTTGTTCGGAAGGTTCATTTGAGTGTCATGGCTTAAACTCGTCAGAGGAAGGTCGGCGCTCAGAAGAAGCACATGGGAGCGTGTGGCATGGATGTTAAGTTTGACAAGCCTAATAAGGGATTTACTGGGAAGAAAAGGATGGGTAAGAACTGCACAGGACTTTCTGATACAGTGCTGGGAGAAACGAAATTGAATGTTCGATTTATCTTGAGAACAGTGTTAACTAGAGTGACATATTTTGAGGAATGAAAGGGAAAGACGATAGCCCGGCCTTATCAGGGCCCCCATGCCTGTGCACCTTGGAGGCCAGGATAGGTCTAAACTCAAAGGAAATGTTTTTTTCTTTCTTTGTACACTTTGTCAGATGTGATACTGGGCTGCGGCAACGTCGAAACATGAAGAAGGCCAATGTGTCTAAAATTTCAGGAACCATATGGTTATGAAACATGACGCAAGGCAGGTTGATCCTCACTCCGTTTAGCGAACGTATTCCATGTAGTAAAGTTGGCAATCTCTTTCTTTTGTGAAGTCCCGTCAGGTAATTTGAACGGAATACGGCATCAGTGTTCTACAAGAAAAGTGCGGCCTGTATTGTCAGAGACTTTCTTCTGCAGAGGAACTAGAACCTATCGCAGGGCCGTTCTTCAGAATTCACCACCCTATAGTTCTCTTGCCGTGACAGTTCATTGACTTTTTTTTTATAGTAACCCCTTATTCCGTCAAGTAATCGGTGGTGACTTCTTAAGAAGCTCCGGCTTCTCACACGAAATGTCGGAGAAAAAATTGACTCGCATACTTTCAGTAGGAGTCACTTGAAAAGGGGACGCAACATGCTACAGCGGAAACAATCAGACTTCTCTTACATTCCACGTGCTGCCAATTACAGTTACATTGCATTTTAATACCTCTTCACGCTCCATGAAAATTACAGGAGGTTTTTCAGAATACGGCACCAGTGTTTTAGAGTTTCTTTGGATTATACTTTTTACCAAAAATGGCGCTTTTCTTAAGTGCGGGTTCACCCACACCCACTGGCCTGACTTGTCACATCACATCAAATCACATATTTTTCTACGAATTCATTCACTAAATAAAACTGAATGAACGTATATAAGTGAAGGCATTGGGCCTACTTGGTTACGCCGGAAAGTTAAGATCCAGGCGGGTGAATAGTTGTCCTAGCACTCTTAAGCTTGTCATGGAGACAACAAACAAATAAATAAATAAACGACTCAAACGCACTCAATGAAAGCTTTGAATGTAGACACTAGTGAAATATGCAGTTGCCCCGTTTTGCGATCATGGTGGACCCAAGTTGGTTTTTCCCCATCCACGAATTTGAAGTAATTCTACTTGGTAAATCACTGTGATTTGTACAGTGTTGATGTGATCTTTTTAAACTTCGCAAATCGCCAATTGTTAACATTTATATTGAAAAGGAAAATTAAATCGCCGATAATACACGATAATTCTTTGGTTTAGGTCCACTTGAAACGTCAAAACGTTATTTGGTTTACACCGATACCGCGTGGTATCTGTGTAAACGAAATGGCGGACGTAAAAGTTTTTAAAAAGTTTTTCAAAAATATTCTCCAATAAATGGTGGTGCTATCCACCCGTCCAGACATTCACGATACATCCGTACGTAGTCCCTGTGTGATGCATATACGATAATAATTACCCTTTCGTGTTGCAAGGTTGATTTTCTAGGCAGAGTTATCATCAGTGTCTCTGTCTGGAAAGTCGCACTGGTTGTGCATGTATGGATGCAGTATCTTACAGTCATTCCTTTTTACAGTACTTATGTCGAATGAAATATCCAAAATATTTTGGGATTTGTTTGTGGATATATTTTTTATTTTGCCCGTCCCATAGACATGCTGCAAGACCGAGTGATCAGCTTTTCCCATTTTACTTTGATCAGGAGTATGGGACGAGTCCATAGGCCTGGTATGAGGACCCAGAAAACCCAGTTTAAAGTTCAATAAGATTGCAGGCTATTTCTGATATTCTGTATAGACTTGACTTTGAATTCAAATTTGATGTGCAGTTTGTGTTTATCTCTGACTTCCCCTTGATTGAAGGGCTTCATAAAATTGTTATGATCAACAATGAGGAGAGAATAGTTCTGGCCAAAAACATCTCTCTGCGTCACTGTACGATGTTACCATTTTATCGCGGCAAACCAACTTAGACTGCTCAGCTATTTTGCCGCGTGGTATTGGTGTAAACGAAATGGTGGACAAAAAGTTTTGGATAAGTGACGTTCCCGTCCCTTATATATAATGCAAAGGATGGGTTGGGTTTGTTCGTATCCACTGTGTTTTTTAAGAATGGACAGTCTTTTGTAAAATAATGCTTTTGTCTAGGCTGTGTATAACCTGCTGTTAATGGTTGTAAAAAGGTGCTATAGTTTCACTTACAGATGAAACTAGTACTGATTGGTGTTGAACGAGGTTGTAAAAGAGATAATACTGGCGCAACCTGGGCGTGTCTGGAAAGCGCGGAATAAACCGTTTGGACAATTATAGCTGATTAAATCTCCTGTCATAGTTTCACTTACAAATGTTGATCATTTTAAAAGCGTACTTTAGAAAAAAGATACGATTTAATCGGAAAGTTCTGATTGGTGTTGAACGAGGTAGTAAAAGAGATAAGTCAAATGCATTTAGTTATATTTGTTGATAAGGTAGTAAAAGAGATAAGTCAAATGCCTTTAGTTATATTTGTTGATATTTCTATGAATCGAAAAATAGAACAACTGCTAATTGATATGTATTTTGCAGCATTCCAAGAGGGCAAGGCACAGGAGCGACACAGCATCAAAAAGGATCTGACACGCCCAGACTGTGACTTGGAACCTCATCTTCTCCTTGGATATCACCACAGATAGTCTCATTACCATTTATAAAAAAATCCCGCCGGCACATTCAGACCTGTGTCCCCTATTGGGCCAACCTTCTCAACGAAGCTCCATCTTTGACTTAAGCAGTTCATTTTGTTATCTGGGTACATTAGGGGCACTTGTTCAGGATATAAAATTCTCTTTGTCAGAGTTACTTTTGTATTATCCGCTTCCACTGCATCTGCATTAAAATGTCCGTAACCCTTCAAATGAACAAAATCAGAAAACTCCTTTGCTGGTTTCGTTTTTGGACACAATTTTATTGTGGCTCCATTGCCTATAGTCTCATCCTTCCATCTTTCAATGAACCATATTTCATTGATACTCTATATATGTATCAAGAACATGCAATCAAGTTAACAGATATTGCCAGATTTTAGTCAGTATTTTTGTGAGTCTTTAATTCCTTCTGGATTAGCATTGATGTTAACATAGTGGTCAAATGGACACATTTATATGCTGCCCATACTGGTTTCTTCTCAGATTGTTATAATTTGATATTTCTGTTTAAATGTTTTTTTACAATATTTTTGTGTCCCCGTCCTGTAGTGTGTCATCTTTTATTTTATTTTATTTTCAAAACCATATTCTAATGGTACTATCTATATGCATCAAGGACATACTATCACGTTGGCAAATGTTGCCAGAAATTGGTCTATATTTTTCCGAATCTTTAATTCTGTCTTTGTTAGTATAAGAGTTCTCATGGTGTTTAAAGAGACACATTTGTCTTGTCCCCATGCAGGTTTCTTCTCAGATTGTTCCAATTTCAGATGTTTCTGTTTAAATTTGTTCATATTATTTTATGACCCCATTGTCTGCTCCATAATCTTTCACTCTTTCTCTAAACCATTTTGCAGTGACACTGTATATATGTATCAGGAATATACTATGGTAAACACATATTGCCCGATGTTGATCAGTACTTTTATGAATGTTTTACTCCTTATATATTAGTATAGATGTTTACATGCAAGTCAAAGGGACACATTTGTCTTCTGCCCATGCAGGTTTCTTCTCAGATTGTTCTAATTTGAGATGTTTCTGTTTAAATTTTTTGTGAATGTTTTTGTGGCTCCATCATCTATATCATTTTTCGTCCTTTCTCTGAAGCATTTTGCAGCAATACTGTATATATGTATGAAATCCATACAATCAACGTTGGAAATAGTGGCCAATTTTGGTCAGTATTGTTCTTGGTCTTTAAATCTTTCTATTTTAGCTTAGATATTTACCGATTTTATTATTCTTGATCTTTCTCTGCTTTCAAACGGAACAACTGATTGTGCGGGAAACCTCATACTAAAATGCCGTGAGTAGTGAAATGGACCCATTGATCTATTGTCTCAATAGAATTTTACTCAGATTGCTGTAATTTGAGATGTTTTTTTTTATTTTTGTCACATTGTTATTGTTGCCCTTTCATCTGTACTTTTATTCTTTCATCTTTTTCTGAACCATGTTCTAATGATACTGTATATATGCATCAAGAACATGCTATCAAGTTGGCAAATATTGCCAGAGTTTTGGTCAATATTTTTCTGAATTTTAAATTCTGTCTATGTAAGCATAAAAGTTCTGATGTTGTTTAAACTGAGATAATTGTCTTGTGCCCATGCAGGTTTCTTCTCAGATTGTTATAATTTGAGATGTTTCTGTTTAAATTTTTTGTGAATGTTTTTGTGGCTCCATCATCTATATCATTTTTCATCCTCTCTCTGAAGCATTTTGCAGCAATACTGTATATATGTATGAAATCCATACAATCAACGTTGGAAATAGTGGCCGATTTTGGTCAGTATTATTCTTGGTCTTTAAATCTTTCTATTTTAGCTTAGATATTTACCAATTTTATTATTCTTGATCTTTCTCTGTTTTCAAACGGAACAACTAATTGTGCAGGTAACATCATACTAAAATGCCCTGAGTAGTGAAATGGACCCATTGATCTACTGTCTTGATAGGTTTTTACTCAGATTGATGTAATTTGAGCTGTTTTTTAGTTTTGTCACATTATTAATGTTGCCCTTTCAACTGTACTTTGATTCTTTAATCTTTTTCTAAACCATGTTCTAATGATACTGTATATATGTATCCAGAATATGCTTTCAAGTTGGCAGATATTGCCAGAGTTTGCTCCATGATTTGCTGAATTTTTTATTCTGTCTATGTTAGCATGAAAGTTCTGATGTTGTTTGAACTGAGACATTTGTCTTGTGCCCATGCAGGTTTCTTCTCAGATTGTAATAGTTTGAGATGTTTCTGTTTAAATTTTTCCATATTTTTTCATGTCCTCGTCTTCCACTGCGTCATCGTTCATTCTTTCTCTTAATCACATTGCTGTGATACTGTATATATGTATCAAGAGAATGCCATAGGCAACAGATATCACCTGATTTTGGTCAATATTTGTTTTAGTGTTGAACTTCTTCTATATTAGTACTATATGTTTACTTGGTAGTTAAGTGGACACATTTGTCCAGTGCCCTTGCAGGTTTCTTCTCAGATTGTTCTAATTTGAGATGTTTCTGTTTAAATTTTTTGTGAATGTTTTTGTGGTTCAATCACCTATGTCATTTTTCATACTTTCTCTTAAGCATTTTGCAACGATACTGTATGTATGTATGAAAACTATAGAATCAACTTTGCAAATAATGTTCGATTTTGGTCATTATTGTTCTGGTCTTTAAATCTTTCTATTTTAGCTTCGATATTTACACATTTTATTATTCTTGATCTTTCTCTGCTTTCAAACGGAACAATTAATTGTGCAGGTTACCTCATACTTAAATGCCCTGAGTAGTGAAATGGACCCATTGATCTACTGTCTTGATAGGTTTTTACTTAGATTGGTGTAATTTGAGATGTTTTTTAGTTTTGTCACATTATTAATGTTGCCCTTTCAACTGTACTTTGATTCTTTAATCTTTTTCTAAACCATGTTCTAATGATACTGTATATATGTATCCAGAACATGCTATCAAGTTGGCAGATATTGCCAGAGTTTGGTCCATAATTTGCTGAATCTTTTATTCTGTCTATGTTAGCATGAAAGTTCTGATGTTGTTTGAACTGAGACATTTGTCTTGTGCCCATGCAGGTTTCTTCTCAGATTGTAATAGTTTGAGATGTTTCTGTTTAAATTTTTCCATATTATTTCATGTCCCCGTCTTCCGCTGCATCATCGTTCATTCTTGCTCTTAATCCACATTGCTGTGATACTGTATATATGTATCAAGAGAATGCCATAGGCAACAGATATCACCTGATTTTGGTCAATATTTTTTTTAGTTTTGAACTTCTTATATATTAGTAACATATGTTTTCTTGGTAGTTAAATGGACACATTTGTCCAGTGCCCTTGCAGGTTTCTTCTCAGATTGTTCTAATTTGAGATGTTTCTGTTTAAATTTTTTGTGAATGTTTTTGTGGCTCCATCATCTATATCATTTTTCGTCCTTTCTCTGAAGCATTTTGCAGCAATACTGTATATATGTATGAAATCCATACAATCAACGTTGGAAATAGTGGCCGGTTTTGGTCAGTATTATTCTTGGTCTTTAAATCTTTCTATTTTAGCTAAGATATTTACCGATTTTATTATTCTTGATCTTTCTCTGTTTTCAAACGGAACAACTAATTGTGCGGGAAACCTCATACTAAAATGCCGTGAGTAGTGAAATGGACCCATTGATCTACTGTCTCAATAGAATTTTACTCAGATTGCTGTAATTTGAGATGTTTTTTTATTTTTTGTCTTATTTTTATTGTTGCCCTTTCATCTGTACTATTATTCCTTCATCCTTTTCTAAACCATGTTCTAATGATACTGTATATATGCATCAAGAACATGCTATCAAGTTGGCAAATATTGCCAGAGTTTTGGTCAATTTTTTCTGAATCTTTAATTCTGTCTATGTTAGCATAAAAGTTCTGATGTTGTTTAAACTGAGACAATTGTCTTGTGCCCATGCAGGTTTCTTCTCAGATTGTTATAATTTGAGATGTTTCTGTTTAAATTTTTTGTGAATGTTTTTGTGGCTCCATCATCTATATCATTTTTCATCCTCTCTCTGAAGCATTTTGCAGCAATACTGTATATATGTATGAAATCCATACAATCAACGTTGGAAATAGTGGCCGATTTTGGTCAGTATTGTTCTTGGTCTTTAAATCTTTCTATTTTAGCTTAGATATTTACCAATTTTATTATTCTTGATCTTTCTCTGTTTTCAAACGGAACAACTAATTGTGCAGGTACATTCATACTAAAATGTCCTGAGTAGTGAAATGGACCCATTGATCTACTGTCTTGATAGGTTTTTATTCAGATTGGTTTAATTTGAGATGTTTTTTTATTTTTGTCACATTGTTATTGTTGCCCTTTCATCTGTACTTTTATTCTTTAATCTTTTTCTAAACCATGTTCTAATGATACTGTATATATGTATCAAGAGCATGCTATCAAGTTGGCAGATATTGCCAGAGTTTTGGTCAATATTTTTCTGAATCTTTAATTCTGTCTATGTTAGCATAAAAGTTCTGATGTTGTTTTAAACTGAGACATTTGTCTTGTGCCCATGCAGGTTTCTTCTCAGATTGTTATAATTTGAGATGTTTCTGTTTAAAGTATTTTATATTATTTTATATTCCCGTCTTCTGCTGCGTCATCTTTCACTCTTTCTCTCAATCCACGTTGCTGTGATACTGTATATATGTATCAAGAGAATGCTATAGGCAACAGATATCACCTGATTTTGGTCAATATTTTTTTTAATGTTGAACTCCTTCCATATTCGTAGTATATGTTTACTTGGTAGTTAAATGGACACATTTGTCCAGTGTCCTTGCAGGTTTCTTCTCAGATTGTTCTAATTTGAGATGTTTCTGTTTAAATTTTTTGTGAATGTTTTTGTGGCTCAATCACCTATGTCAGTTTTCATCCTGTCTGTGAAGCATTTTGCAGCAATACTGTATATCTGTATGAAATCCATACAATCAACGTTGGCAATAGTGGCCGATTTTGGCCATTATTGTTCTTGGTCTTTAAATCTTTCTATTTTAGCTTCGATATTTACCGATTTTATCATTCTTGATCTTTCTCTGTTTTCAAACGGAACAACTAATTGTGAAGGTAACAATATACTAAAATGTCCTGAGTAGTGAAATGGACCCATTGATCTACTGTTTTGATAGGTTTTTACTCAGATTGGTGTAATTTGAGATGTTTTTTAGTTTTGTCACATTATTAATGTTGCCCTTTCATCTGTACTTTGATTCTTTAATCTTTTTCTAAACCATGTTCTAATGATACTGTATATATGTATCCAGAACATGCTATCAAGTTGACAGATATATCCAGAGTTTGGTCCATGATTTGCTGAATCTTTTATTCTGTCTATGTTAGCATGAAAGTTCTGATGTTGTTTGAACTGAGACATTTGTCTTGTGCCCATGCAGGTTTCTTCTCAGATTGTTATAGTTTGAGATGTTTCTGTTTAAATTTTTCCATATTATTTCATGTCCCCGTCTTCCACTGCGTCATCGTTCATTCTTTCTCTTAATCCACGTTGCTGTGATACTGTATATATGTATCAAGAGAATGCCATAGGCAACAGATATCACTTGATTTTGGTCAATATTTTTTTTAGTGTTGAACTTCTTCTATATTAGTACTTTATGTTTACTTGGTAGTTAAATGGACACATTTGTCCAGTGCCCTTGCAGATTTCTTCTCAGATTGTTCTAATTTGAGATGTTTCTGTTTAAATTTTTTGTGAATGTTTTTGTGGCTCCATCATCTATATCATTTTTCGTCCTTTCTCTGAAGCATTTTGCAGCAATACTATATATATGTATGAAATCCATACAATCAACGTTGGAAATAGTGGCCGGTTTTGGTCAGTATTGTTCTTGGTCTTTAAATCTTTCTATTTTAGCTTAGATATTTACACATTTTATTATTCTTGATCTTTCTCTGCTTTCAAACGGAACAACTAATTGTGCAGGTAACCTCATACTAAAATGTCCTGAGTAGTGAAATGGACCCATTGATCTACTGTCTTGATAGGTTTTTATTCAGATTGGTTTAATTTGAGATGTTTTTTTATTTTTGTCACATTGTTATTGTTGCCCTTTCATCTGTACTTTTATTCCTTCATCTTTTTCTAAACCATGTTCTAATGATACTGTATATATGTATCAAGAGCATGCTATCAAGTTGGCAGATATTGCCAGAGTTTTGGTCCATATTTTTCTGAATCTTTAATTCTGTTTATGTTAGCATAAAAGTTCTGATGTTGTTTTAAACTGAGACATTTGTCTTGTGCCCATGCAGGTTTCTTCTCAGATTGTTATAATTTGAGATGTTTCTGTTTAAAGTTTTTTATATTATTTTATGTCCCTGTCTTCCGCTGTGTCATCTTTCACTCTTTCTCTTAATCCACGTTGCTGTGATACTGTATATATGTATCAAGGACATGCTATAGGCAACAGATATCACTGATTTTGGTCAATAGTTTTTTTAGTGTTGAACTTCTTTTTTATTAGTACTATATGTTTACTTGGTAGTTAAATGGACACATTTGTCCAGTGCCCTTGTAGGTTTCTTCTCAGATTGTTCTAATTTGAGATGTTTCTGTTTAAATTTTTTGTGAATGTTTTTGTGGCTCAATCACTTATGTCATTTTTCATACTTTCTCTGAAGCATTTTGCAACCGTACTGTATGTATGTATGAAAACTATAGAATCAACTTTGCAAATAATGTGCGATTTTGGTCATTATTGTTTTTGGTCTTTAAATCTTTCTATTTTAGCTTAGATATTTACGGATTTTATTATTCTTGATCTTTCTCTGCTTTCAAACGGAACAATTAATTGTGCAGGTAACCTCATACTTAAATGCCCTGAGTAGTGAAATGGACCCATTGATCTACTATCTTGATAGGTTTTTACTCAGATTGGTGTAATTTGAGATGTTTTTTAGTTTTGTCACATTATTAATGTTGCCCTTTCAACTGTACTTTGATTCTTTAATCTTTTTCTAAACCATGTTCTAATGATACTGTATATATGTATCCAGAATATGCTTTCAAGTTGGCAGATATTGCCAGAGTTTGCTCCATGATTTTCTGAATTTTTTATTCTGTCTATGTTAGCATGAAAGTTCTGATGTTGTTTGAACTGAGACATTTGTCTTGTGCCCATGCAGGTTTCTTCTCAGATTGTAATAGTTTGAGATGTTTCTGTTTAAATTTTTCCATATTATTTCATGTCCTCGTCTTCCGCTGCGTCATCGTTCATTCTTTCTTTAAATCCACATTGCTGTGATACTGTATATATGTATCAAGAGAATGCCATAGGCAACAGATATCACCTGATTTTGGTCAATATTTTTTTTAGTGTTGAACTTCTTCTATATTAGTACTATATGTTTACTTGGTAGTTAAATGGACACATTTGTCCAGTGCCCTTGCAGGTTTCTTCTCAGATTGTTCTAATTTGAGATGTTTCTGTTTAAATTTTTTGTGAATGTTTTTGTGGCTCCATCATCTATATCATTTTTCGTCCTTTCTCTGAAGCATTTTGCAGCAATACTATATATATGTATGAAATCCATACAATCAACGTTGGAAATAGTGGCCGGTTTTGGTCAGTATTGTTCTTGGTCTTTAAATCTTTCTATTTTAGCTTAGATATTTACCGATTTTATTATTCTTGATCTTTCTCTGCTTTCAAACGGAACAACTACTTGTGCGGGAAACCTCATACTTAAATGCCGTGAGTAGTGAAATGGACCCATTGATCTACTGTCTCAATAGAATGTTACTCAGATTGGTGTAATTTGAGATGTTTTTTTATTTTTTGTCTTATTTTTATTGTTGCCCTTTCATCAGTACTTCTATTCCTTTATCCTTTTCTAAACCATGTTCTAATGATACTGTATATATGCATCAAGAACATGCTATCAAGTTGGCAAATATTGCCAGAGTTTTGGTAAAATTTTTCTGAATCTTTAATTCTGTCTATGTTAGCATAAAAGTTCTGATGTTGTTTAAACTGAGACAATTGTCTTGTGCCCATGCAGGTTTCTTCTCAGATTGTTATAATTTGAGATGTTTCTGTTTATATTTTTTGTGAATGTTTTTGTGGCTTCATCATCTATATCATTTTTCATCCTCTCTCTGAAGCATTTTGCAGCAATACTGTATATATGTATGAAATCCATACAATCAACGTTGGAAATAGTGGCCGATTTTGGTCAGTATTGTTCTTGGTCTTTAAATCTTTCTATTTTAGCTTAGATATTTACACATTTTATTATTCTTGATCTTTCTCTGCTTTCAAACGGAACAACTAATTGTGCAGGTAACCTCATACTAAAATGTCCTGAGTAGTGAAATGGACCCATTGATCTACTGTCTTGATAGGTTTTTATTCAGATTGGTGTAATTTGAGATGTTTTTTAGTTTTGTCACATTATTAATGTTGCCCTTTCAACTGTACTTTGATTCTTTAATCTTTTTCTAAACCATGTTCTAATGATACTGTATATATGTATCCAGAATATGCTTTCAAGTTGGCAGATATTGCCAGAGTTTGCTCCATGATTTGCTGAATTTTTTATTCTGTCTATGTTAGCATGAAAGTTCTGATGTTGTTTGAACTGAGACATTTGTCTTGTGCCCATGCAGGTTTCTTCTCAGATTGTAATAGTTTGAGATGTTTCTGTTTAAATTTTTCCATATTTTTTCATGTCCTCGTCTTCCACTGCGTCATCGTTCATTCTTTCTCTTAATCACATTGCTGTGATACTGTATATATGTATCAAGAGAATGCCATAGGCAACAGATATCACCTGATTTTGGTCAATATTTTTTTTAGTGTTGACCTTCTTCTATATTAGTACTATATGTTTACTTGGTAGTTAAGTGGACACATTTGTCCAGTGCCCTTGCAGGTTTCTTCTCAGATTGTTCTAATTTGAGATGTTTCTGTTTAAATTTTTTGTGAATGTTTTTGTGGTTCAATCACCTATGTCATTTTTCATACTTTCTCTTAAGCATTTTGCAACGATACTGTATGTATGTATGAAAACTATAGAATCAACTTTGCAAATAGTGTTCGATTTTGGTCATTATTGTTCTGGTCTTTAAATCTTTCTATTTTAGCTTCGATATTTACACATTTTATTATTCTTGATCTTTCTCTGCTTTCAAACGGAACAACTAATTGTGCAGGTAACCTCATACTAAAATGTCCTGAGTAGTGAAATGGACCCATTGATCTACTGTCTTGATAGGTTTTTATTCAGATTGGTGTAATTTGAGATGTTTTTTAGTTTTGTCACATTATTAATGTTGCCCTTTCAACTGTACTTTGATTCTTTAATCTTTTTCTAAACCATGTTCTAATGATACTGTATATATGTATCCAGAACATGCTATCAAGTTGGCAGATATTGCCAGAGTTTGGTCCATAATTTGCTGAATCTTTTATTCTGTCTATGTTAGCATGAAAGTTCTGATGTTGTTTGAACTGAGACATTTGTCTTGTGCCCATGCAGGTTTCTTCTCAGATTGTAATAGTTTGAGATGTTTCTGTTTAAATTTTTCCATATTATTTCATGTCCCCGTCTTCCGCTGCATCATCGTTCATTCTTGCTCTTAATCCACATTGCTGTGATACTGTATATATGTATCAAGAGAATGCCATAGGCAACAGATATCACCTGATTTTGGTCAATATTTTTTTTAGTTTTGAACTTCTTATATATTAGTAACATATGTTTTCTTGGTAGTAAAATGGACACATTTGTCCAGGGCCCTTGCAGGTTTCTTCTCAGATTGTTCTAATTTGAGATGTTTCTGTTTAAATTTTTTGTGAATGTTTTTGTGGTTCAATCACCTATGTCATTTTTCATACTTTCTCTTAAGCATTTTGCAACGATACTGTATGTATGTATGAAAACTATAGAATCAACTTTGCAAATAATGTTCGATTTTGGTCATTATTGTTCTGGTCTTTAAATCTTTCTATTTTAGCTTCGATATTTACACATTTAATTATTCTTGATCTTTCTCTGCTTTCAAACGGAAAAATTAATTGTGCAGGTAACCTCATACTTAAATGCCCTGAGTAGTGAAATGGACCCATTGATCTACTGTCTTGATAGGTATTTACTCAGATTGGTGTAATTTGAGATGTTTTTTAGTTTTGTCACATTATTAATGTTGCCATTTCATCTGTACTTTGATTCTTTAATCTTTTTCTAAACCATGTTCTAATGATACTGTATATATGTATCCAGAACATGCTATCAAGTTGACAGATATTGCCAGAGTTTGGTCCATGATTTGCTGAATCTTTTATTCTGTCTATGTTAGCATGAAAGTTCTGATGTTGTTTGAACTGAGACATTTGTCTTGTGCCCATGCAGGTTTCTTCTCAGATTGTAATAGTTTGAGATGTTTCTGTTTAAATTTTTCCATATTATTTCATGTCCCCGTCTTCCACTGCGTCATCGTTCATTCTTTCTCTTAATCCACGTTACTGTGATACTGTATATATGTATCAAGAGAATGCCATAGGCAACAGATATCACCTGATTTTGGTCAATATTTTTTTTAGTGTTGAACTTCTTCTATATTAGTACTATATGTTTACTTGGTAGTTAAATGGACACATTTGTCCAGTGCCCTTGCAGGTTTCTTCTCAGATTGTTCTAATTTGAGATGTTTCTGTTTAAATTTTTTGTGAATGTTTTTGTGGCTCCATCATCTATATCATTTTTCGTTCTTTCTCTGAAGCATTTTGCAGCAATACTATATATATGTATGAAATCAATACAATCAACGTTGGAAATAGTGGCCGATTTTGGTCAGTATTGTTCTTGGTCTTTAAATCTTTCTATTTTAGCTTAGATATTTACCGATTTTATTATTCTTGATCTTTCTCTGCTTTCAAACGGAACAATTAATTGTGCAGGTTACCTCATACTTACATGCCCTGAGTAGTGAAATGGACTCATTGATCTACTGTCTTGATAGGTTTTTGCACAGATTGGTGTAATTTGAGATGTTTTTTATTTTTGTCACATTATTAATGTTGCCCTTTCAACTGTACTTTGATTCTTTAATCTTTTTCTAAACCATGTTCTAATGATACTGTATATATGTATCCAGAACATGCTATCAAGTTGGCACATATTGCCAGAGTTTGGTCCATGATTTGCTGAATCTTTTATTCTGTCTATGTTAGCATGAAAGTTCTGATGTTGTTTGAACTGAGACATTTGTCTTGTGCCCATGCAGGTTTCTTCTCAGATTGTTATAGTTTGAGATGTTTCTGTTTAAATTTTTCCATATTATTTTATGTCCCCGTCTTCCGCTCAGTCCTCGTTCATTCTTTCTCTTTATCCACATTGCTGTGATACTGTATATATGTATCAAGAGAATGCCATAGGCAACAGATAACACCTGATTTTGGTCAATATTTTTTTTAGTGTTGAACTTCTTCTATATTAATAACATATGTTTTCTTGGTAGTAAAATGGACACATTTATCCAGTGCCCTTGCAGGTTTCTTCTCAGATTGTTCTAATTTGAGATGTTTCTGTTTACATTTTTTGTGAATGTTTTTGTGGTTACATCACCTATGTCATTTTTCATACTTTCTCTGAAGCATTTTGCAACGGTACTGTATGTATGTATGAAAACTATAGAATCAACTTTGCAAATAATGTTCGATTTTGGTCAGTATTGTTCTTGGTCTTTAAATCTTTCTATTTTAGCTTAGATATTTACCGATTTTATTATTCTTGATCTTTTTCTGCTTTCAAACGGAACAACTACTTGTGCGGGAAACCTCATACTAAAATGCCGTGAGTAGTGAAATGGACCCATTGATCTACTGTCTCAATAGAATGTTACTCAGATTGGTGTAATTTGAGATGTTTTTTTATTTTTTGTCTTATTTTTATTGTTGCCCTTTCATCTGTACTTCTATTCCTTTATCCTTTTCTAAACCATGTTCTAATGATACTGTATATATGCATCAAGAACATGCTATCAAGTTGGCAAATATTGCCAGAGTTTTGGTCAAATTTTTCTGAATCTTTAATTCTGTCTATGTTAGCATAAAAGTTCTGATGTTGTTTAAACTGAGACAATTGTCTTGTGCCCATGCAGGTTTCTTCTCAGATTGTTATAATTTGAGATGTTTCTGTTTAAATTTTTTGTGAATGTTTTTGTGGCTTCATCATCTATATCATTTTTCATCCTCTCTCTGAAGCATTTTGCAGCAATACTGTATATATGTATGAAATCCATACAATCAACGTTGGAAATAGTGGCCGATTTTGGTCAGTATTGTTCTTGGTCTTTAAATCTTTCTATTTTAGCTTAGATATTTACACATTTTATTATTCTTGATCTTTCTCTGCTTTCAAACGGAACAACTAATTGTGCAGGTAACCTCATACTAAAATGTCCTGAGTAGTGAAATGGACCCATTGATCTACTGTCTTGATAGGTTTTTATTCAGATTGGTGTAATTTGAGATGTTTTTTAGTTTTGTCACATTATTAATGTTGCCCTTTCAACTGTACTTTGATTCTTTAATCTTTTTCTAAACCATGTTCTAATGATACTGTATATATGTATCCAGAATATGCTTTCAAGTTGGCAGATATTGCCAGAGTTTGCTCCATGATTTGCTGAATTTTTTATTCTGTCTATGTTAGCATGAAAGTTCTGATGTTGTTTGAACTGAGACATTTGTCTTGTGCCCATGCAGGTTTCTTCTCAGATTGTAATAGTTTGAGATGTTTCTGTTTAAATTTTTCCATATTTTTTCATGTCCTCGTCTTCCACTGCGTCATCGTTCATTCTTTCTCTTAATCACATTGCTGTGATACTGTATATATGTATCAAGAGAATGCCATAGGCAACAGATATCACCTGATTTTGGTCAATATTTTTTTTAGTGTTGAACTTCTTCTATATTAGTACTATATGTTTACTTGGTAGTTAAGTGGACACATTTGTCCAGTGCCCTTGCAGGTTTCTTCTCAGATTGTTCTAATTTGAGATGTTTCTGTTTAAATTTTTTGTGAATGTTTTTGTGGTTCAATCACCTATGTCATTTTTCATACTTTCTCTTAAGCATTTTGCAACGATACTGTATGTATGTATGAAAACTATAGAATCAACTTTGCAAATAATGTTCGATTTTGGTCATTATTGTTCTGGTCTTTAAATCTTTCTATTTTAGCTTCGATATTTACACATTTTATTATTCTTGATCTTTCTCTGCTTTCAAACGGAACAACTAATTGTGCAGGTAACCTCATACTAAAATGTCCTTAGTAGTGAAATGGACCCATTGATCTACTGTCTTGATAGGTTTTTATTCAGATTGGTGTAATTTGAGATGTTTTTTAGTTTTGTCACATTATTAATGTTGCCCTTTCAACTGTACTTTGATTCTTTAATCTTTTTCTAAACCATGTTCTAATGATGCTGTATATATGTATCCAGAACATGCTATCAAGTTGGCAGATATTGCCAGAGTTTGGTCCATAATTTGCTGAATCTTTTATTCTGTCTATGTTAGTATGAAAGTTCTGATGTTGTTTGAACTGAGACATTTGTCTTGTGCCCATGCAGGTTTCTTCTCAGATTGTAATAGTTTGAGATGTTTCTGTTTAAATTTTTCCATATTATTTCATGTCCCCGTCTTCCGCTGCATCATCGTTCATTCTTGCTCTTAATCCACATTGCTGTGATACTGTATATATGTATCAAGAGAATGCCATAGGCAACAGATATCACCTGATTTTGGTCAATATTTTTTTTAGTTTTGAACTTCTTATATATTAGTAACATATGTTTTCTTGGTAGTAAAATGGACACATTTGTCCAGGGCCCTTGCAGGTTTCTTCTCAGATTGTTCTAATTTGAGATGTTTCTGTTTAAATTTTTTGTGAATGTTTTTGTGGTTCAATCACCTATGTCATTTTTCGTCCTTTCTCTGAAGCATTTTGCAACGATACTATATGTATGTATGAAAACTATACAATCAACGTTGGAAATAGTGGCCGGTTTTGGTCATTATTGTTCTTGGTCTTTAAATCTTTCTATTTTAGCTTCGATATTTACCGATTTTAATATTCTTGATCTTTCTCTGCTTTCAAACGGAACAATTGATTGTGCAGGTAACCTCATACTTAAATGCCTTGAGTAGTGAAATGGACCCTTAGATCTACTGTCTTGATGGGTTTTTACTCAGATTGGTGTAATTTGAGATGTTTTTTAGTTTTATCATATTATTAATGTTGCCCTTTCATCTGTACTTTGATTCTTTAATCTTTTTCTAAACCATGTTCTAATGATACTGTATATATGTATCCAGAACATGCTATCAAGTTGGCAGATATTGCCAGAGTTTGGTCCATGATTTGCTGAATCTTTTATTCTGTCTATGTTAGCATGAAAGTTCTGATGTTGTTTGAACTGAGACATTTGTCTTGTGCCCATGCAGGTTTCTTCTCAGATTGTTATAGTTTGAGATGTTTCTGTTTAAATTTTTCCCTATTATTTCATGTCCCCGTCTTCCACTGCGTCATCGTTCATTCTTTCTCTTTATACACGTTACTGTGATACTGTATATATGTATCAAGAGAATGCCATAGGCAACAGATATCACCTGATTTTGGTCAATATTTTTTTTAGTGTTGAACTTCTTCTATATTAGTACTATATGTTTACTTGGTAGTTAAATGGACACATTTGTCCAGTGCCCTTGCAGGTTTCTTCTCAGATTGTTCTAATTTGAGATGTTTCTGTTTAAATTTTTTGTGAATGTTTTTGTGGCTCCATCATCTATATCATTTTTCGTCCTTTCTCTGAAGCATTTTGCAGCAATACTGTATATATGTATGAAATCCATACAATCAACGTTGGAAATAGTGGCCGGTTTTGGTCAGTATTATTCTTGGTCTTTAAATCTTTCTATTTTAGCTTAGATATTTACCGATTTTATTATTCTTGATCTTTCTCTGCTTTCAAACGGAACAACTACTTGTGCGGGAAACCTCATACTAAAATGCCGTGAGTAGTGAAATGGACCCATTGATCTACTGTCTCAATAGAATTTTACTCAGATTGCTGTAATTTGAGATTTTTTTTGATTTTTTTGTCTTATTTTTATTGTTGCCCTTTCATCTGTACTATTATTCCTTCATCCTTTTCTAAACCATGTTCTAATGATACTGTATATATGCATCAAGAACATGCTATCAAGTTGGCAAATATTGCCAGAGTTTTGGTCAAATTTTTCTGAATCTTTAATTCTGTCTATGTTAGCATAAAAGTTCTGATGTTGTTTAAACTGAGACAATTGTCTTGTGCCCATGCAGGTTTCTTCTCAGATTGTTATAATTTGAGATGTTTCTGTTTAAATTTTTTGTGAATGTTTTTGTGGCTCCATCATCTATATCATTTTTCATCCTCTCTCTGAAGCATTTTGCAGCAATACTGTATATATGTATGAAATCCATACAATCAACGTTGGAAATAGTGGCCGATTTTGGTCAGTATTGTTCTTGGTCTTTAAATCTTTCTATTTTAGCTTAGATATTTACCAATTTTATTATTCTTGACTTTTTCTTGCTTTCAAACGGAACAACTAATTGTGCAGGTAACTTCATACTAAAATGTCCTGAGTAGTGAAATGGACCCATTGATCTACTGTCTTGATAGGTTTTTATTCAGATTGGTTTAATTTGAGATGTTTTTTTATTTTTGTCACATTGTTATTGTTGCCCTTTCATCTGTACTTTTATTCCTTCATCTTTTTCTAAACCATGTTCTAATGATACTGTATATATGTATCAAGAGCATGCTATCAAGTTGGCAGATATTGCCAGAGTTTTGGTCCATATTTTTCTGAATCTTTAATTCTGTCTATGTTAGCATAAAAGTTCTGATGTTGTTTTAAACTGAGACATTTGTCTTGTGCCCATGCAGGTTTCTTCTCAGATTGTTATAGTTTGAGATGTTTCTGTTTAAATTTTTCCATATTATTTCATGTCCCCGTCTTCCGCTGCATCATCGTTCATTCTTGCTCTTAATCCACATTGCTGTGATACTGTATATATGTATCAAGGACATGCTATAGGCAACAGATATCACCTGATTTTGGTCAATATTTTTTTTAGTGTTGAACTTCTTCTATATTAGTACTATATGTTTACTTGGTAGTAAAATGGACACATTTGTCCAGTGCCCTTGCAGGTTTCTTCTCAGATTGTTCTAATTTGAGATGTTTCTGTTTAAATTTTTTGTGAATGTTTTTGTGGTTCAATCACCTATGTCATTTTTCATACACTCTCTGAAGTATTTTGCAACGATACTGTATGTATATATGAAAACTGTAGAATCAACTTTGCAAATAATGTTCGATTTTGGTCAGTATTGTTCTTGGTCTTTAAATCTTTCTATTTTAGCTTCGATGTTCACCGATTTTATTGTTCTTGATCTTTCTCTGCTTTCAAACGGAAAAATTAATTGTGCAGGTAACCTCATACTTAAATGCCCTGAGTAGTGAAATGGACCCATTGATCTACTGTCTTGATAGGTATTTACTCAGATTGGTGTAATTTGAGATGTTTTTTAGTTTTGTCACATTATTAATGTTGCCATTTCATCTGTACTTTGATTCTTTAATCTTTTTCTAAACCATGTTCTAATGATACTGTATATATGTATCCAGAACATGCTATCAAGTTGACAGATATTGCCAGAGTTTGGTCCATGATTTGCTGAATCTTTTATTCTGTCTATGTTAGCATGAAAGTTCTGATGTTGTTTGAACTGAGACATTTGTCTTGTGCCCATGCAGGTTTCTTCTCAGATTGTAATAGTTTGAGATGTTTCTGTTTAAATTTTTCCATATTATTTCATGTCCCCGTCTTCCACTGCGTCATCGTTCATTCTTTCTCTTAATCCACGTTACTGTGATACTGTATATATGTATCAAGAGAATGCCATAGGCAACAGATATCACCTGATTTTGGTCAATATTTTTTTTAGTGTTGAACTTCTTCTATATTAGTACTATATGTTTACTTGGTAGTTAAATGGACACATTTGTCCAGTGCCCTTGCAGATTTCTTCTCAGATTGTTCTAATTTGAGATGTTTCTGTTTAAATTTTTTGTGAATGTTTTTGTGGCTCCATCATCTATATCATTTTTCGTCCTTTCTCTGAAGCATTTTGCAGCAATACTATATATATGTATGAAATCAATACAATCAACGTTGGAAATAGTGGCCGATTTTGGTCAGTATTGTTCTTGGTCTTTAAATCTTTCTATTTTAGCTTAGATATTTACCGATTTTATTATTCTTGATCTTTCTCTGCTTTCAAACGGAACAATTAATTGTGCAGGTTACCTCATACTTACATGCGCTGAGTAGTGAAATGGACTCATTGATCTACTGTCTTGATAGGTTTTTGCACAGATTGGTGTAATTTGAGATGTTTTTTAGTTTTGTCACATTATTAATGTTGCCCTTTCAACTGTACTTTGATTCTTTAATCTTTTTCTAAACCATGTTCTAATGATACTGTATATATGTATCCAGAATATGCTTTCAAGTTGGCAGATATTGCCAGAGTTTGCTCCATGATTTGCTGAATTTTTTATTCTGTCTATGTTAGCATGAAAGTTCTGATGTTGTTTGAACTGAGACATTTGTCTTGTGCCCATGCAGGTTTCTTCTCAGATTGTAATAGTTTGAGATGTTTCTGTTTAAATTTTTCCATATTTTTTCATGTCCTCGTCTTCCACTGCGTCATCGTTCATTCTTTCTCTTAATCACATTGCTGTGATACTGTATATATGTATCAAGAGAATGCCATAGGCAACAGATATCACCTGATTTTGGTCAATATTTTTTTTAGTGTTGAACTTCTTCTATATTAGTACTATATGTTTACTTGGTAGTTAAGTGGACACATTTGTCCAGTGCCCTTGCAGGTTTCTTCTCAGATTGTTCTAATTTGAGATGTTTCTGTTTAAATTTTTTGTGAATGTTTTTGTGGTTCAATCACCTATGTCATTTTTCATACTTTCTCTTAAGCATTTTGCAACGATACTGTATGTATGTATGAAAACTATAGAATCAACTTTGCAAATAATGTTCGATTTTGGTCATTATTGTTCTGGTCTTTAAATCTTTCTATTTTAGCTTCGATATTTACACATTTTATTATTCTTGATCTTTCTCTGCTTTCAAACGGAACAATTAATTGTGCAGGTTACCTCATACTTAAATGCCCTGAGTAGTGAAATGGACCCATTGATCTACTGTCTTGATAGGTTTTTACTTAGATTGGTGTAATTTGAGATGTTTTTTAGTTTTGTCACATTATTAATGTTGCCCTTTCAACTGTACTTTGATTCTTTAATCTTTTTCTAAACCATGTTCTAATGATACTGTATATATGTATCCAGAACATGCTATCAAGTTGGCAGATATTGCCAGAGTTTGGTCCATAATTTGCTGAATCTTTTATTCTGTCTATGTTAGCATGAAAGTTCTGATGTTGTTTGAACTGAGACATTTGTCTTGTGCCCATGCAGGTTTCTTCTCAGATTGTAATAGTTTGAGATGTTTCTGTTTAAATTTTTCCATATTATTTCATGTCCCCGTCTTCCGCTGCATCATCGTTCATTCTTGCTCTTAATCCACATTGCTGTGATACTGTATATATGTATCAAGAGAATGCCATAGGCAACAGATATCACCTGATTTTGGTCAATATTTTTTTTAGTTTTGAACTTCTTATATATTAGTAACATATGTTTTCTTGGTAGTTAAATGGACACATTTGTCCAGTGCCCTTGCAGGTTTCTTCTCAGATTGTTCTAATTTGAGATGTTTCTGTTTAAATTTTTTGTGAATGTTTTTGTGGCTCCATCATCTATATCATTTTTCGTCCTTTCTCTGAAGCATTTTGCAGCAATACTGTATATATGTATGAAATCCATACAATCAACGTTGGAAATAGTGGCCGGTTTTGGTCAGTATTATTCTTGGTCTTTAAATCTTTCTATTTTAGCTTAGATATTTACCGATTTTATTATTCTTGATCTTTCTCTGCTTTCAAACGGAACAACTAATTGTGCGGGAAACCTCATACTAAAATGCCGTGAGTAGTGAAATGGACCCATTGATCTACTGTCTCAATAGAATTTTACTCAGATTGCTGTAATTTGAGATGTTTTTTTATTTTTTGTCTTATTTTTATTGTTGCCCTTTCATCTGTACTATTATTCCTTCATCCTTTTCTAAACCATGTTCTAATGATACTGTATATATGCATCAAGAACATGCTATCAAGTTGGCAAATATTGCCAGAGTTTTGGTCAATTTTTTCTGAATCTTTAATTCTGTCTATGTTAGCATAAAAGTTCTGATGTTGTTTAAACTGAGACAATTGTCTTGTGCCCATGCAGGTTTCTTCTCAGATTGTTATAATTTGAGATGTTTCTGTTTAAATTTTTTGTGAATGTTTTTGTGGCTCCATCATCTATATCATTTTTCATCCTCTCTCTGAAGCATTTTGCAGCAATACTGTATATATGTATGAAATCCATACAATCAACGTTGGAAATAGTGGCCGATTTTGGTCAGTATTGTTCTTGGTCTTTAAATCTTTCTATTTTAGCTTAGATATTTACCAATTTTATTATTCTTGACTTTTTTTGCTTTCAAACGGAACAACTAATTGTGCAGGTAACTTCATACTAAAATGCCCTGAGTAGTGAAATGGACCCATTGATCTACTGTCTTGATAGGTTTTTATTCAGATTGGTTTAATTTGAGATGTTTTTATTTTTGTCACATTGTTATTGTTGCCCTTTCATCTGTACTTTTATTCTTTAATCTTTTTCTAAACCATGTTCTAATGATACTGTATATATGTATCAAGAGCATGCTATCAAGTTGGCAGATATTGCCAGAGTTTTGGTCAATATTTTTCTGAATCTTTAATTCTGTCTATGTTAGCATAAAAGTTCTGATGTTGTTTTAAACTGAGACATTTGTCTTGTGCCCATGCAGGTTTCTTCTCAGATTGTTATAATTTGAGATGTTTCTGTTTAAAGTTTTTTATATTATTTTATATTCCCGTCTTCTGCTGCGTCATCTTTCACTCTTTCTCTTAATCCACGTTGCTGTGATACTGTATATATGTATCGAGAGAATGCTATAGGCAACAGATATCACCTGATTTTGGTCAATATTTTTTTAATGTTGAACTCCTTCCATATTCGTAGTATATGTTTACTTGGTAGTTAAATGGACACATTTGTCCAGTGTCCTTGCAGGTTTCTTCTTAGATTGTTCTAATTTGAGATGTTTCTGTTTAAATTTTTTGTGAATGTTTTTGTGGCTCAATCACCTATGTCAGTTTTCATCCTGTCTGTGAAGCATTTTGCAGCAATACTGTATATCTGTATGAAATCCATACAATCAACGTTGGCAATAGTGGCCGATTTTGGCCATTATTGTTCTTGGTCTTTAAATCTTTCTATTTTAGCTTCGATATTTACCGATTTTATCATTCTTGATCTTTCTCTGTTTTCAAACGGAACAACTAATTGTGAAGGTAACAATATACTAAAATGTCCTGAGTAGTGAAATGGACCCATTGATCTACTGTTTTGATAGGTTTTTACTCAGATTGGTGTAATGTGAGATGTTTTTTAGTTTTGTCACATTATTAATGTTGCCCTTTCATCTGTACTTTGATTCTTTAATCTTTTTCTAAACCATGTTCTAATGATACTGTATATATGTATCCAGAACATGCTATCAAGTTGACAGATATATCCAGAGTTTGGTCCATGATTTGCTGAATCTTTTATTCTGTCTATGTTAGCATGAAAGTTCTGATGTTGTTTGAACTGAGACATTTGTCTTGTGCCCATGCAGGTTTCTTCTCAGATTGTTATAGTTTGAGATGTTTCTGTTTAAATTTTTCCATATTATTTCATGTCCCCGTCTTCCACTGCGTCATCGTTCATTCTTTCTCTTAATCCACGTTGCTGTGATACTGTATATATGTATCAAGAGAATGCCATAGGCAACAGATATCACCTGATTTTGGTCAATATTTTTTTTAGTGTTGAACTTCTTCTATATTAGTACTTTATGTTTCCTTCGTAGTTAAATGGACACATTTGTCCAGTGCCCTTGCAGGTTTCTTCTCAGATTGTTCTAATTTGAGATGTTTCTGTTTAAATTTTTTGTGAATGTTTTTGTGGCTCCATCATCTATATCATTTTTCGTCCTTTCTCCGAAGCATTTTGCAGCAATACTATATATATGTATGAAATCCATACAATCAACGTTGGAAATAGTGGCCGGTTTTGGTCAGTATTGTTCTTGGTCTTTAAATCTTTCTATTTTAGCTTAGATATTTACACATTTTATTATTCTTGATCTTTCTCTGCTTTCAAACGGAACAACTAATTGTGCAGGTAACCTCATACTAAAATGTCCTGAGTAGTGAAATGGACCCATTGATCTACTGTCTTGATAGGTTTTTATTCAGATTGGTTTAATTTGAGATGTTTTTTTATTTTTGTCACATTGTTATTGTTGCCCTTTCATCTGTACTTTTATTCCTTCATCTTTTTCTAAACCATGTTCTAATGATACTGTATATATGTATCAAGAGCATGCTATCAAGTTGGCAGATATTGCCAGAGTTTTGGTCCATATTTTTCTGAATCTTTAATTCTGTCTATGTTAGCATAAAAGTTCTGATGTTGTTTTAAACTGAGACATTTGTCTTGTGCCCATGCAGGTTTCTTCTCAGATTGTTATAATTTGAGATGTTTCTGTTTAAAGTTTTTTATATTATTTTATGTCCCTGTTTTCCGCTGTGTCATCTTTCACTCTTTCTCTTAATCCACGTTGCTGTGATACTGTATATATGTATCAAGGACATGCTATAGGCAACAGATATCACTGATTTTGGTCAATAGTTTTTTTAGTGTTGAACTTCTTTTTTATTAGTACTATATGTTTACTTGGTAGTTAAATGGACACATTTGTCCAGTGCCCTTGCAGGTTTCTTCTCAGATTGTTCTAATTTGAGATGTTTCTGTTTAAATTTTTTGTGAATGTTTTTGTGGCTCAATCACTTATGTCATTTTTCATACTTTCTCTGAAGCATTTTGCAACCGTACTGTATGTATGTATGAAAACTATAGAATCAACTTTGCAAATAATGTGCGATTTTGGTCATTATTGTTTTTGGTCTTTAAATCTTTCAATTTTAGCTTAGATATTTACGGATTTTATTATTCTTGATCTTTCTCTGCTTTCAAACGGAACAATTAATTGTGCAGGTAACCTCATACTTAAATGCCCTGAGTAGTGAAATGGACCCATTGATCTACTATCTTGATAGGTTTTTACTCAGATTGGTGTAATTTGAGATGTTTTTTAGTTTTGTCACATTATTAATGTTGCCCTTTCAACTGTACTTTGATTCTTGATTAGAGGTGTATTTCATAAATTGTCGGTCTGTGGAAGTGCCCTACCGTGTCAATGTATAAGCCACACCTGCTATCACATCACCCTGGGTCCTTGGTCAACCTTTTTTGGGGTTTTTGGCCCAGAGGTCAGAGTGTTGGACTTTACATTTGGCTAGGCGAGTGTGCCGAAGGTAGTGGGTTCGAATCCCATACAGGTCGACATAAATTTATCGTATTTTTCATTTAATCTTTTTCTAAACCATGTTCTAATGATACTGTATATATGTATCCAGAATATGCTTTCCAGTTGGCAGATATTGCCAGAGTTTGCTCCATGATTTTCTGAATTTTTTATTCTGTCTATGTTAGCATGAAAGTTCTGATGTTGTTTGAACTGAGACATTTGTCTTGTGCCCATGCAGGTTTCTTCTCAGATTGTAATAGTTTGAGATGTTTCTGTTTAAATTTTTCCATATTATTTCATGTCCTCGTCTTCCGCTGCGTCATCGTTCATTCTTTCTTTTAATCCACATTGCTGTGATACTGTATATATGTATCAAGAGAATGCCATAGGCAACAGATATCACCTGATTTTGGTCAATATTTTTTTTAGTGTTGAACTTCTTCTATATTAGTACTATATGTTTACTTGGTAGTTAAATGGACACATTTGTCCAGTGCCCTTGCAGGTTTCTTCTCAGATTGTTCTAATTTGAGATGTTTCTGTTTAAATTTTTTGTGAATGTTTTTGTGGCTCCATCATCTATATCATTTTTCGTCCTTTCTCTGAAGCATTTTGCAGCAATACTATATATATGTATGAAATCCATACAATCAACGTTGGAAATAGTGGCCAGTTTTGGTCAGTATTGTTCTTGGTCTTTAAATCTTTCTATTTTAGCTTAGATATTTACCGATTTTATTATTCTTGATCTTTTTCTGCTTTCAAACGGAACAACTACTTGTGCGGGAAACCTCATACTAAAATGCCGTGAGTAGTGAAATGGACCCATTGATCTACTGTCTCAATAGAATGTTACTCAGATTGGTGTAATTTGAGATGTTTTTTTATTTTTTGTCTTATTTTTATTGTTGCCCTTTCATATGTACTTCTATTCCTTTATCCTTTTCTAAACCATGTTCTAATGATACTGTATATATGTATCAAGAACATGCTATCAAGTTGGCAAATATTGCCAGAGTTTTGGTCAAATTTTTCTGAATCTTTAATTCTGTCTATGTTAGCATAAAAGTTCTGATGTTGTTTAAACTGAGACAATTGTCTTGTGCCCATGCAGGTTTCTTCTCAGATTGTTATAATTTGAGATGTTTCTGTTTAAATTTTTTGTGAATGTTTTTGTGGCTTCATCATCTATATCATTTTTCATCCTCTCTCTGAAGCATTTTGCAGCAATACTGTATATATGTATGAAATCCATACAATCAACGTTGGAAATAGTGGCCGATTTTGGTCAGTATTGTTCTTGGTCTTTAAATCTTTCTATTTTAGCTTCGATATTTACACATTTTATTATTCTTGATCTTTCTCTGCTTTCAAACGGAACAACTAATTGTGCAGGTAACCTCATACTAAAATGTCCTGAGTAGTGAAATGGACCCATTGATCTACTGTCTTGATAGGTTTTTATTCAGATTGGTGTAATTTGAGATGTTTTTTAGTTTTGTCACATTATTAATGTTGCCCTTTCAACTGTACTTTGATTCTTTAATCTTTTTCTAAACCATGTTCTAATGATACTGTATATATGTATCCAGAATATGCTTTCAAGTTGGCAGATATTGCCAGAGTTTGCTCCAAGATTTGCTGAATTTTTTATTCTGTCTATGTTAGCATGAAAGTTCTGATGTTGTTTGAACTGAGACATTTGTCTTGTGCCCATGCAGGTTTCTTCTCAGATTGTAATAGTTTGAGATGTTTCTGTTTAAATTTTTCCATATTTTTTCATGTCCTCGTCTTCCACTGCGTCATCGTTCATTCTTTCTCTTAATCACATTGCTGTGATACTGTATATATGTATCAAGAGAATGCCATAGGCAACAGATATCACCTGATTTTGGTCAATATTTTTTTTAGTGTTGAACTTCTTCTATATTAGTACTATATGTTTACTTGGTAGTTAAGTGGACACATTTGTCCAGTGCCCTTGCAGGTTTCTTCTCAGATTGTTCTAATTTGAGATGTTTCTGTTTAAATTTTTTGTGAATGTTTTTGTGGTTCAATCACCTATGTCATTTTTCATACTTTCTCTTAAGCATTTTGCAACGATACTGTATGTATGTATGAAAACTATAGAATCAACTTTGCAAATAATGTTCGATTTTGGTCATTATTGTTCTGGTCTTTAAATCTTTCTATTTTAGCTTCGATATTTACACATTTTATTATTCTTGATCTTTCTCTGCTTTCAAACGGAACAATTGATTGTGCAGGTAACCTCATACTTAAATGCCTTGAGTAGTGAAATGGACCCTTAGATCTACTGTCTTGATGGGTTTTTACTCAGATTGGTGTAATTTGAGATGTTTTTTAGTTTTATCATATTATTAATGTTGCCCTTTCATCTGTACTTTGATTCTTTAATCTTTTTCTAAACCATGTTCTAATGATACTGTATATATGTATCCAGAACATGCTATCAAGTTGGCAGATATTGCCAGAGTTTGGTCCATGATTTGCTGAATCTTTTATTCTGTCTATGTTAGCATGAAAGTTCTGATGTTGTTTGAACTGAGACATTTGTCTTGTGCCCATGCAGGTTTCTTCTCAGATTGTTATAGTTTGAGATGTTTCTGTTTAAATTTTTCCATATTATTTCATGTCCCCGTCTTCCACTGCGTCATCGTTCATTCTTTCTCTTTATACACGTTACTGTGATACTGTATATATGTATCAAGAGAATGCCATAGGCAACAGATATCACCTGATTTTGGTCAATATTTTTTTTAGTGTTGAACTTCTTCTATATTAGTACTATATGTTTACTTGGTAGTTAAATGGACACATTTGTTCAGTGCCCTTGCAGGTTTCTTCTCAGATTGTTCTAATTTGAGATGTTTCTGTTTAAATTTTTTGTGAATGTTTTTGTGGCTCCATCATCTATATCATTTTTCGTCCTTTCTCTGAAGCATTTTGCAGCAAGGCAATACTATATATATGTATGAAATCCATACAATCAACGTTGGAAATAGTGGCCGGTTTTGGTCAGTATTATTCTTGGTCTTTAAATCTTTCTATTTTAGCTTAGATATTTACCGATTTTATTATTCTTGATCTTTCTCTGCTTTCAAACGGAACAACTA
>CAXHWN010001612.1:0-15000 GCA_964020975.1 Hermodice carunculata | reverse complement strand
CTTCAGCAAAATACGGATTTGACCATATCATACACCAAATAAGACACCGTCAATGACTTGACTTGGCTCACGTTGGGAGGGACTTCAGCTTAAATTTGTTTTAACACTTTATCCCTATTGATCGACAGCATGGGTGATTTAAAAACGCGATGACGACCTTCCTTACGTCAAGAGAGTTCCCACCATTAATTGATTGCATGGCCTTTAAATTATGAAAGGACGATAAATGTAGTGAGATGACCCGAGTAATTAGGTTTCTTCCGAGGAAGAGCCTTTTTCTTACCCTGCCAAAAATGATGTTAAACAAGTATTGCTGAATAAGCAGGTAAGGGTTAACTCATAAATACCACATAAAGGCAAATCGTACCCTGGTTACTATTCTAAACAGGCCTAGGCTACACCAAACAACCAATGTGATCAATAGCACGGACCAGTAAAGTGGAAAACAATTACAGCAAATCAAACTGTGCGCTGGTTGTAAGGAAACTTATCAAGGAGCGACCTACCAGCGGACTTGCTAGACGGGTATTGCGTGATAGGTCCTGTAGGAGTGGCACGAATACAGCTGTGGTGCGTGTGGCCCCTCGAAATTTTAAAGTGCAACATTTTGTCATATCACTAGCATTTAAAATGCTCATACATTTCTTTAGTTTTGCAAACCTGAAGTAACTGTTGTTTTTGCCCACCAGGCTTTAGCTTTGCACTGTTTTTTTTCTATACGGTGGAATGCAATCAGTGGAATATAAATTTTTCTTGCTCTTTTAGCTGAATAAAAACAGATTGGCGTAATTGTGTTTACACAAATGCATAGTCTTGTGTGACTGTCTAAGGTAAGGGTTCCCAGTAGTAGTATTTTTTTTATCTGTAAGGTGTTGAAGCACGGATCTAATATTTTTTTCATACTAAAGGTGAACATGTTTTTTTTTTTTTATCGCAAGAAGAATTGAGAAAAGACAGACTTACTTCCAATCTTTCCCTCATTAATTTTCGCGGCATGACCGAGTCTTAACAAGAGCCCACGGACGCTAGGGAAAAGGATCGGCATTTAGGTGGAGATCCTGGGGTAACTGTATGCACACGTCCCTGATGATGTGTTTTCACAGTTAAAGAGACTATAACAACAAAACTGATTTTAGCGGTCCCTGGAAGACAGTTTTCAGGGCGCAGTTAACGGCTGTACCGATGGAATCACAAATGTAAGAGCCATATCCACAGATCAAGTTGGAGCTATGTGAAAACTGTACTGATTCAAGCGATACTTTTCTACTTAGTTAAGATACAAAGAGTTATGCTGACGGTAAAATGTGGAAAGTGATCACGAGTCAAGTGGTGACGAGCTTATATGACACAAGCTTCCCTGATGTGAACCCTTTATGGGTTTATAAATTCCGGCGTTAAAATGAACTGCCACATTTGTAACTCTTCATTTACAGATATCTATGCTATTATCTGATCAAACGTAATTCTGTTCTAACATTCGGTACTCTAGGACTTGAGTGGTTCATACCGCGGGAAACCACAGCATCAGGTGAAAGGTGTTACTTGACTGGTCGCACAAAAATTGGCATGTGTCCAGTTGATGTCCCTGTCTTCACCTATCTTCACCCGACTCTAAAGCTAACAGCATGGGTCTCAAACGAGGCTCAGAAAAAAGTCTGAAGCTTTTTTATTAACCCATTTGATGTAACAACAACTAAACAAACTACTAGTCAAGTATTTGATAGCATACTGACTATGGCAACAGGCGTATATCTCATTCGAGAGGAAATAGAATGGCAGACACAAAAATGCCGAACAAGATAAAATAGCACTGAGAGAATACGATTGGGTTTGCCTCCACAATAGTATAATGAAAAAGCCTAAATAGAAGGAGGGAGCATTACATTTTGTTGTATTTGAGAGGTTGTCATTTATGACAGGAAAAGTAATGAAAAATAAAATTGTATATAATCTTTTAGAAAAACAGCCGGGACGATAATAGGTGTAAGGAGTTATTTCCAAATCCGCATAGAATGCAAGCACAGCAGGTAAATTCTCCAGTGTCCTCTTTGTGTGACAATGAGGTCTGACAGCTAAACATGTTTAAAAGCTTCCATAGCTTTTCAATGCGTTCTATTTCCATGCCAGACACTGCATTTGTTGCAGGTCTGTTTTGGTCAGGAAAGTAACAAAGGGCAAAATTTGTGAATTTAAACATATCAAATTGCTCACAATATAGATAAGGAGAGCCACTAGCCATTGGTATACCATTTGTCTATTCCAGCTTCCTTTCTATGACTAAGAATTTTACTGCTCTATTCGTAAGGATGGTTAAATTAACTGCATGTACAAATTGTAAAAATAGGTAATTGTCCCGCATAAAAATCAATTTCGTTTTTCTTTACACTTGCTACGTCTTAAAGTATTATCATATATAGAATCAGGTAACGGGCGCCCGAATTATTTCAATGCCTGCCTTTTACGCTTTTCGAAATATTTGGAACTGTGCACAAACTTTTGTTTTACCTGGGTATACACTTGCCAACCAAGCTGACAAAGGTTCATAGATTTTCGTCCACAGGGAAAACGATGATAAAAAATGCATAGAACGTATTCATTAACTGGACAAGACATGTATTGCACTACAACTTAATGCTTGGTTATTCGGATCATCGATTGAGGTATTATATTAGTGTGTGCAAATGGCGTTATATGACGTCTTTCGTGCTCAATAAACTCCTGGCTGAATCCATGAATAATTTTGGCAATGGATATCAGTCTCATGTGGAACCAGAATATATTTACTGCAACGTCTTATCTCAGTCACTGCCCCAGGGGCTCGATCAGGATGTATACAAAAGAGAATCAACAGAATTAATACCCCTGGAGAGGCAATGTAATACATGAGACTGCACCTTATAATACGCACACTCTTATTTTAGTCTCATGGCTATTATACATCTTAGTTACAAAAATCGATTAACACTTATTCAAGGATTTGTGAATATTACTTTAGCGAACCCACAAACCGATCCACGTGACGTGACGAAAGGAGACACGTAGGTAGAGATCCAAAAAAAAAAAAAATATATATATATATAAACAAACGCAAAATGAAGACATTTACATTTCCCGTTAACGCAAAATGTAGATGCTGACTCAAATTAAGGGTTGAAACTCCTTAGTACAAACTTAACGCAAAATGTTAACTTGGACATTTTGCGTCAGTTTACGTTTTGCGTCTGCTTTGAATGTAATCATGAAAAAAATCTGCAAAACATAGTTTTTTGGTGATATAAAATGTGGACTAACGCAAAATGTAAAATTCGACATTTTGCGTCATTTCAGAATGTAGGCATGGAAAAAAATTCGGCAAAATATAGTGTTTTGGTGAAATAAAATGTGGACTAACGCAAAACGTAAACACCAGACCTGTTTTAAAACTGCCCAAACACGGACCAACGGATAAATTCATGCTCGATGCGCCAGGGTCGCCAAGAAATAAATAAACGGTATCGTTAATTCCGAACAGATGAGGGTCACTTTGTTATATACGATTGATCTCCTGAAGCTACACAGTAACCTACCTTATATATATATATATATATATATATATATATATACATACATAACAGTTTTCCTATCACAAAAACACACATTTTCATCCTTGTCATTAGATATTGTCGCTAAATTTGTCACAATTACAAGTAAATCAACAACCCTGTCAGCATGGGTGAGAGGCCCGCATGAAACCATTGTAAGAACGTTGTTTCAAAGTCAAAAATATATGTATATACATTTGATGCTTATTATATTTCCACTCCATACAGATCAAAGATGAATACTTCCAATTTGTTGAAAACGAAAGCCTATAAAAGTCAACGCCTAAGACATGCTTGCGCTTTTTTTGCAATGATAGGCCTACTTAATGAACTATAACCGGTTTAAAAAAGGTTGGTAAGGGTGACGTTTTTTTTTCTTTTAAGTGCAACAAAATCTCCAAAAGTGGGAAAAAATTTAATGACAGAATGTTTAGAAAGGAAACATTAAAATTTTACACTTATGCTATTCTACATTTTGTAAATTATAACTTAGGTTCAATCTAGCAAAAAATGTGGCGCCGCCAGGGCACATTTACCCTCACGCTGTTAGCACACGCCGACTCCATACTAGGACACACAGTTCCTATTAAGGAGAACATATGTGTATTGTTCTGGTTTTATGTTTTCCTTAAAATGACCACAGAATGAAATGGGAGCCACTATGTAGCTGCATCAAAATATTCACGATGTAAAATTTTTACCGCTTCAACGTTATAGTTCGTGTCATCTATGGGCGTGAACATCTGGTTTTCAGTGGGCTCTAGTTCAAAACCAGTTCGGTGAAGTATTCATTTTTTCATCAAAACTGCTTAAAAGCGATGCTTAACAACAAACGTAAAAATAAAAAGAAACAACAAAAAAACAAAAAAACAAAACAAAAAAAACAAAACAAAAAAATTAAAACTCCCCCCCACCCCCACCCCCCCCCCCAAAAAAAACACGAATAAACAAAAATCTCTCGATGCAACATCTTTTCATTACGGAACGGAAACTAAACGATCAAGCTACATTACCTGCATTCTACATTGAGGTATTAGTTTAATGGATAGGCACTGATATGAAAAGTATATTTCTACTGGTGTATGCACAAAACTATTCTCAATCAGAAGAGGAACAAACATTATTCCCAATCAAAAGAGAAATCAAAGGATACTGTCTTAGCTTCCATGCATTTTAAAGACAGGTCCTATCTATCTCAAACAGTGTTGCTTTTATATCCCTCTGGTGACTAACTATCGAACTGTGGTATGATTCTCATGTGATTCTTCAAAACCTATATGCGACTTCGCAGACACTGTTAAAGTAGGAAATACTTTTGCCGACAGTCCTTGAGTTGTCTCGAGGCTTCTTTTCAGGCACTGGCAAAAACATCGATTTAAGGTTGGCTGTCTCATACAAAAGTAAAAAACTTTTTTTTTTCCCGAGGAAATTTGATTCTGTAATTCTCATCAAATCCGTCTAAATATACGTCATCAGTATCAAATGAGTCAATATCCTGTGCAGAGAACGCACTTTTCCAGTTCAATAGTTTCTTAAGGCGTCTAAACAGTACTCGTCATATAGCTTGACCACAGAGCCTACAGATAGTGAGGCGTCGATATGAATAAAAATAAGATCCCCGACGGGGAAAATACAGATAAGTGTATTTGGAAATGGAATATATACTTTCCTTCAGGAAAACTTAACGAAACGTTTAGATTGCCTGATTGATTTTTCTCTTCGCTATTCACATTTTCTACACGTGAATATAAAACTCTTTTCAGTGTTTAAATTATACACGGATCAAAACTAAGATCGGTGCACATACAGTAGGCCGGTTCCTCAGGATGAACTTACATACTTACCGACAAAACTAATCCATATTTTGTGCTTGCAACAGTTTGTAAACTATTCTAATGATCTCATTTGAATTATATTGTGTTCAGCTAATATAATGAACCCCAATGAAAAGTATCCACATAAAAAAATTAACACATTAATTTTATAAGTTACTAAGTACTGTGTGTGCATATATGCATGGTTTGGAGCCTACATCAGGGTCATTCAGGACAACTTTTTAACTTTTGCTGGGTTGTTACATAATGCATGTGACTTTTGTGCACCGAATATGGCTTCTGACCACCACTCCTATTGGATGGCTAAAATGACCTGATGTTTTCAGTGGCTTTAAAAAGGGATGTTCAGCCAAGAAAAAAGCCAGTGGTCTCAGGTGTGTTGAGGCGATCATGGCGCGTCTGAGCCAAGGTCAAAGACACCATGCTTTGGGGCTTGCAGAGGGTGGAGTCCCAATCACTCAAATCGCACAAAGAATGGGGTGTACTCGGCGCACCATCCAACGACTAATTGAACGGCAACAAGAAACTGGATCCGTAGATGATCGGCCTAGGCCTGGCCGAGAAAGAGTGACAACACCTGGCCAAGACCGTCACATCCGGCTGATGCACCTGCGAGACCGTTTCCGTACAGCAGCCCAAACAGCCCGTGAGACTCAAGGGGTGAACCACCGTCCTGTCAGTAGTTCTACTGTGGAGAGGCGACTGAGGAGCAGTGGCCTAACAGCCAGAAGACCTTACAGGGGTAACCTGCTGACCCAACCCAGAAGAGAAAGACGACTGCAGTGGTGTAGAGCACACTCCAGGTGGACTCGCCAGCAGTGGAATACCGTCCTTTTTACTGACGAGTCCCGTTTTTGTGTCAGCAGAGCAGATGGCAGAGAACGTGTTTGGCGCCGGACTGGGGAGAGATATGCAGATGCCTGTGTCCGTCAGGCAGATCGATGGGGTGGACCCTCTGTCATGGTGTGGGCAGGCATCAGCAACCGCTACCGGACACCCCTAGTGGTCATTCAAGGGATCCTCAATGCTAGGCGGTACATTGATGAGGTGCTGGAGCCGCACATGGTCCCATTTATGGAGCAGCATCAAGATCTGGCGATCTTTCAGCAGGACAATGCACGTGCACACTCTGCAAGATTAACAATGAACTTTCTCAATGAGAACAACATCAATGTCATGGAATGGCCAGCGTTCTCACCCGATCTGAGCCCTATTGAACATTTGTGGGATCAGTTAGGCCAAGGTATTCAACAGAGGACACCTAGGCCTACTACCCGAAACCAGCTGATCCAAGCTCTGCAGGAAGAATGGAATAGTGTTCCCCAACACAGAATTCAAACCCTGGTCAGCAGTATGCGCCGCAGATGTATAGCATGTGTTGATGCTCGAGGTGGCCACATCCCATATTGAACAGAAAAATTTGTGTGACTTTCAATTAGGGCAGTTAATGAAATTTTTTGCCTGTAAGTGACGTTAATGTCGGTAGAGCGTGACATTATTTTTACGCCAGAAAAGTGAATGCTTTGTTAAGTTCTAAGCACGTCTAGGTATGAAATGTTTCAAGTATAAACAATAAAATACTTCAAAATTGGCATGTGGATACTTTTCATTGGGGTTCAGTATAGTAATACGGGTAAGGAATTGCTCTTTTTTCCACAACGGTACCAAGTTACGAGTACATCAGTGACTACTTTCCTCATTTCAAGAACGTAGGAAGTAGAAGAAAAATTAAAACTCAACAAATCAGTATCACCCTTGATTACAACTCCAACATTAATTTATCATTAAAATGGTTGCATATTTGAAATTACAAGTTACACTTAAGAAGGTTCTATTTCATAAATATGAATGAAGCCAGGTGAGATCCTTGTTTAAAAACGAAGCGAGGTAATGTTATTTTCCCACGATACGTTACCTCTAAGCATTCTTCGTGATGCAAAATAATAATAATAATGATAATGATAATGATAATGATAATGATAATAAAAATAATAATAATAATAATAATAATAATAATAATAATAATAATAATAATAATAATAATAATAATAACACTACTACTACTACTACTAATAATAATAATACAGGTCGTATGGAATAAGTTGTCTGATGTTGCATTATTCATATCATAACCTGGGTCCTCTCTAGAATAAATGAAAAACGCCTGAACTGTTGAGAGCTCAGGATGAACACAATCACATTAAAGAAAGTTATTTTGCTATTTTCTGTTGGAAGTTTCATTCTTATTGATGTTTTCAATAATTCAAACTTTTATTTTGTACAAAATATGTGGGGGTTTTCGAATTTGGAAGTACAAAAATGACTAGGTGATTGTTCAAGCTGTTTGATTCCTAACATCTGCCTATACAGCAACAAAACAATATAATGGAAACGGGCTGTTAAATTGTTTTTCAGATAAACGTGGTTCATATACTCAATTATACCAAAATTTGCGAAAACAATGTGACAGGGTAACATACACACAGCTATATTGCCGAGATTTTATATTTCTGATTGTTCAAAATTTTATATAATTTATTTCTGAACTTACAGTAAAAGTTATATGTAAAAAAAATCATAAAGTCAGATCATAAAATTGTAAATTTGCATATATATGTTTAATACAGTTTTTAGTTCAATAGAGCAGCATTGACATTAACAATTGTTTACTTACTGATGGTGTGGGGCACAAACCAACTGGTCGTTACCCAACACATGGAGATGGTAAACACAACAGAAGTGGACAGTTGGAAGAAGGGGCCAGAACAGTAAACATGGACTGAGCCAAGGTCCTGTTTTCTATTGTATGGTTAGCCATACAGGCAAAAATTCATGTAGCATGGGTTGCCTGCTCAATGTATATGGTGACTGAGCCGCACATTGGATATTTCATATTGCAGTACATATTCATATTCTTCACTGATTGTATTTATCTTTCATCATTCAACGAGAAAACAACTTCATACAACTTCAACATCTTGTCTCATCGGTCAACAAGAGTAAGCATATTCTTCAATCCAACAATTTTCACTGCGATGACAATCATTTACCCCCTCTCCAAGTTTCATGTGGTCTGTGTGTGTGGGGGGGGGGGGGGCGGGTATTTAGTCGGACATGTTTGCCAACATATCGTTTATGCAAATCAGGGATTTGCGTGTGCACCTTTGTGTGCACAGGTGCTGGTCGTGTATTGAATACATTATGCAAATAAGGTTTTAAATGTTTTTATTCCCAATAGTTCATACCCCCCGCAGGCTGTTAGCTTTCGATTGAGGCATTACTCTGCTATCCCCTTGCTACTTCATGATAATTGTCATATTACCGATAATCTCTCCAGAGATGGAATTTTTAACAGTTTTTTTGTTGACCAGATCGGGTAACATCGGCATATCCAGAGCCCGTGCACTACCAGCCATAAATCCACCAGAAGTACTTCTTGGTTCAATTCTCATTAATCGTGAAGGGTTTAAAATATCCTACAAAGGTTTACATGCCAGAAAGGCCCCCGGCCCTGACGGTGTCAGAGGAGGCACCATCTGTTTGCGACTCGCTAACACGACTTTTCAATTTATCTTTGCGTCAGGAAGTCTTTCCTTGTTCCTGGAAACAGGCCCATGTCACACCTTTGCATAAGAAGGGTGATATTAGCTTGTGTAATAATTGTCTACCCATCTACCTGTTAAGTTGTGCTGGAAAAGTCATGCAAAAGGTAGCTTTCAAAATAAATATGTTTTTAATTTCTTCAGATAAAATTTACTTCTATTTTGGGTTCATGCCCGGAGACGCAACTCTTAATCAACTTCTATCCTTTATCAGGAACTCTTTCTCGCTGTTGATCTCCAAAACAGGTCCGAGTACCCTTTTTTGGACATCAGCAAAGCGTTTGATCGAGTATGGCACCAAGGCCTGCTTTTCAAACTCGAAAGTAGCGGAATCTTACACTCCTTGCTTGAATGGTTTGATAATTATCTCTCAAATCGTCAGAAAGGATCCGGTAATAATGATAAAACCTCTACTTGGGGTTATATAAATACTGGCATCCCTCAGGGTTCTGTTCTTGGTCCTTTGTCATTTCTTATATTTATTAATTGTATAGTAGATATCTTTCACTCCAAAATCAAACTTTTCGCTGACTACACATCTTTATATCTTACAGTTGATAATTGCCACGTAGCTGCACATATTTTAAACCAGGACCTGTCCT
Source organism: Hermodice carunculata (assembly GCA_964020975.1). Lineage (NCBI taxonomy): Eukaryota > Metazoa > Annelida > Polychaeta > Eunicida > Amphinomidae > Hermodice > Hermodice carunculata. The sequence goes on along the minus strand of CAXHWN010001612.1, from coordinate 5,380 downwards.
CTCTCCACTCTTAGTCAGGAGATTGGATAGTGAGATTGAATGCTCTAAAAACGGATGCTATGTCAGCATCTCGGAAGAGAAATCAAGTGTCCGCCCTCCCTCAAGTTTCGAGAGTCATCAATTAGTAAGTGTCGACCACCATAAAAACCTAGGGATAATACTGCGTTCCGACGTTTGATTGAACGATCACATTGATTTTATTATTGCGAGAGCCTCCCATCAACTTAATATCATGAAAAGTTGACAGCACTTACTAGACAGAGAAGCCCTTGAACTAATATACAAATCATTCATTCGACCACTAATGCAGTACAGTAGCGTGGTCTGGGATGGCTGCAAACAGGGCAACTCACAAAGATTAGAAAGCATTCAACTGGCTGCCGCACGTGTCATCTCCGGCGCTATGTTATCTACCCCTAATAATAAATCATACGAAGAAACGGGTTTTGAAACGTTGGCAAAACGCAGAGAAAGTAACACATTAATCCCAATGTATAAAACTGCTGGTAATTTAGCCCGTCACGGGGGGGGGGGGGGGGTTGAACAAGGGGTTCGAACGAACATTAACTGCGCTTGTGGTTTGTATTAGCAAGCAAATGAAACAGAAAGTTAGATTAACGTTCGAATACACTTAGTTGGATTTATGTCGTATATATATATATTTTATATATATATATATATATATATATATATATATATATATATATATATATATATATATATATATATATATATATATATATACATTATATATATTCAAGCCCCATTAAAAATTTTGTTTGGCCCAATGCCACTGAACTACCGGCACTATTAATGCAGTAATTAACGTTTCGTATAAATGGTGTAAAAGCTGAGTGACTTGCTCAGCAAATGGGTACATTGTCCATTATGTTTGTTTCTTTAGATCTCCAAATGAGCAAATCTTAAATATAACGCCAAAAAATAGAATTCCGTCCGAAAGTTTATTCTTAGAGACTATGTAGAACTCAAATACTTAGATACTGATATTAAGTGCACATTCATGAAGAAATATATTGTGGGCAAACTAAATAATTAAGGTCAAGTCCGATTGACGCCTTCAGTGCTAACTGCAACTAAAGTCGAACTACTGAAGTCGATCTCGTCTGACTTATCATTGTAAAAGGACATTTCATTCAAATAGCAACATACTTATAGTTCAAAAGGATGTAATGGTCCAGGTCAACAGCTTTCCTTGGCGCACTTGGGGCGCCCGAAGTGGGCATAGGAAGGCTGTTCACTGACAATATTTTCTATTTCTGATTTTCATTGGGAGCAAAAGCGTATTCTAGATACATATGTAAAATGATGCTCCTTGAATTTATTTTTAATTTCCAGCAGATTTCCAAGCCAAATGGTTCAAATTATGTTTGGCAATGTGCAAATTGTTTATGATAAGTGTCACATGGTACTGGATCAAGCCAAAGAGTACTTAATTCACGTTTGTTATCAACAAATCCGTTATTCTCTACAACTATGCCATGCGTTCTGTGGTTAATGTTTCTGCACAAAAACTGTTTCAGTGTTGGTCAGAAGTCCTTGTGATTTGATAGGTACAACATCTCTCAAAAAGTAAAAACAAGGGGGCACTGGATAGTAAAATTCATGTATGTTGCACTGTGATCTCAGAAATAAGGTCAAAGTCACTCATATACTGTCTTAACCTGACACACATAGAGAAACATTAACATGAGCAACAGCAAGGCCCTAACTCAAAACAGATGTCAAGTTATCTAGTGAACAGTAATGTCAGTTATCCTGTGATCTTGGAAATAAAGTCAAGGTCACTCATGTACTGTCTGAGTGTGTCCCTTTAAGAGCATCGCAACCATGCAAAACATGAAAGTCCTAGACTTGCACAAGTCCCTGGTGCATGTCCCTATTTTCCCATCCCGCGGTCCCATCCAGAAGTGCGATACATTTTCCCCTCCACAAAGTTAACTGAATAATATGCCAACTACACGGTGTTATTAAGTAGGTCCTACTTTTTTTTTTTTTTTAACTGGTCGACACTGCCGCCGTGTCGGTTTCAACAGTAGCAGCTATTGAGTCCTGATCAATTCTAATCCCATTATCATTGCGAGTGGAAAGTGGCCTTCGATGAATGCATGGCTAGTCACTGGCCACTCAAGCGAGACAAAGCGGACCGTCTCCCTCCGGCTGCCTCAGAGACTATGTAGAACTCAAATACTTAGATACTGATATTAAGTGCACATTCATGAAGAAATATATTGTGGGCAAATTAAATAATTAAGGTCAAGTCCGATTGACGCCTTCAGTGCTAACTGCAACTAAAGTCGAACTACTGAAGTCGATCTCGTCTGACTTATGATAAGTCAGACGAGATCGACTTCAGGACGCTCTCTTGCCTGACGCGGTGCACTGCAATTAGACAATCCTTAATCCTTCATTACACAGTAGCTCAATTAACAGCTTCTGAAGAGGAGTGCGTTATGACCGCTCGCTTGTCTGTGTGATAAGAAACACAGTGCAGACCGCCCGGCGCTAATCATCTGGAGTCAATGTTATCTGGTTATATACACGTTCCACGCCAATCAGCTAGGTAAAGCTACGACGTGTGTTTACTTAAAATTTAATTTGGCAATGAATTTGATTTTAAATAGAATACGGAGGACAGTCCAGTGAGACTTGAGCAAGTCTATGAAAGTCCAGGCTGAAATAGTTCTCAGGTTATCATATCATAAAGACCCTTTTAAATCTAGATTCATAGCTGGTGCTTCAAAATGTACTACAAAGCAATTATAAAGAAGTAACATTTTGTTTGACTGCAATTTGGAATCATTTTCGTAAATACTGTAATGAAATTTCTAGAAACTGTGAAATAAATTGTTTTTGGAGTATTAACAATTCTTCCAAGTTTGTATCTAAGGTCAAAGATGTAAAGGCAAAAAATATCAAATGTTTCGATTTTTCTACACTGTACACAAATCTACCCATAGATGAAGTCAAAAGTTCACTTTCAGAATTAATAAGCAAAATTTTTAAACATAATGGTAAACCATACATAAATATTAATTCATATACAAAGAAAGCATATTGGTCACACAATAAATATTCAAAAAGTAACGTTAAATCTTACATTGTTGAAACTTTGATAGATGCTATAAAACTTATTTTGGATAATACTTTTATTCAATGCGGACCATTGGTTTTTCAACAAATAAAAAGCATTTCAATGGGTAGCAACTGCTCCCCTTTACTGGCAGATTTATATTTAACCTGGCTTGAATTTAAGTATATGAATAAATTGATGAAAAAGGACTTTCAAATGGCTACAAAATTATAAAACAACGCAAGATATATTGATGACATTGCTTGCGTAAATGTACAAAATTTCAGTGAGATTGTTAAAGAAATTTACCCAAAAGATATCCTTTTGGAGGGTAACAATTCAGATGGTTTCAGAGATGTGTTTTTGGACTTGGATATTCAGGTCACTAATGACAGGTTTTGTATTAAAGTCTATCACAAAAAAGATGAGTTTAACTTTGAAGTGGTTAATTATCCTTTCCCGGACAGTAATATTTCGGAAACCATTGGATATAATACGTTTTTGTCACAGATTTTGAGATTTGGTCGTATTTGTTCTAAATTTCAGGACTTTGCATCTAGAACCAAATTTATTTACAATAAACTTGAGTCAAGAGGATTCAAAGATGTATTTTTGATCAAATATTTCTACAAATTTTGCTGTAAATATCCCGAGATGATTAGAAAGTTTGGCTTCAATAATTTTAGAAATTTTAGTGTTGCCTGTTTTGCTACTTAATTTTATCTTTTGGCATCATTTTGTTTTAATATTCACCTTTCAGACATTTTAGGCTAGCTTGTTTTCTCTTAGGTCAAACCCCCAGGGGCTATAAGTAGCAAGCAGCTACTGACGACAGTTACAAGCTTGCCTAATTGTGCTTGATATCTGGTTCAGAAATAGTATATTTTCATTGCATTCTCTTGACTTAAATACAAATGACTTTCATTCTTTTCTGACTTGCCCTATAATTTACCTGTTAATATCCAAAGATTATTAGAAAATGTGGCTAAAATAATTTACAGTTTTTAGACTTGTCTGTTTTGCTACTTAACTTTATCTTTTGGCATCATTCTGTTTTAATGTTGTGCTTTCAGACATTTTAGGCTACCTTGTTTTCTGTTAGGTCAAACTCCCAGGGGCTATAGGTAGCAAGCAGCTACTGACGACAGTTACAAGCTTGCCTAATTGTGCTTGATATCTGGTTCAGAAATAGTATATTTTCATTGCATCCTCTTGACTTAAATACAAATGACTTTCATTCTTTTCTGACTTGCCCTATAATCTAGCTGTTAATATCAAAAGGTTATTAGAAAGTTTGGCTACAATAATTTACAGTTTTTAGATTTGTCTGTTTTGCTACTTAACTTTATCTTTTGGCATCATTCTGTTTTAATGTTCACCTTTCTGACATTTTAGGCTAGCTTGATTCCTGTTAGATCAAACCTCCAGGGGCTATAGGTAGCAAGCAGCTACCGACGACTGTTACAAGCTTGCCTAATTGTACTCAAAATCATTTTAAGAAAAAATTGTTTTGATAGTATGTTTTTGACATAAATGCTAATGACTTTCATTCTTTTCTGACATACCTAAATGCACATTTACTCAAAATTGACAGTATTTTCTCAAATGTCACAAACCTGACACATTACGTTGATACATTGACTCAGGGTTGGCAGTTAAATAGAGCTTAATTGTTTGAGGGGTAGGTGTCATCACAGAGTTTGTTTTACATTTCTGGTGCAGGATGTCCATTGTTGCAGTCCTTGTTGGGATTTCCCTTGGTTTGTACAGGTTGTCTAGCTGCAACTGTATATTTTACTATCACTGGGACTGAATATAAGGCCCCAGCTTGTTTCCACTTCAGTTATACACTGGCGGATGGTTTAACTAGGATAAGCTGTCCAGCCAGAAAGGATACAGATTGAATCAGGGATAAGTCAAATTGTCCTTATCTGAACCTGTACTATACAAATTTAGTAATTATGGTTTGTTTGACAGGTATTCTTCTTTCATAATGAAGCTCTGCATTCATAAGCAAAACTTCACGTATTTAGCTAATTCATCAATTGCCACGTTCATATTTATTCTTTATCATGTGGGTTGTCTTTGCTGAATATTTAGCTTAGACAAGGAGCCGCTACTCAGAGAGACATGTACGGGTAAAAGGCTCCGAAACATGTTGAGTAATTACCCGCTGAAGACCCTTTAATTTATTTGGGCTGATACAGCCTATGTCAAAATTTTACAGAGGAACGTGTGCAATATGGACAATAGTAATTCCATATGTATATAGGTTAGACAGGGACAGGT
>CAXHWN010001611.1:0-21000 GCA_964020975.1 Hermodice carunculata | reverse complement strand
TGGCATCGAACGGGCCTGCCATGTCGGCATCGTGCTTTCAAATGATTTTCTTCCCCACAATAATCGCAAGCTTTCTTTAACTCAACTTGCCTGGGGAAGAACATATCATTGTCTGGTCTGTTACCAACGTGAACAGGGATGGGCCTATTTGCCTGGATTTGCTGTGGTTGGCGGGTGTATCATGGTATATAGACCCAACCTGTTGGTGTGGGTGTGTGTGTTACCAGGGGGCCTGATGTTGTGTGTACTGGTACTGGCCGATGTGAAGGGCTGTTTTGCAGTGTATTGATGCCAAATGGTCCTCCGTGCATAGTTTGACCTGACGATGTGTCTTCCGGAACATGCTGATTTGAAGTGCTGTTATGCGGTGTAATGGTGCCACAGTTTCCTCCAGGCATAGTTTGTTGAGTGTCATCATCCACGCATTTCAGTATGGGAACAAACTGGTGGATATAATCCAGTAGGATACTGGTTCCTAGCCTGTTCAGGTGAAAATGGTCAGTTGGTGAGAAGTATCTCTCATATGCAAGTCCATCTTTGCTGAGTGGTTTGCTACCAGCAATGTAACCAAGATGCCTCTCTGTCGATATTTCTTGTATTTGCCTATTACAAAACAGGACTTTTGCGGCATATCTATCTGCTCTTGGGCAGATACGTGAATGGTATTTAGGTCCACTGAATTTTGAGGTTAGAGTGTCTAACATTTCTTCATAACCTTGTTTGAAGCTGGCAGGATCTAACTTTAATTGAGTGGTGCCCACATATATTATTACTCTCTTGTAATGTTCAAGATTGGCACCTTGGAAAAAAGACTGCAGTTTTTGTGTAGTGGCACCCTTTATGCACCTCCCATCTACATGGTCCTCAATATTCTTTTCAGCCACAAATTTTAATTGGGAACTTCCAATAAGCAGGGTTTTGTCTGTTGCCTGGTTAGAAAGGGAATATGGTGGCAGAGGCAGGGAGTCCTCACTGCCAATACAAGTGTCACTGGCACTAATTCCATGATTGCTTGGGGCAACAGTTGATTCAGTCTCAGATTTGGGCACTGCACTCTTTGTGGCCACTTCCTTGTTCTCCTTGTATGGACTTACATGTGTTAACTGCTGGGCTAAGGCTTCTGCCTCCGAGTCTAAATCAATGTCAGCCTGCACCCCTAAGTCTTGCCTGGACACAGACACAGATTGGCCCAGGGTAAGTTCCTCAATTTTCAGATGTAGCTTAGTTATAGTTGCCTGGGCCTCACTAAGCTCTTGTCTCAGCTGTAGGACAAGCTCTCCTTGATGGTGTGTTGTGATAGCATGATTTGAGCTGTTGATACTGTTGTGCCTTTTAGACTCTACACATGTTGCTTGGCAACTACCACCAGCACTGACAGGAGTTGACTGTGAGACTTGGATGCTTGGCCAGTTGGTTGCAGAAGACATGCCTGACTGGGTAGCTGGGTCAGTGCAAGGATGCTGGTCGCCTCCTTGGTCAATACTGACAATAGGTGAACACAAGGCAGGAAACTTGTTTGCCTTAGGTGTTGTGATCACAGGTGGGCCTGCTAGTGAAACACTACTGTAGCTACATGTAGAAAAGTCACTGAGATCCTCTGTACGGACATTACTTACAGTGCTTACATCTTTCTCCAATGAATCCATCTTCTTTGTTGTAGTAGAGTTTCTAAAATCTGATTCAAAGTCCCAGTTACTGTCCTCAGTGTCACTTCCACCAAATAAAGAGTAGAACAGTGACAGACCCATGGTACTGACTGATTTATTGACTATATCCATTTTGATTGTCACTTTGAACACAAACCAAGTGTGAATTGTTGGTTAGAGCAGAGGAGGTAGACTACCAGTAAATCCTGGAGCATGGGTATGACCTGAGGCAGGCAGCCATTTTGTAGTGTCAGTATGCATGTCCATGTGGCAGCAGGAAAGTTTAACAACATCAATAAGTCAGAGTTATAACATGTCAACTTCTAATAGCTGGATGCTGCATGATACTAGGGTGACAATACAGTCAATACTTCATAGACCACAGCAGGCTGTTAAAAACAACTCACTCTGATGCAAGATTCCAGGATGCTGAATATGCATGATTATGTACTCCTCCATCTTTGTTCCTTTGTTTGGTGGGTCCTGGTGCAGTAGCCTGAATGAAGTTGCAGAAGTACTCCAAGAGGACTCATGTAATGATATATAATGCTGATCAACAGCTTCCTGACTACTTCATAAGACAACTTCTACACTTTTCAATGGAAAACCAGTACTTAGTAAGACTACAATTTCGAATTAAAGCAGGGGCCAAGTGACCAGTGAAACTAACTAAAGTGCCACACCTTCATCGTGCATATATATTCAAGTGGACCTGTCCAACGGTTTAAGAGAAAACTGTATTCATGCATGCAAACATAATACTGTTGTAACAAGCCTCAGATATTTCTTGGAATTTTAAGGACCTTCGAAAACCAGGAAATGCCAGCAGCATTCTTGTTACATACCGTAGAAAACTATAAATTTTGTCACTGATTTCACTTTCCGAATTTTGTGCAACGTGAGTAGTTCTTCGGAAAGAAAAATTGTTTCTTTTCATGAAATGCCGCAACCAATTACAGCCAGCCATGAAACTTTGATTTCCAGAAATACGATGCATACAACGAGCTTCTTGTTTGATAGCCATTCCGGTAACTTGAACTCCTTTTCCCCAGAGAGTTTTGATCCATGTAATAAGTTTCTGTTCAATTTCAGGATTCGAAACTTTTTTTCCCAGCACCCCATTTTCTTTTTCTGATACAACATTCTGTTTTTAGGTTGTCTTCATTTTGACGCCATTCTCTCACACGTTTTCTGTCTATATGGAAATATCTTGCCGCAGCATGATTTCCCTGTTGCTTTGCGTAATTTACAACCTTCAGCTTGAAGGCAATGGTGTAAGATTTGACTTTTTCCCCCTTATGGGATGTTGACGTTGAAGTGCAAGGAAACAGATCATCCCATCCCTGATCATCCATTTTGGCACAAATCAGAATGAAATGAACACAGCAGATCAATTTCATTAGGCGTGTTCTCAATGAATATTGATAAAATGTAATCTTTAATAATAGCTTACACGTGCACACTTGTCCATTCCATTTATTTTAAAATAGCATGGCAATCGTAGATGAAAAGGAAGTTTGCAACATTGTTACTAGAACTTTGAAATCTACGTCTCTGATCCCCGCCCTGATCCAGCTCACGTACCACTGCCAGCTTTATACAGACAGCTAGCCATGAAACTTTGATTTCCAGAAATACGATGCATACAACGAGCTTCTTGTTTGATAGCCATTCCGGTAACTTGAACTCCTTTTCCCCGGTGAGTTTTGATCCATGTAAAAAGTTTCTGTTCAATTTGGCGGACTTGTATGAAATAGAATCAGCCGTGCGCGGTTATCATGTGTATCATGATATATGGACACCTGAAGTGAATGAACTTTTGGAAACTAAAAGGGAAAGTGACAGTCGGTGACATATGCGGTTGCAGTTTGTAATGGTAGTTGTGTCATTGGACACATTCCAAGGGAGATAAGTAAAACTGTTAGCCATTTCCTAAGACATGGCGGTGAAGTGCAGTGCAAAATATCATCGACAAAATATCGACGATCAGCTGAAGCCAGGGGCTTGGAAAAACCTTGCTGGTACATTTTGTCGGGACCACATCAATAAGTGGCAAAACTAAAGACTATTCTCTGACAGGCCCTATGGATAATCACATGATAAAGATAATGGGTAGTGAAAAAAACTCATACTGAGAAAAACTCAAAGCTGTCATGATCATGTAGATTTCAAAGCTATGTACAATATGCTCAACATTGACGTTTGGAACTTTTGCTGAACTTGAGTCGTGGATTCGTGGGGGGGGGGGGGGCGCGCTTAATGGGTAATTTAATTATTTCACAAAGAAGAAATTTCCTTACTGCTCATTTTTCATATTTATGAGAATATCTTCTAATTGAGAATATTTTTTATTCTTAATGAAGGTTCCTTTTAATGTAATATTTTATGTATTACATAATGTTCCTTTTATGTGATATTTTATGTATTACATAATGATCTTTTCCTGACCTAGTACTACCACAGGGTCCAGCATCTTCATCATTCCTTCTTTGTTCCCTGCATATTTGTCCCTAGACTTTGTCTCTGTGCAGTTTTGTCATAAATGGCTTAATTGTCTTTTTCTCACTTTTGCCAGTTGCTTCTTCGAGAGTTGACTCCTAGGAACTCTGTTTTTAGCTGCTCTAGCTGCTTCCTGCCTCAAAAATTCAGGGTCTCTTAATTTTTCTTCTCTCTGTATCTTTTGGCTCTCTCTGCTCCTGTCCATGGCATCTTTTCTGGCTACCTACCTATGACCGCAAGTGATGAAAAGTAATATTTCCTTCAGACAAGATATGTCACACTAATTTTGAAGACCAAATGCATGCTTCTCCAATGTTTGATTTTACTGAATTTTAGCCTTTAGCCCATGAATATGTCTAGTTCTATTCTGTTATTTTGTTTGTAGGTTTTTAGTAAACTATAACAAATCAGGCATTATGATAATTGGCATATGTCTCAAACAAGATATGTTACTTTTACTTTCAAGTGGATGATGCTTATTATGCATAGCTTAATGGGGATTATGCTGGTCATTTACTCCTATTATCACTCTGATCATTAAATATTTGAAGAAATGGCAAAGAACTTTTATGTATCTGATATGGTTGATTGTACAATTAAGCTGTAGGTAAAATATTCATTGAGAATATGTTTGTAACATTTGTGACCCTCCACCCCAAAATCAGTCACATGGGACCCACTCAACAAAAATGTGATTTTAATCCAGATGGACAGGGCAGATATTTCTGAACAATCTGGTGCTTGAATTATGTTCCTAACATAAAAATTGAGGAATTTATGGCCATTTTTGTGCGCATGGTTCACGACATCATTTTCTTCAGAAAAATGCATTTCAAGTTTTACATCTGAATTTGAACTCACCCTCACACAAACTTTTTGACAACATATACTTCTAATCAAGATATCCTGTTGATATTTTGCAGTGACATTACCATGGTACTTAGCTATGCTGTCACAAAATTTGAAGCACATTCAAATTTTAGTCAAGTTGCAGTCTTTTTGTTTTACAACATATTTTCAAGCGGATAATGCAAGAATGGGATAATACATGTACAGTTTATGGCAAAATGTATTTACTCACTATGTGTTAAAATGTATCATTCCTTTTCAAGCAAATAATAAACCCATTATTCCAGTTGAGACACAATGGTTAATTTTATATTCAACAATTTTGCAGCCTTTTTTCTATTTACAGAATATTGGTTGCCATGGTAACCAATTATGCAACACAGGCCGCCAAATGGATTCAACTTTAAGGACTTGCACAAACTTAGACACCACTCAGCTTCTCAAAGTTCCAACATTCATCCACCAATAAAATTATTAAGAACAAATACTGTCCAAACTATATAAAATATTGCCACGAATTAACTACTACTTGAAAGCTTATGGTTGCCATGAAAATGTGGACATGGCAACTTTTATGCATGACACGGTGTGGTCTTAACTTCATGGGGTGGTCTTTATACCACCAGTGTGCCACATTCACACAATAGCAGAGCACTCTGTAAATCTGGATCCAAGTAAAGTTCATGCCGTGTTGACAAGAGTCAAATAGCGTACAGAGACTGATATGAAGTGAGTTGAGGCATCATTTATTTCCAGTTCCAGTCGCATTTCACCAGTTGTTGCACACTTGCTTTACATTCAAGATGCCAATGCTGAGCATGAGGTTCAGACCTGCAAGTCAATCTGGTGGGCGCTCTGGTATGAATAGGTTCATCTGTATAAGTCTTGACTTCATATACGTCTGTCACTGTCGACAGCCATGCCTCAACTGGCGGGAACTTTCCATTGTTTCTAAGCCCGCGTTAAATTTCTGCACACGACACTTACTTGACGAATTCAAGGAGTAAGTCAAGAGGTATCACTAACACCACTACTAGCAGAGACCTCTATAGTTCTTGATCTACTACATTCAACATTAACATGGTAAAAAAAAAAAAATGAAGTAAAGAAACGTCAACCTTTACTTTGGACTTAAAACAAAGTAACATCGTGGCCCCTAAAATGGCTACTTTAGAGACATTTTTACTACATTTTAACTCCTTACTGAACACAGCAGGTTTCGACACAATAGTAGCTTGTCAATCATTTAACCTCTACTACTAATTACAAAATTATTGTTAGTGAAATATGTTCAACACTTGTAGGTGACAATAACTCATTGATCGTTTTATATCATCATTGTCACTTTAACTGCCTCAAAAACTCATCGCAGCTGACAGCCCTATTTAAGGGGTAGCTATACATGTTTCCATCAAATCGAAACTCTGTCCAGCCCAAATGCTGGCCTATGATGATTGTACATGTTCGTGTCAATTAAAGTGCTCTTAATGGAGAAGCTTGCATCTGAGAGACATACATTTTATGAAACACCTTCACTTGTCTGGACGCATGATCACTTTGTATGTACATTGCTGTTATCTGTAAGGCAACTGTGATCATGCACTTGCACTTACATGGAGTCGTACAAGAGTATGAATTCATCAACTTCTTGCTTGATATCTGTATTTTACATATGAACATTTTATTCAACCTCTAGGTGGCACAGTTTCACAATTGGCCTGGTAAACTGACCCTTTATCGTTTTAACTTCTACAATTCTAACTTCCCCATCCTTGCCTGGAAAACACTTGATAACCCTGCCTAGAGGCCACTGTCCACGGGGACGGGAGTCATCTGTGACCAACACAAGGTCACCCAGCTTGAACCTTTGCTGTTCATTACCTTGCCACTTTGTCCGGGACTGAAGGGTGGTTAAGTATTCTTTGGACCATCTTTTCCAAAACAAATCTGCAAGATACAAGACCTGACGCCACCTTTTACGACAGTACAAATCTCCTGAGGCAGTCTGCCCGACAGGTAAGCCAATATTTGACCTCAACAGGAGAAGATGATTAGGCGTCAAAGCCTCATAATCTTCAATGTGTTCGGATACCCTTGTCAGGGGTCTTCCATTGATAATATATTCCACCTGACAAAACAGAGTGGACAAGCTTTCATCTGTCAACTTTTGCTCACCTAGCAAGCCATTTAACAGTTTTCGTGTGGTCCGAATCTGCCGCTCCCATACACCACCAAAGTGCGAACCAAGTGGCGGGTTAAAGCGCCACTCAATTTGATGCTGCAGCAGATAATTCTGAAACTTCTCAGACCTAGCAGACTTTACAGCTTCTCTTAACTCCCTTTCAGCCCCTACAAAGTTCGTCCCATTGTCACAGTGGATCAACTTTGGGACTGCCCTTCGGCTAATAAATTTCATGAGCGTGCACATGAAACCATCCGTTTCAAGTGAGTAGGCCATCTCTAGGTGGAGGGCCCTACTGGCTAGGCAGGTAAAGATACAGCCATATCTCTTTGCTAGCGTCCTCCCCCTGTGTACATAGAATGGCCCAAAAAAGTCCACTCCTACTGAAGAGAAAGGAGGCTCTCCGGGGGTGACTCTTTCAGCAGGCAAGTCAGCCATTTTTGTCTTGCCTGTTTTGCCGTAGATCTTTTTACATGTAACACAATGTTTCAGTGTTTTGGTAATGGCCCTTCTGCCACTGACAATCCAATATTTGGCCCTGGCTTCTGCCAGCACATGCTCTGGCCCAGCATGGCCTACTGACCTATGTACATTTCTGATTATAAGAGTTACAATATGGTGACTCTTAGGAAGAATGACTGGATGAGCTCTGTTCTCATCAAATGGTACATTTTTGAGATGCCCCCCTACTCGTAGTAGCCCATTTTGTAGAATTGGGTCTAGTTTCCTAAGGGGACTTGCCTTGCTGACTTGCCCTTTTGTCTTTACGGCCTTTATTTCCTCATTAAAGCACTCCTGCTGTACATGTTGCAGTATTTCTGCTTCAGCAGCATCCATTTCAGCCACACTGATTGGGTTCAGTGTTTTGTTCGGCTGGTCACATGGGGTGTCTCTTTGTATTTTGGCTTTTAGATTAACCTTATATCTAAGAAGCCAGGCTGTAATCTTCTTAAGCTTATGCCAGCATGAGTATTTAGCCCATAATGTCGCCAACAGTGTTGTTGTTTTAGTTGTGGCCGCATTGCAGAACACTTGGTCATGCTTTATCTCTGGATCAAGACTAGAGATGGGTTGACTGGCTATCCGCTCAGGCCACTCTTCCTCGGGCTGAGAGAGAAAACTTGGACCTGAAAGCCATTCTTTGCACTTGATTAAGTCAAGCGCTGACATACCCCTCGAGGCTTTGTCAGATATGTTGAGATCTGAAGAAATGTGTCTCCATTGTTCAACATTTGTGTGTTGTCTGATCTGGCTAACTCGATTAGCCACAAAGGTGTGGAAGCGTTTGTTTTCACTGTGAAGGTAGGACAGCACAATGGTGCTGTCTGTCCAGAAGACAGAATCTCTCAGAGGAAGTGTAAGCTCCCTCCTAAGCAACTGGTCTGTTTTCACTCCCAGTGCGGCAGCGGTCAGTTCCAGCCGTGGGATGGTCATGGGCCTTATAGGTACCAGTTTTGACCTTGCATAGAGCAGACCAACATTCACTCCACTTTGGTCACTCACAGTTCTTAGATAACTGGCAATGCCCATACCCTTCTGACTAGCATCACAAAAGTGATGTATTTCATGGTATGATGCTCCTTCACTGCAGGTTACCTGTCTTGGTATTTTCATATTCTTCAGGTTGGGTAGATCTGCCAACCAGGATAGCCATAATTGAGAAAGATCTTCAGGAATAGGATCATCCCACTCTGTGCCTTGTCTGACCATTTCTTGTAAAATCTGCTTGGCTGTAAGAATGAAGGGGCTAATCAGCCCTAGAGGGTCATAGACAGAGCTCACAATGCTTAGCATCCCCCGTTTCGTAGCTGGCTTGTCCTTGACCTTCACATTAAATCCAAGCGTGTCTGAATCGATGTTCCAAGACACACCTAGTACAGATTCTGGAAATTGATCCGGGTTGATTAGATCAACTGCATGAAGTTGACTGGCACATTCAGACTTAGGAATGCAGTCCAGGACTTGCCTGCAGTTACTGACCCACTTTGTGAGCCTAAAACCTCCATCCGCAACCATGGAAGTAACACTGCTGACCAGTCTTACAGCCAGAGAAACATTTGCAACCGACCCAACAAAATCGTCAACATAAAAGTCTCGTTGCACTGCCTGACGTATGTCTTCCTCATACTTACCATTGTCATCTTTGGTAGTTTGCTTCAATGCAAAGTTCGCTGCACTTGGACTCCACACCCCTCCGAACAAGTGTGTGGTCATTCTAAATATACTGGGCTCACCACTCAGGTCTTCACTTTCCCACCACAGAAATCGCAACCATCTCGATCTGTGAGGGGTACTTTGACCTGGTTAAACATACTTTCAATATCACTCATGAAGGCAACTGTGTGTTGCCTGAAACGCAGGAGCACACCCACAAGGTTGTTCGTAAGGTCTGGCCCCTGTAACACGTTGGCATTGAGGGATGTACCATTGTGTACTGCTGCACAATCGAACACAATGCGCAGTTTCTCTGGTTTCTTTTGATGAAACACTGGATGGTGTGGAAGGTACCACACTTTGCCATCACACCTGTTGATATCATTTTGAGGCACCTTCTCTGCAAACTGATTTTCCAATAGTTTCTTCATTTCACTGACATACTTCGCACCCAGTTCCCTATCACGGATTAACCTACTCTTGAGGGACTTCAGCCTCTTATCGGCTGTATGTATATTATTTGGCAGCCCAGGTTTGTCTGCCTTGAATGGGATGGCCATTTGATAATGACCTTTGACCTCACTTATGGAGGATTCCCATATGGAGACAGCCTTTCTGTCACCAACTGACCATCCCTTTTGGTCAGTGTCATAAGCCTCAGCAGGCACTTCTACCTGCCACAGTCTCGTGAATCTAGTGTCTAAGCTCTCTTTATTTACAAAATGGACTGATACACTAGACCTCTCTCCATGAGAAGTCAGCGGTCCATTTAGAGTCCACCCAAGCATGGTCTTTACTGCATAGGGAGAGCCTGGATCACCTTTCCTTATTTCTGTACATCCTGGCCTATGAGCAGGTGAACATCATGCCCATCCATGGGAGGTAATTCTATGCCTTGTAGGTGTGACCATTGGTCAATATCTACCTGCTTCGCTATGCAGGTTTCACTAATATTCATGTTGGGCTTCACATACACTCTGTTGAGTGTAACTAGTTCAGATTGCCCACTGACACCTGATACCTTCAGTTTTACACTTTCTACTTCAATCATAGTTTGATTAGCTGTCAGGGTGCTCAGGGACAGCCGCTCATGTTTACCCTTTATTCCTAACTTGTTGGCTAAATATGAAGAACAAAAGCTACTATTCGACCCAGTGTCCAATAGTGCATAGGTCACAAGTGACTTGCGTCCCCCCATCGTGGTCACCTTCACTGGCACAATAGGCAAGGCCACCCTTTGTTCCCTGGCCCCTATGGCACTTCCACAAGTTAACTTTTGTTCACCTGGAGCACCTACAGACTTTACCTGTATATTCTCTTCAGAAGACACTGTACCCTCAACCTGTGTATTTACCCCCTTAACAAGCATGCTAGTTTCTCCACCGTGAGGCATGACATCCCTGTGCAGCAGCCTATTATGTTTTTTGCCACACTTGTTCACATTACATGTAACCTGCCATGTACAGGTACCTGAATGATGGCCTGTTTTCAGGCAATTAAAGCACAACTTATGCTTTTGAGCACATTTGAACCTCTCATTCTGATTCATGTTTAAAAACTCTTCACATTTGTAAATCACATGATCACCTTTGCAAACACTGCATTTTTGAGAGCTTGCACCACCCCTTTTACCCTTCTCATTTGCATCTTTCACTTCGGTATTGTACACCTTTGAGCTTGGAGCATTCCTGTTGCTAATAGTGTTTTCCCTCTTGCCTGGATTTGCACCTAATTGGTCATTTGCCAATCCAAAAAACAGGGTCATTAAGCTCTTCAGCTGCTTCTTCAATAAATTCCACAATATCAGCAAAATTGGGGTACCTCAAACCCTTTGTTTTGATCTTTCGAACTTTAACTCTCCATTTACCTTGGAGATGAAATGGAAGTCTGCCCACAATTTTGACCAAGTTGCTTTGATTATTCATTTCATCAGTCTTATTTACAGAATCCAACACCTCATAGCATTGCCTTATGTGATCAGCATAATTTTGCAAACCCACATGATCATTACCCTTCAGGTTTGGGCCTTGAGTGATTTTTCTCACCCAGTTTTGTACCACTTCAAATTCATTGCCATACCTCTGCTGCAGCAGCTCTCATGCCCTGCTGTATCCCTTTGAAGGCTCCAAAGCAATGCAACTACTAATGATGTTGTATACCTTACCTTTGCAAGCATTCATAAGTTGTAGAAGTTTTGTTCTATCATCAATGTTGATATTACCATACATATTGTCAAATGTCGTTATGAAGGTTCTATACTTAAGAGGGTCTCCTTCAAATTTCTCGAGTTCTACTTTAGGCATTTGCATAAAGGTGAGCATTTGCTGTTGCTGGATCTGTCCTTGATGAATTAACGACAGCAGATCAGGTTGTTGTGGTACTTGCCCCGGAGGAACACTTCCATGCCAAGGCTGTTGTGGAGGAACATTTCCGTGCACACTGGAGCCAAAGGGTTAAACATAAATGGCGGCTGGGGTGCACTAGCCACTTGTGACTGTTGGGGTGCACTAGCAATACCTTCTTGCACAATCTGAGATACATTGGTAGCTGTATCTGAGTGGGTAATTTCAGCAGCCTTGTCAGATTGAGCTGCATTTTGTTTGATTTGTTCCATCTCTCGCTTTGCCTTTTCAAGTTCTTTCTTGTATGACAAAAGTTCAGCTTTCAGGTCAGCCAGGTCAGTATCTGATGAGGCAGCTCTAGTCTGGCCTGGCGGAGTGTTGTCAGCTGGGTTAACATATTGTCCTGCTAACTGAAGGCAGGTGGATACAAGATCTCTGGTGTTTGTCAGAAAGTCCACCTCTTCCTCTTTCTTTGACATTTCTGTATATTTTGCATGTTTGGCTTCAAAATCTTTTAATGTTTCCTTGAGCTCTTCACACTTTCTGTTCACTTCAGCCACGTGGGCTTTGTTTACTAACATATTGTTAATGTGAGTCACCCTTTTGGTGACTGCAGCCTTGGCTCTAACCCGGGCATCTCTCAGCTGTGCCAGTCCATCACTCCTGTCACCAGCTTCTGTATCAGACATGATGGCTAGCTACAGTCTCACATTAATATAATGGACCTTGTAATGCACACTCTAAATGTACTCCTTATATCCAACACAGCTATATGAAACTGTCCAGTTCTTCACTCAGATTGTCTGAACTTTATGTGGTCTTAACTTCATGGGGTGGTCTTTATACCACCAGTGTGCCACATTCACACAATAGCAGAGCACTCTGTAAATCTGGATCCAAGTAAAGTTCATGCCGTGTTGACAAGAGTCAAATAGAGTACAGAGACTGATATGAAGTGAGTTGAGGCATCATTTATTTCCAATTCCAGTCGCATTTCACCAGTTGTTGCACGCTTGCTTTACATTCAAGATGCCAATACTGAGCATGAGGTTCAGACCTGCAAGTCAATCTGGTGGGCGCTCTGGTATGAATAGGTTCATCTGTATAAGTCTTGACTTCATGTACGTCTGTCACTGTCGACAGCCATGCCTCAACTGGCGGGAACTTTCCATTGTTTCTAAGCCCGCGTTAAATTTCTGCACACGACACTTACTTGACGAATTCAAGGAGTAAGTCAAGAGGTATCACTAACACCACTACTAGCAGAGACCTCTATAGTTCTTGATCTACTACATTCAACATTAACATGGCAAAAAAAAAAAATGAAGTAAAGAAACGTCAACCTTTACTTTGGACTTAAAACAAAGTAACACACGGTATGAATCATTTGGCCAGTGTCACTTGGGAGACCAAGTTTTTTTTCTTTCTCAGTGTGTCTTGCCTGAATAAAGTTCAGTGTCGTAAAAACTGAGAATGAAACAACCTCAGCTCTTCAACATAAAAAATAACCTTTTTTTTTCTTGGTTATGGAGGATGGGAACTGGTGTCATGCATGAAAATCCATACATATTAAATATTCATGGCCATCCACAATACCTGCTGCCAGGACCACGAGATCGTCCTGAAGTACCACAGCGCCCACATGACCTGATGGCTGCCTAGTTTCCCCTAGATCTATGTCCACTACTTGGCCACATCCACACTCTCTGCCAGGAGCTCTCCGGGCACCACGACCACATCCACAGATAGGTTCTGTGACGTGCTCAGCTTCACCCTGGTCTGACAGAACCTCCAATGTTTGGCCAGGGCCACGGCCACGACCTCGGCCACGACCACGACTTCGGCCACAACCTCGTCCACTGACAGGATTAGTGGGGCTTACACTTTCACTTTGTCCTGCTGTGACATCTGACACTATCTTGACCAGTCTGATCGCCTTGTTCATCGGGCAAATCAATGAACTGTGTCGGCCAAGGACACACAACATCTTGTACATCGTGCCGCACAAGCTCGCGGATATGGTTGAAAAGAGTGTTCTGCCTTTTCAGAGACAGACCTGGCAGTGGCAGTGGATCAGGTCCAGTTTCAGGTACAGATCTGCTAGACACATCATAAAGCTGAACGGGCACATCTTCTGTGTCATCCCATTCCTTTGCAAATACAACTCCAGGTTGATTAGCATCAAATCTGAAGTGATGGTACTTCTTGATGCCTTTGAAAGCCTTGGAATGGGGGCAGAGAAATCTTTGCCATTCACTATTGTGCATAATTATGTGGCCTGCCTCATTCCCAACCAGCTGGGATTTGTTTACTCCAGTGACAGTGCTGGCTTGGACACACTGTTCCATGTCGGCAAGACAGGACATAAATGTCTTTCTGAATTTCTGTTTTAATAGGCCAAAGCACCAGTCGGGTGCAAACTTCGTGTGTCCAGTGACCAGAAAGTTCTCTGGGTCCTCTTTACTCATGGTGTATGGAGGTGGAGGCAGGCTATGGACATTGCTGGCATTAGAAGTGGTCAGCTTATTATCCGGGGTACTGTTGTTGCAGTCTAGTGGGCTTGTGTTGTTGTTTACTGGTGTAACTGGGGCATTGCTGACTTCCTCTGCAGGATGTCCATGGATAGCCATAGTAACAGCCTGGCTGGCAGGTCTCATTGGGGTCTTGGCTGGGATGTATGGTCCATGGGAGTCTGCTTCCTGTGTATGTCCACTGATGCCCATTGTACAGCTACTGACCTTGTTCTGCCTCAGTGACTCTACTTGCTGCTGGAGCTGGGCAATAGTTGCCTGAGCTGCAGTCAGCTCATGTGTCAACTGCCTTATCTGGCCCACCAGGTGCTGATGACCTACTGATTCATCTGAGACTGCCCCTCTGCCTGCCTGGCTGGTACTGCCAATGAGGGTAGATTGGAAAACTGGGTCACCTGGACCACTGAAGTCTGTTGACTTGCATGTTGGTTTCTTCACACTGGTAGATGTAACAACACCCTCCTGACTGTTAATGCTTGAATCTTTAGAAAAATCACTCCAATCTGCTGTTTTCACATCACTAACATCAGATACAATGAAAGTAATCCCTCCTTTGGGTGGTGTGCTCATATTGCCAAATCCTGAGAAGGCTTGGTCCTCGTCACTTCTCCCAAAGATACTGTGGAATAGAGATGATCCCACTGAGTCCATAAAATCCATATATCTCTTCACAAATGAGGCATTCATTTTGATGTGACAGTACTTTTACAATAAAAGACAGTGAGTTTGTAAAATACACACCAACAATCAATCATATCACTGGTAATTATTACATGAGACCATGTGGTACATGCCTCCATCTTGCCATTGTTTCAGACTGCAGCTTGAAATGTGTGTTCAAATAAGTAAGACCCAAATATTCATTGATTCTGGTTATATCTAGAAATCCAGGGGCTGAAAGAACTACCAGATCCTCCACCTTCTCACAAATCATATTTATCAATTTGGATGGACTTATTCGCTTCCCACCAAGCTCCACATAACGATTCATCAAGCAGACAGAGTCCCATTTCTGAGATCGTTGGCTTTGTAGCTCAGTTGTAAGTGACATCAAAGCATTATGATCAGGGTCAATTATCATGTCTTTTTTGCTGCTACCTGGAGATGATCCACCGCTGAAGAATCTTGGATAGCAATCTCTGATACTGGGCATCAGTGGCATGAAGGTCAGCTGCTCGAACTGAGAGACCAGCTAAGCGATGAAGTACATCATCAGCCCAGTCATCTTTCCTTTCATGGCACTCTTTTATAATAAGTAAATAAATATTTTATTGACATAAAGGGGGTCAGTTCTGACCCATAAGTCGTACAATAAATACAATCTTTAGTGTTTGCACTAAACATCATATCAGACAGAATATGTATGGAATTACAAAAGTGGCCTCAAGACCTGCAGACCAATCAAATCAGATAGTGCTAAGTGCTACAGACCAATCAAATCAAATAATGCTAACTGCTACCTACTGACTAGTAAAATACTACTGACTGGTAAGATTTGTATATTAAAGCAAAACAAAACAAAACTACTACCTACTGACTAGTAAAAAAAAAAAAACACAAAAAAGTATAGTGTACGAGTGGTACTTTGACCATTGTCCCTTGTTGCAGTACCGATCCTCATAGGGTACTCCTAAAAGTGTGTAGCACCAGTAGCATCTGGGTCCACCCAGTTAAGTTAACACTCTGCTACAGTCCCATGTTGGGTATTGAATATAGCACCTACTTAAGTAAAACTTGAGCTATCACTACTTTCGCAGGGAGTCAGTCACTCCGCTACAGTCCCATGTTGGTATTGAACATAGCACCTAATTACATGTAGGGGTCAGCCATTTTTGTCTACATTTCACATATTACACAGGGTAAGTGATGGGGTGCTGATCAACATTTGGACAAAAACAAAAAAATAAAACAAAAACAAAAAAAAAAATGTGCACTTTCAGTAATTTTTTTTTGGGGGGGGTTACAAGAAAGAGTACTCTGTGTGGTCTTGAAAATGGTAATTATGGCTGACCCCTTAAAGAAAAACTTGAAATAAACTGTCGTTCCTTTGGCAAGGAGTCAGTTACAGCACCACAGTTATATGAATGATTTCTACAATAAATCAGGAAGCAATAGGTTCAATTGGAGACATGTGAGCAAGTATTTATCACAATCCTACCATATGTACATGTAATTACCATAATCAGACCATTTGTGCATGTTGCGATTACTGCGTTCATACCATAAAAAGAATTTAAAAAAAAAAAATTATTTCATACATTTATATAGATATTTACCAAGTGCATTGTTAAGAGGGCTTTCATGTGTGGATATTATAAAGAAAAAATTCTCAAGGGCATTAGGAGTGTTAAAATTTTCACAGTATTGTCTGGCTGTATTAAAAAGGTTATCTCTTTCTGGGTTGTGTTTGGGGCAAGTTATCAGGAAGTGGATTTCGTGTTTGGGGCAAGTTACCAGGAAGTGGATTCATCCTCTACAGAGTTCAGATGGCAGTTCTGACACAGTCTCAGTGCTGTTGGTACCTTTGGTTTACTATGTCTCCCCAGCTCAATTTGTAGGCGATGTGAGCTGAGCCTGAAACTGGCTTTTGGTTTAATGTAGGTTGTACTCTTTGCATTAAGTAAATAGGGTTCCATACAAAAGGTGGACTTAAAAGTTGTGTTACAGCATAGTTTTTTATTCTGATCTATTTGTTGGAGCTTTTGCTCATATAAGAGCCTTTGCTCAAGGTAAAGCCTTTCCTACAACTCCTATATTAGACTTATTAGACAGTGTCATTACCATATCCAAACCGTAGTCCTAATGAAACAAATCCAAGTCAATTCCGACCAAAGGAAATGTTCCTTGGTATGTATAGCTGAAACACATAAATTTATAGTTCGTATTTACCCAAAAGAGACCAATACGTAAGTGCAAAGGTCCATAGGGGGAAAAAGCCATATTTAGTTTTCATATGACAGAATGCAAAAAGTTTTGTTCGAAATTATAGGCCTATTTCAGTAAATTGGCTTGAACAGTTGCATCATTCATGCACATACAGGACCATACAATTTATGAAAAGGGACCAAAATTTGCAGTACATCAGAGAATTTGTAAGCGGAGGTTCTTGACTTGTTGAAAATGTCAATAAAATTTAGTATTTAAAAAGGTACTACTTGCAACCACCATCTCAACAATGATCATCATCCATATAAGTCAACAAAGCAACACCAACACCAACATCAATCCATCAGAAAAGCCCCCTAGGCCTAAAATGACCATCAATAAGAATCCAAACAACATGATCATATAATTCAATGTGTTTTAGGCATGTAGTTAAAGACATGATGTTGTTTTAAAAGGAGATAAACTAAGAGTATTTAAAAAAGAAAAGTGTTTGAATTTCTAAATATAGTAAGTATATTGGTTCAAATGTTAAACATCAGCCAGAAGCAAGTGACATTAGGCCTCAAATCATTAAAACGAAGTCAAAATTGCATTACAATAGTCAAAATTTGTAAGGATAGCAGTCACATTTCAAGTTGGTTTCCAGAAGTATTTTTGAATTTTCCTCATTTATTACTGATTGAGACTCCCAATGTGCTTGCATATCTAATAACTCAAGTATTCTCTGTATTGAACCGCACCAATTTTTATGACCATTTCTGTGCCACTTGAAAAGGCTGAGATAAGCATTTTTAACCACTGTATTATCTTGTAAATTTAAAATGTGGAGCCAGTAGGGGAGAGTGGGGTAAGTTGTGCCAATTTTATATTTTGGCAACCCTGTCCCTAAGTTCAATCGGTTGGGAAATTGATTTATATCATAATACAGAGACCAACTTCTGATGTAGCCACTGTGATTGTGTTTTACCATGCAAGATCATTATATAAGGTATAACAGCACAGCAAAAAATGTAAAGTATTTGGCACAACTTACCCCATGCATGGGGTAAGTTGTTCCATATCGTGGGGTAAATTGATCCATTATAGCAAAACCAGCTTTCAAGTTAACAGGAGAAAACAAAAGAATATTTTACATAGACGTTTAATAAATCAACCATATTTTCTCAGGTACACATAATGTAGCCTACTTTGGTAACCTGCATGAGTAATAAATTATGTCTATGCGTGTATTAATGAACACTTTTTCAATAATCCAATTGGTTGAACAAATGTCATTTGGCACAAAAATTCAAAATACATTTACATTATTTAAAATAATGTTTCCAAAATCTCGGTCAAAGTATCTATGCATGTATTACTGAACTCTTTTTTCAATATTCTAACTTGAACAAATGTCATTTGGCACAAAAATTCAAATTACATTTACATTATTTAAGTAATGTTTCCAGAAAATATCAGTCAAAATGTCTATGCGTTTATTAATCTTTTTCAAGTATCCAACTGTAAAAAAATGTCATTTGGCACAAAATTGTAATTACATTACAAAATCTCAGTCAAACTTGTAATGTTCAGGTCTTAATAAATGAAACAAGTACTCGCTAGCTGTATTGTCACATTGGACACCCTATACACAATGCAAAAAAAAGTATGGCAAGGAAATAACAAGACCTAACATATACGTAACACTCGAACATGGTACACTATTAGCAGTCCAACAAACAGGTATGCTACTACATACTGACAAATTAAAAAAATGACAGATTATGCCTTTTATCAAAGCCATTGTCATCTTAGCTCAATTGCCATTTTGTCAGGTCACATGAGAACATAAGTTGACTTCGGCGACGCACCGATCCACCAACTATTTTTGGCTGTGGAAGTTTATATACAATGCCATCTCTTGGGAATGAGGCCTCGTCCTTCTGATTAGGAACAAAAACGGTTTCCTTTGCTCCAAGACGACCTGATACTTTCTTGAGAAAAATTCCCTCATAGTCGCCCCCATCCACCACATCAACTCGTGCGATGTAATGCAGGATACATGACTTTCCTGCAACCTTTACTACTACAAAGTCACCCTCTATGATTTCCATGTCATCTGATAATTCACTGTTCGACTCATCATTGAGTTCAATGTCTGAATCCTCATCTGACTCAGAGGAAGAGCTTGACAGATCTACAGATCTAGACCTATTCACTTTTTGCCTAGATGCAAATAACGTTTTTTTTGCTCCTGATTCAGCAGTGACAGATTTCTTTGTGGCAGATTTCTTTGGTTTATTAATGCTCTTCGCAGCAACCTCATCTCGGACAGGAGTGTCTGTGAGAATGGTAGTTTTTCCTTTCTTTCTTCCACAATTATTATTAGCTTTCCTAGGTCCAGCTTTTGGCATGGAAGAAGTTGGGATGGAGACACATATGAATTGCTACCACCAGGTAATGTGATATCATTTGGGACCTGGGCTGTGTTATCATCTCTTTGAGTTGGAGACATGATCTGCCGTGAGCTTCCAGATTCCGATGTAGAATGCTCCTGGTCCATGGCTTGGTTTTGATCAGTTTCCATGGCATCTTCATCAGTGACAGTGGTACTGTTTTGCGTCTCTGCATCCTGGGAGACTTCAATTGCGCGATCAGTTGGTGCAGCAGGAGCAAATTCTGCATCACCAAACAGGTCTCTGTTGAAGGGATATATTCCAGTGCTATTGAAACCGGATATGACATTTCGGGGGCAAAATGCGGCCATGTGAGCTTCCTTGACCAGTTGTGGAATTTCATATATTGTCACTGTTTTTCCAGGGTTTGATCTTAACCATCCATCCATCGCCCGATTATATGCTGCTTTGAATGGTCCATACATGGTACAATCCAAAGGCTGAAGGCGATGTGATGTGTGAGGTGGTATTGTCAACAAGACAATACCGTTGGCCTTTGCTAGATCAATTGCGCGCAATGAAATATGGGATTCATGGTTGTCCATTATGATAAGAACTTTGTGTTCTGGCGAACATCGAGTGTGGCGAATCACATGTTTCAGATATTCAACAAACAAATCTTCATTGATCCATCCTGATCTTGTTGCATGGCCAATGGAGCCAGTAGGTGACCCATTGATGAAGTGGTTCTTGAAGTTTACCCTTGGGAATATGAACATTGGGGGAAGAACATTCCCTGAGGCATTTACGGTGTAAACAGCCGTCACTAATTCCCCTCTTTCACCGGATGTAATTGCACCCACTTGCTTTTTCCCTTGCTCGGTTACCACCTGTTTTGGTGTCTGCAGTGTAGTACAACCCGTCTCGTCGAGGTTATATATGTCCTCAGCCCGAAAATGGTGTTTGTCCATCACAGATGCAAGGTTGTCATAGAACTGATTGACCACAGGATGATTGAACGCTGAGGCTCGTGCAAACGATGTTGCCTCTGGACTTCGAATGGCAAGATGGTGTCTCAACTTGAATCCGAGCCACCAGTCTACCCCAGCTTTTTTGTTCTTTACCCAGTTCTTAGGCATTTTCAGGCTGTTGCTTGATGCCAACTCATATGCTAGTTTGCAGCATTTGTCTAATGAAAGACCATGGAACATATCAGCTAGATGCTTGACATGGTTCGCCAAGTCATTTTCCATCTCTGCAGGGAACACAGTCTGTGACACAGCAACTGATTTATACCCTGTTACCGCATTTGGGTTGTTTTGACGCTTAGTAATGAAGCGCTTTAAAGTCATTATATCTATGTTGTAGTCTCTGGCAACACTTCTGAATTTACCCCCTTGTTCTACTTCAGCAGCGGCTCGTTTTAGAACATCCTCAGGGGTACTTCCTCTCTGTGTCTTTCTCTTGTAGTTGCGCATATTCACCTGAAAGCATATGACAATTTATATTATTTAGACCATTATACTGGATATTTTT
>CAXHWN010001610.1:0-14000 GCA_964020975.1 Hermodice carunculata | reverse complement strand
GTACCAAAATTCCAGTTTCTACTGGTTTGCACGAGTTTGAAATCTTGCTGAAAATATTATCAATCAGAGTGGCATTTCGTTTGGAAAGCCTGGTAGGCAATAAAATGTTAGGCAACATATTGTGTCCGGTAATGATATCATAAAAACTCTTGATATTTTTCATTATTGCTTACTTTGAGTAGATCAATGATAAAATCCCCTGCTAATAGTAAATTATTACTTTGGATATCCACATTGTCAATTATGGGAACAAACTCTTCTAGAAATGAATCGATAGCTCTATGGCTGTTGTTCCCTTTTGGGGGACGATAAATGTTACATATTTTAATATTATTTTTGACATTATCTTCAACATCAATAAATAGACCTTCCCAAGTTTTAAATTTGTTGTAGTTGTCCTGTTTCTTTACACTCAAGCTATTTCTCACATAAGTAATAAGCCCACCTTTTCTTGAACATTCCTGGTTACTGCATTGTGAAAACATGTGATAGTGCTGCAGTTTAAATTGATCTGTGTCGCTATTCTCTGAGAGCCATGCCTCTTGAATACATATTACACTGAAATAAGCATCTTTTTCGGCTAAACTTTCAATAAGGATTTTAAATTCGTCAAATTTTGCATTCATTGATTCTATACTAAGACTTAAAATTGTCAGTAGATTTTTGTGTTTGGTTAAAAGATCACTCAGATCACCAAGATCAATATATTTGGTTTTAGCTCCAGGATAATGAATTTCGAAGGAATCAAGGTTAATAGCTTTGGTTAAATCGTATTTCCTAATCTCCCCTTTGTTACTTAGTAATTCCTCACTTAAGACAGGCATTTCTGGTTAAAATAAGGAGGTTATGATAGCATTTTTTTCCTAGGGATGGGCTCGGTTGTAGCAAAAAGAAATGATAGAGCCAAGCTTTAAAATCATATTCACGTCTTGAGGAAAACCAACAGCGAGTCAATAATAATAAAAGTACGAAGTTCTCGGCATTCTGACATATAGATACGCATAAAGTTAACTGTAACATTTCATATCTTGATGTTAAGTCTGTCCTGTAATAAGTCCAGATAGACAAGCGGTAGTTGTCTGTCATGAATGAGAAGAAAAGATTGAAAAAAACGTAGATCATGGTGGTCCAGAAAAGGGACCGGAAAATTTGGGTGAACATGTCCGTCTAAAATAAAGAAATAAGAATTGGTCAGACCTCAGATCTGTCAAAATGTGGTCAAGGCTTCCCGCTTGGGTTAAGTCTGGCGCATAGTAGACTTTTTGTACACTGTAATGGAAAGCTAATCACTTTATATTTGTCTGAAATAAATTGTTACGACTTCACGAATCCGGCGCCATTTTGTATTTTTTACATATTTAACAGACATATATATATACGAGTATGTATATTTAAAAAGAGGTATTCAGGGATCACTTTTCCTTGATAAGTGCTTTGGGTGTCACCCCTCAGGAAATGCACGTTTTTTTTTCTGTGTATAGTCACACAGTCTATAACTCCCCACTCAGGGTTATTCGGGAACCACAGTGTCCATACCCAATGCACCTAAAGTAGACCAGTTGGCCCTGTCTGTGTACAGTGCCATTACACACAGAAATCCTGTGTTGACTGTCATTCGG
Source organism: Hermodice carunculata (assembly GCA_964020975.1). Taxonomy (NCBI): domain Eukaryota; kingdom Metazoa; phylum Annelida; class Polychaeta; order Eunicida; family Amphinomidae; genus Hermodice; species Hermodice carunculata. The sequence goes on along the minus strand of CAXHWN010001610.1, from coordinate 12,381 downwards.
CGTTTATCAGAATCATTGCTCAAGGTAGTGATCACTGTCACTGTGAGCCCAGACCTCAGTGTTACGCAATCACAATAACATGTTTCGCGTAGCAACAGAAATGTCGCTCTCGGTATATAAAAAGGTGCGTGTCATCTGCCCGACAGTTCCTGACAAGTCTTACAAAATGACAAAACTGGTCAAACCAACCCACCACCGAACATTGTAATCTCTGCCTGGTCCTGTTCACTTAACAAGAAGAATCTTTCAAGATTTTTTTATGCTTACCAGCTGTGTCCATGCATGATTCATGGGAATATGAAATTAACAGGGGCCCACAAAATGTATAGGGTAGCACTCTATGAAGAAAAGAGTTGTTTGTGTGATTCACATGAAATGGATGTCATTAGTTCATGGAAGTTATATAAATACCCACCATTATAGAAAGTGTCTACAAAAAGACCTTTTGCCCCTGCTTCCTGGTAGACTCATTTCAGATGTCAGATGGTCAATACACACATATCATCTATTTACTGAATAACATTGAACACATGAATTATACAAGAAATGCACAGAGCATTCAACCATCAACACTGTGGCCACACCCACTCTTGGTTAAAAGACGCAAGTTTGTTTCATGCCAGTTTACCTGAAGATTTACAAAACCTTTGCCCGCAAGATTTGTTTCAAATATACCTGAACACTCCAAACATAAGTTTGTCAGCCAAAATAGACACCAGTCAGCTTACACTAAAAATTAGGAACAAATCCGAACAACTGCTGTCACGTGCCACTTTGGATGGAGAGGTAAGATAGACGTATTGTTCCTCTGATCAGCATACACAAATAGGAGAGATCTAGGTTAGTTCTAAATTCACCTGAAGATGGTGCCGCCCATCCTGTTCATGGCTGACTGCCCACATATTGTGGTCACTTTCCATATGTAAACATATGATGAGTCGGGGCCCACATTGAGTTGGGACAATGATAGAATCACTGCAATGGATCTAAAGGAAATAAACATTTCCACATTTCTGAAGACATAATGAAAATGTGGGCAGAGAAAATGGATTACTCAGCTGGTCCTTCTTTGTCCAAGAAGCAAAAAGGAAAGACAAAAAGCCATGCCTCTCAATTTCATTGCATTATTTTCCGCCAAGCAAAGACATTTGAAGAATAATGGAAGACATGGATTAATTCATTTTTTCGATATCTTCACTCACCATTTTTTCACTCTGCATTAGTTTCTATATTAATATTGATGAAAAGCTCCCAAAATGAGGTGAAGTACATGCCTAGCAAGTTCAAGCATAGGGGTACATGCGAAACATGCTACACTGGTTATGACTGAAGAAATGCAATTTGGGCAAAGTAGTGTTTTCAGCATGCAAACTACTACTGACTTTCTCAATGCCGTGCTTTTGTTTGTTTGTTTTTCCTAATTAATAATTGGAAAAACACTGTGTTCAGAGGGGGGCTTGAGGAATAATATACTTTAGAGGGGCATACATTACCCACAAGGAAAACATTTCGTTGAGTACAATGGCCACTTGTGTCATACATAATATCTGTGGTCTTAACAATGGCAAAGATATGCCATATCCAAAATGTTACGAATTGATGCCAAGTCCCATTTTCTTGTGTGTTTGTTTAACACCTACACATACATGGACTTAATATCATCCAAAGGTGTGTCTTTACCACAAATCCCTACCCCTTACACTACATACAAAACACAGTGCAGCTTACACGTACAAAAATATATTAGTGGCATGGTATACTGATTCTATCAGGAAGCAGGTATAACCACCACTAAATGCACAAACAATCACAGGGGTGGGGTCACTTTGGGACTTCATTTTATAAGGGAGGATTTGACGATAAAGTTGAGAAAAGTCACTACATGTATTTCCATCAGAGCAGCACCACTGACCACCACAAGGGAACTAAACACATCAACTTCACTGAAATTATCAGATAAGCAAGAGCTTAGAAAAAGCAGTACAACTAAGACTAGTAAATGCACAACTGAAAGGGAAAATGCTGATGTGTACAAATATGTACACTAGCCGAAGTGCTCCTTAGCACACGTACCTTTTACCAGCAGGTGTCCAATGGAGTAAACGAGAGTTGTCCTGCTCAAAAGTGTGAAAAACAATTTGTATTGACATTGACAAATGTTTGAAAAGTTAAATTGATTTATTTGTTACTGACTCAAAGGTGATTATTTTTCTCATGTGATTTTGAACCAAAAAAATAGTACGCCACTAAAAAATAAACAAAAAGCTACTCTCCCAGAGAAAACAAAAGCCATGACAGTGACATCGTGACTGGTAGAGATCACTCTGCATTTTATTTAATTTTTTAAAAAATATTTGGGAACCTTCCTTAATGCATAGCTAGACAGGAATATATCAGCCAAAAGGTTAACTCTGAAAAGTAAACTGCTTATGCATCTGTTTAAAATAGTGTTGCTTTTGTTAATTTATTTATGTCAAACATTTCAAAGCTCCTCAGAACAATTGTAGAGAACAGGGTGTTGTGTGTTCTGTATCGAGTACCGGTAACATCATCTAAACATGTCACAAGTCCATCGCCTTGGCATATGCGCAGTAATTCACTGGGTGGCAATTGATGGATGTGTTACTTGTTGTTGCATAAGATGGATGCAAGCAGTTTCTTACTTAGCATGCTATGTTCATGCTATGGACACACTATCATGACCACAGTGGAGGCTTAACTGTGAAACTATGGAATGTAACCCCACACATCCGTGGATATTTGTCAAGATTCGACAATTTGTGCATATCAGTGCTACAGCCTGGTACCTTGCAATTGTACACAGACATATTTCAGGCACAGCACAGCTTTAACTTGATCGAAATCACTCTTTCAAACTTCCCCACTTTTTTCGCATCTATACACTTTAATTTGGCTGTCGATGACCCTCTGTAGTGGTGTCCCACTTCACACGAAATACTGTTTAATCTGGTTGTGCGATCCTGGTGGTCAAAATTGGAAAACTAAATTTCATTAGGTTGGTATTCCGATTTCTTTTGAGTCACACTTTATCATGATAATCATTGTCTCGTATATGCTTAATTAAGACACAATCTTCCCCACACCCAAAAAAGCTTGAAAGGATACACAGCATGCAAGTGGAACTGAAGTTACCAGATAAAATCTTTCTGTCTTTCCAGAAAGAATCAGAAGATACCTAATGAGTGATCCTAAAACTAATTAATACTCTTCTAGTTCAAGTCAAGATGAATCTGGGATTTGTATTAAATGTGAACCAAGAAAAACTGAAAGCACTGGTTTAGTCCTACAGCTAGTTCCTGTGTTTTTCCTATCATGTTTTACAAATTGCAGTACTTATGATATTCAGTAATGTGTTTTGGAGGTTCTTTCTGAACCCCAAAGAACTCTACATGTTGCTTCTATCTCTAGCTGGATAATTGAAACAAGAGGGCTGTGTGAACAGCCCGTGCCTCAGCTGATCTTGACATTCATCACACTTGCAGCTCTATGAACTTGGGAAAGGATCAAGGACACCATGTTCTGAGTCAGTCTGACCTTTATAGAAGAACATTTACATGTGCAACATCAAAGTTCAAGTAGTTCTCAAGTTATAATGAAGAGTAAAATTCATGTATGTTGCACTGTGACCCCACAAACAAGGTCAAGGTCATTCATGTACTGTCTAAGCATGACCTTCATACAGAATAATTAACATGTGCAGCTAGATCTCAAGTTATCAAGTTAACAGTAAATTTCGTGTCAGTTGTCCTGTGAATTAGCATTAGAATGCCCATTGACTTACATAGTAATCAATAGGAAAGCTGCATTAAACGATAAGTACCCGAATTGAAAATCCTTAAAAATCAGGAATCCAAAGCAGTGCCACCTAGTAAACAACTGTTTGACCCTTCCACAACAACATATCCATCACATTTCAGCTTAATCTGAGGGATGGTTCTGAGAACAAGTGAAAAATAGCAAAAACATCCAAAAAAATTCATTAAAAAAATGTAGCGCCACCTGGTGAACAAATAGGGAACCAGGTGTCCCCGGGAGTGTCTATGTACGATATCAAAACAATTAGGTGAGCAATTTCAGAGGAGAAGAATTTTTAAGGTTTGCCCCAAAAAAGAACCAAAAAAATCATAAAAAATCCAAAAATCAACAGCGTGACCATTTGAACAACCATGGTGCACATCCACCCAAGGCACATCCCCACCAAGTTTGAAGTAAATCTGGTCAATATTATTTAAGTTATGACCATGACAAGAAATTCCCATGTTAAACTTTCCTTTTAAAACTTTTGTAGAGATTTTTGAAAAAAAATAAAAAATAAATCCAAAATTCATTGGAACATGACCATTGGAACAAACCTGGTCGACACCCACCCAAGGTACATCCCCACCAAGTTTGAAGTAAATGTGGATGACAGTTTTGGAGAAGAAGTCGAAAATGTAAATTAGCATTAGAATGTCCATTGACTTACATGGTAATCAATAGGAAAGGTGCATTTACCGCAAAGGAGCCGAATTGAAAAAATCATTAAAATCAGCAATCCGCAGCATTCCCACATAGTGAAGAACTTTGTTTGGCCCTTCCATAAGGAACATATCCACCACGTGTGAGCTTTACCTGAGTGACGGTTCTGGAGAAGAAGTCGAAAATAGCTATAACACACAAAAATTCATAAAAAATTAGAAAAAACTGCAGCGCCACCTGGTGAACAAATTAACAACAAGGAGTCCCTAGGTGTCTTCCTATGTGATATCAAAGCAATTGGGTGAGCGGTTTCGGAGAAGATTTTTTAAAATTTGTCCGAAAAAAAAAAAAAGAAAAAAGCCATTAAAAATCCAAAAATCATTGGAGCATGAACATTTGAACAAAACTGGTAGAAACCCACCCAAGGTACACTGCCACCAAGTTGGAAGTTAATCTGGATGAGAGTTTTGGAGAGGAAGTCTAAAATGTGAATTAGCATTAGAATGCCCATTGGCTTCCATATATAGTAATCAATATAGGAAAGCTGCATTGACCGATAAGTACCCGTATTGAAAAAATTGTTAAAAATCAGGAATCTGCAGCATTCCCACATAGTGAACAACTTTGTTTGACCCTTCTACAAGGAAAATATCCACCATGTTTCAGCTTAACCTGAGTGACGGTTCTGGAGAAGAAGTTGAAAATAGCTATAATACACAAAAATTCAAAAAAATTAGAAATAAATTGCAGCGCCACCTGGTGAGCAAATTAAGAACTAGGAGTCCCAGGGAGTGTTCCTGTAAGATATCAAAGCAGTTGGGTGAGCGGTTTCGGAGCAGAAAATTTTTTAAGATTTGCCCCAAAAAAGAACAAAAAAATTAATTAAAAATCCAAAAATCACTGGACCATGACCATTTGAACAAACTCGGTAGAGACCCACCCAAGGCACATATCCACCAAGTTTGAAGTAGATCTGGCCGACAGTTTTTGAGAAAAAGTCGAAAATGTGAATTGTGGACAGACGGACGACAGACGACGGACGGACAAAGGGCGACAGACGGACGACGGACCCTCACAAAACCTCAGCTGACTGACAAGTCAGCTGAGGTAAAAAAAAAAAATCATGTCTGGGTTCAGAAAGATCCTCAAGTCTCTGATGGCAGAAATATTGTTATATGGTATACATCTGCATAGACATAATGCGCTGGCCAGTTATTTCTCTGATTAGCCCTTGAGACTCCTGCTTCACAGTGGCCAATCAAAATTATTGGAAAAGATACTTTAAAAGTAATTCCCTCATCTTGTCACAAGTTTTAAACTAGAGGGCTGCATAAACAGCCTGCACTAAGCTTGTTCACAAAGCAAAGTTGCAACTGAATGCATGTATACCTGTGTTGAGCTTAAGCTGCTTGCATATGATATTTAGAAGTATTTCTAAGCTTTGCCTACATAAAAATTCATTAAATTGTGAATTAGCACTAGAATGCATATTCACTTACATAGTAATCAATAGAAAAGATGCATTTACTGATAAATACCAAAGTTGAGAAAAAAATGTTAAAAATCAGAAATCCACAGCAGTGCCAACCTGGTGAACAAGTGTGTCCATGCATCTGTGTGTCCATGCATCTGCATTATGGACACGCAGGTCAATCTCAACTCGCCGTAATTATGGCAATATGTTTGATGCCGTTTATTAATGTGATGTATTCCCTGCAGGGAATCTGTCAGCTATAACTAGGCTATGATGGTATGTTGGTCTCATTTTCGTATTTATTATTAATTGATTCAACACTTTATCCCCTACTTTGTGCCATATTACATTGTAAACCCATGGGATACAGCCTATGTGATATTGTTGATCATATCCCATGGGCGGGACTACTTTTTACCATACATGTATTTGTAAAATCAGAGATATGGTTTTCCAAGTATGGCAAGAATCAATTCCATGATAAAAAGCCAGGCAAGACCAGTGGCGAGGGATGCCTATAGCAGCGGAGTCCCGACCGGTTTCGTTCTCTGTGAACTCATCAGGGGACATTTGAAAACACTTTTACGTCGTTTGCTTATATAGCAAGGGGGTAACCTTGCTACGGGCCGTGAGGAAACGTCACAAATATAGCGCCTGGGCGTCAAACTGATCTACCGGTCTGACTGCCGTCTTGGCAGGTTAGAGTGATGTGCATTAGCTATGTCACGTCATGCAAGGTTTGACGTATCCATTCTGAATGACTACTGGTTTGACCCTGGGGGTCAACCCTATGCCTAAATATCAGCAGCACTGCTGTCAGATAGAGGATTATGTCCATCAATTGTGGCAATCAATAATTAATAGCAAGGAAAAGCTTCAAAGTGTTTTCAGTGCAAACAGGTCAGTTGTGCACTATGTCATATGTGTGGGTAGATAGGGGTAGAACTAAAAGTTTGGCATAAGACTTGGCAGGAGACCCTATCTACCCATGATATTGAGGCCAAACGGTTCTGTGGTGCATAGTTGATGGGTCCAGTGATTTTCCCTCTCTAGTCTGAGTGTCTATGTTCGAGACATGTCAGGTGGTGTTCTAATATGTTCCAGTATTTGGATCCTTACATGGATGTCACTGTGATTAGGTGGACTGAAGTAACTGCCCAATGGTTGAGTTACATCTTTGTTCTTGATGTAATAAAAATGTTCTCTTAACCTGTCCATCAGGGGGCGCTTCGTTTGCCCTACATATACTGCTTGTTGCAATGCAGACAAGTGATGAGATAGACTACCATAGGTTGTTGTGCTTGCAGGTACCTCCTCTTGGTGTACTATATGTACAACCTGTTACTGGACTCTTGACTGTCCCAGACACATCTAGCTTGGGGCAATATCGACATGTCTGGGTGTCACATGGGTTGCGCTCTGTGACTCCTGATATGGAGCCCACTTGCCCTACTCTCGGGTACCTTAATCTGGAATGTGTTAAGAGATCTTTCGGATTGAAACCTAGGATGATTTGTTTATCACCTAGGTGTTGGGCATTTCTAGAGGCCTCTATTGTTGCCCAGTTGCGTTGTATAATAAGCTTGAGTGGTGGAAGGGCTGGGTTGAAATCAGTGATGAGGAAAAGTTTGTTACTTTGTTAAAAAAAAAAAGAAGGAAAAAATCAATTCTATATTTGGTATGACTATGGGTCAAAGGTCAACTCATTTTTTCATCAGCACTGAAGACTCAAAGGGAGTCCCGCCAACCATCAATCATTATTCAATAGCTGAGCGGGCACAAAAATGTGCAGTCAGTGAACAATTATGCAACAGCAAGCAAAAATCAACAGCACGCCACGTGCAACATTCTGCAGGGAAATACTTCTTTTCAGAGACCTCTACATCTGTCCAAAACACTCCCCAGACTTGGTCATCAGCATTTGTTCCAGCTGACGTGGTCGGTAGCCATCGCCCTGTGTATTCGGGCAATGCTAGCAATGCTGCCGTCAGTGACGGGACCAATCTGACGGCCCTCAGTCAGTTGAGCTCCATGGGTGCATATACTTTAGAACGTTTGCTAGTACAACATTCCAAGGCAACGTTATCTTCCAATTCTCCTCCCCACCAAATTAATTCCATATAGAGATATAAAAAAGAGACTTTCGGTCGAGATTTTGGGCTGAAGTGACGGCCCTTAAAAAAAAAAAATCTGCCATTAGGCCTACAGTCAACCGCTTTTCTTTGTTGTTTAAATTTAATATTCATATGCGCAGCATGACTGCGGCAAAGTCCGATACAATGTAGTGAAATAAAATGGCACAAGTGATATAAATTGTCTTTTTTCTTTCTTAATGGACTGTAGGTGATAAATACAAAATAACCCTCATCGTTAATCCGTTTAAACCAAATCCCCCCCCCCCTGAGTTGTTTGCCTGCCTGTGCGCCTGATCACCCAATTAAGTGTTTGACAGTCTCTGCACAGTTGTAGAACATTGTAGTCCTAGTCTAGTCATGGAAATGGAACTGAGCCAGCAGTGCACATGGGCCCATGTTGCTCCTTCGTGACTCACTGAAACAGCAACTGTTTAAATAACGGCAGTAATATGCACATCTAGAGCACAAAATTACTTCATTGTCGAAATATCAGCCAAGTCCAACGAGCATTTTCTGAAATATTGGCCGGACTGACTTAGCACCCAACGACCACATAAGAAACCGCGAAAGCCACAGTATACATGCATGCCCAGATCCCTTTGCCCAAGTAATCACTAGAGTCCCTGTAGGACCTTATAGTCTATGGCGGGATCAAACAAACCTGGTAGAGACTCACCAAAGGTACATTGCCACCAAGTTTGAAGTCAATCTGACTGACAGTTTCTTCGTAGAAGTACAAAATGTGAATTAACATTAGAATGCCCATTGACTTGCATAGTAAGATTGATGTACATATATATATATATATATATATATATATATATATATATATATATATATATATATATATATGTGTGTGTATATATATACATACATACATATACACATATATATACATACATACATACATACATATATACATATATATATACATACATACATACATACATACATACATATATATATATATTTATATATATATACATATATATAATATATATACTGATTAATGAGTGCATTAACCTCCAGATATCATAGTTTGGTTTGTTCAAATTAAAATACATGCAGTATGGAGATCTTTTGTCTTACATATGTTCCAAAATGTTTCACATTGGAAATCCCTTTCCTACTTTAACGGTTCAAAGTTAGATGTTAGATTGTGATGGAGGCCTAAAATTGTGGACATGCTGAAATCAATCTAGAGATCCAGATTCTGGAACACATACCTATCCTAACAGAATTGTCAAAGACAGCGACACTATTTTTGGAGAGGGAAAATCATTGGATTCACCAGTTATGCACCTTACTGACCCATTTGGCCTCAATGTCCTAGGTAGATAAGCACCCTGGCCTAGTATTATGCCAAATTTTTAGTTCTGTGTCTATCTATCTATTTTAAATGACACTGAGCTACCCCGTGTAGGGGAGCTCCAGAAAACACTGTGAACTTTCTTATTGAGAAGAAGCCGTCAGTTGATAAGGCTATATATATTTACAGCAGATTATGTAAGAGGAGTAGTCTGTCACATATCAATTGATTATAGACCACAGTCATTAGTCAATTTCTTTAATGAGGTTTGGTGACACATGGTTACCAAACAGTACATGTCGCCTTTGATGCATGTGAGATCCATTATGATGTGAGGAATGCATATTTACATGCCATACTAACACGTTAACTTGGCGGTTAGACCTGTGGATCAGCCTTAACGCAAGAACATTAATTTTTACGTGACGTTGCTCAATGGTCCTTGACAACGTTACTGCAATATATGAGTAGCGTAATTAACGGTATTTTCATTTCACTCCCTGATAAGCTCAGGATAAAGAGCGAAACTGGTCAGAGTCAATTTTATTTACTATTCTAGTTTTTATTGCTACTGGCCTTGCCTAGTCTCACCTAAATATCGTGGAACAAAAGGCCTCCTAGAAATGGTTACGTTTGGAGGGGCCCAAACATTTTAAAAACCAAACTCTCCCTCGAGTTTTACTGAACAGGCTACATTATCATGATAAAAGGTCCAACTATTCCAGAACAAAAAGCACCCCTCCAAGTTTCATTTATATATACTATTCATGGAATGAACTAATCTGCTAAGGGTTTAAACACCCAGAACCAAAAGTCCGCCCCCCCCCCTTCCATTTATACTTGCCCTGCATTGACTGACTGGAAGTAATAGGTGGGTAGCCAAATTATTCCAGCACCAAAAGCTCTCCTCCATTTTTTCAAATTCATGTACTTAATGAACTAAGTTAGCCTGATTGGGGACCAACTATTTAAGAAACAACCTCCCCTCCTCATTCTTCTATTAATGCATGATCTGCATTAACTGAACTGGCCAAGTTATCTTATAGCGGACCCAAATACTTCAGAACCAAAAGCCCGACTTGTGTACAATGTACATAGAATTTAAGGGAAGGGAAAACCCCTTGCCTTCAAATTCCATAGACATATGGTCGGGATGGATTAAATTGATTTGATGTGGGTCAAAAATGTTGAATATATAAGATAAGATAAATAAGATAAATAACTTTATTTCAGACCTGCAGGTCCATATTAAAAATACATATTACACATGACATAAAAGTATAAAACATATGATTGACTAAAAATGAAAAAGGTAAGATACCCATGTCTGTGAGGTTGAAGGGACTTCATGTGCCCAGCCGCAGTGCGCCGATGTAGGCAGGCTAACAGTACAGAACAAAAAACAAAAAACAAAAAAACAAAAAAACAAAAAGAAAGCCCCACCTACATCCGAGCACTGCACCAGACCACATGAAGTGTCTCAGTCCATTCCTGCCACGAGGCCGACACCCATTTGATATCAGAAGCACAGATAGCTTTAATCAGTAAGTTTTCACTGCACTCTACCCTCATCCGAAAACCATAAACTATATGCCTCTTCAGTTCAGGATATGAAAGGACATGATTATGCACAAACATGCCACTGGCTGAGCATGATCTTGGAAGACCCATTACAGGACGAAAAGCATTGATATAGCACACCTTGAATTTCTGTGCTTGTGCTCTGGAGTAGTTAATCCACAGCTGAGATGTGTACATAGAAGTGCAATAAGCTTGAAAAAGTATTCTAATATATATATATATATATATATATTAGAGCCTGACCGAATCCGAACAACCGAACCCGAGCTTACCGGGTTTCAGGATTGAAGCCCGGCTCGGGTTCGGCTTTTACAGTCACTGAACGTTCGAGTTCGGTTATCACTGTCAATGTTGGCAATGAAATTAAATACAAAAGTCACTGAGGTTACTTTTCGTACTTGTATACACTTTAAACAATGTAACAAACGATACTTTACAATTACGTGTGTCACATGGGTTGCATTAATCGCCTTAATTACATAACAATAGTAATACCCCTGTGCATAAGTGTAACAGCTATTTACCCCTGTCAAACGTTTTCATGTTTGAATTGCACATACCGAACCCGAACGGTGCCCGGTTCGGTATCGGTAATGTGTACCAAGTACCGAGTACCCGGTTCGGTTTCAAAATGCATGCTCAGTCAGGCTCTAATATATATATATATATGTATATGTATATGTATATATATATATATATATATATATATATATATATATATATATATATATATATATATATATATATATATATATATATATACATGCATACATACATACATGTGTACTGCAAGTATCATTTAACTAATGTTTAACATGAAAACAATTAAAGTATGAATACTTCTAAAGACTGACTGTAATGAGAGAAGGTGCTGTTCCAAGACCACAGTATGGAAATTGTTAAGTCCTTTATATAGCTGGCATATGTGTTAGACTCCAAGCAGTTTGAACATGCATGTATGTACTTCTCTTTACACTCCAATGGGCAATATGTGTCCTTGAAATGTGGATAACTGGGAACTGTGAATGCCTGCTTGCATCTACATGGTTATGCCTGTGCTGCCCCCTGGTGTTATATTCCTGAGTTTGTCTATATCATCCTTTCTGAATTATTGATGTGCGAAATGGAGCAAAATCCATCCTGGCACTTTCTCCCTCTCCCTGATATATACAATCCAAATTTGGCATGTCTAACTGAAGTATTTTTGAGACATGGAATTGTTTATCTCGCTACACATTTGGCTCCTACTATCCATCAAAATATAGGTGGCACCACTAGTTTTTGACCTGCTCCATCATCCAACCAAATGGCATAGTAAAGATGCAACAAAAATTACAAATGCTAGCATGTTCACAAGATTTTTAACATTTTGACTGGTGTATTTCCACTGGCCATATGACATT
>CAXHWN010001609.1:0-15936 GCA_964020975.1 Hermodice carunculata | reverse complement strand
ATCCATCCATCTGTCCATCCATAAACTTTGGTTTTTGAGCACAATACAGTCTACACGTGTAGCTTTCAAGTTAACCCCATATAACTGTCAGCACACATCAACTGTGTGCAAATCTAGGTTAATTATGACATTGTGGGCGCCACCCACTGCAATATGTGCTATATGGGTCAAACTGAAAATCGTGTAACCACTCTACTATCCTTAATTTCGGATAGATCTTCATGAAATCATTGATATGCGAAGAGGTCAAAATCTCACTTGAATATGAAACTCAGTCTGGTGGCACTTTGATGGAAATTTAGAGCCAAAATGTGTTGAAAGATATGAAATTCCATATCTCAAAAAAAAAAAAAAAAAATTGAATAAGACATGCCAAATTCGTAGCGTATATATATAGATCCTGTCCAATACTAAGCTGTTATATAATATCATTGACCTTGGCTTATTTTTGGTAGGTCACCACTCCTGTAAAGTTGAAAGAGATGATAATATTGTAACGGCAGGGTGTAGCCTGGACATCAGTGCCAAGGAGAATTGAGCCTCCAGATGTAAATTGCACTTGAGTACATTGTGCGTATAACTATACTCAGTGACCTCCTTTTTTGGTCACCTTGACCCAATTTTTATGAGTTTGGCACTTGTCCAAATTAATTGTTTTTCTTCAATAACTGGAAAAGTTATTACCCCATTTGAACATACAGACCATCCATGGAAAGCTGGATGAGGGGCAGGCATTTTTAACATAACAATTTAATAATCTGAGAAGAAGGTGAAGGTCATGTGGCCTTTGGAATATAGGGGATCAAAATGTGAAAAATTTGTGAATGCCATGCCATCTGTAATTTTAGGTGGATCTTTCTGAAATTTGGTGGTATGGTGAGGGAGGTCAAAATTGCAATTGGTGGAGATATGTAGCAGTGGTGCCACTTACAGTTTGAGCCAAAATGTGCAGAGCAATTTTTTAAAGTTCAATACCTCAAAAAATAATCAAGCTAGACATTTCGAATTGACAGGTTACATAGATTATATCCAACACTATTGTATTGTGGAATGCAGATTTAAGTGTGATCTAAGTTTTATAGGTCACTAATCTTGTAAAGGTGAGCGAATTGATTTGGTGATGGTCGGTTGTAGCTTGGACATCAGCGGAGATGAGAATCTATTCTGCAGATCTATCAATATGTCACCTGAACTTTGTGTTCCCCATCAAGCAATACACACATCAGTTTACCCAACCTGCTCTTGTTTTGTTGTGAGTCTTCACATTATTGTAATACATTACAAGTCAGCAGAGTAACTGGTCCATGGGCTTCTTGTTTTTTGTTTGGCCTGATGCCTTTAGCTGTGTTTGTCATATTATTGAATAATGCCTTGTGTTTTGTGCATGTTCACTCTGAAAGTATCAAGGACACATTAGTAACTGTTTCGCTGCATTTTAATTTTGCAGAAAATTCTTCAGAATATTCATCGTGCTGTTTGCTGTATTTGTCATTAATATCTGTGCCTCATGTGTTCTTTTTGTTGCAGTAACACCCCTGGATGTAGTGAAGATCCGACTCCAGGCACAAAGCAAGCCGTTCATGAAGGGCCAGTGCTTCCTTTACTGTAACGGTCTGATGGACCATTTGTGCCAGTGCGTGAATGGCACTGCTGTGGGGAAACCGTGGTATCGGATCCCTCTACCAGGACATTTCCATGGCACTTTGGTAGGTATATTGAAAGCCTTCAACAGTCCTGTTTAACTCTTGTCCCCTTAGACCTGCCAAGACGGTGTGGTGGTCAAATGTCTGATTTTCAGCAAATTTTTGAAATCATATAATACATGTAATTGACAAGTATGTATGTTTGCATGATAGATACTAGAATACTAATGTGCAAAATGCACATATCGCATTCATCTTATTAAACGCACAGTGTGCTATCAAAAAAATTTCATCCACAAAAGCTAAAAAAATGTAGATCCTAAATGTAATAATAAATTCTACCACTGATTTCAAAACTATGGGATATTTTGGGGGTTCTTTCTTTGAAAAAAAAAAAAAGGAAAGTGTGCACTTATTAAGATGAATATGGTATATTTTTTATAAAATTTTCTCCATAAATACGCCTCTGCTATCAGTCGGGTGTTTTGTTGGTCAACTGGCGTGTGGTTTCTAGCAAATTTACCTTGTGCACGCAAATTTAGAGTTCATTTCAATCTTTGCAAGGGGGCATTTGCCATGTGCATATCATTTGCTGCCAAATCATGTCAGCTGCCACCAGAGGGCGTTTCAGGATGTGCAATTGTCAAAAAGTCATGAATGGAGGGCACCATTTGAAACATAAGCAGCATGCCAGGCGGCCACAGCAGGCTACATTGACTGCATCCTGCTGTGGCTCCTGGCTGATTCTTGGCTGAGGGAGCAAGCAGACGGAGTTCCTACCACTCTGACTGGCCACAGTGGTTTTCTCTGTGTCCTTTGGTTTCCTTGACGCGAAAGGGTAGGAAGTGTATGCCTGTAGATGTCTATACCATGGAGAGTGACTCGATGGGTCAACACAGTGGAATCTCCCTGTTAACCCTTTCCCCCTCAAACCGGCCAAAACCGGCTGGTGGTCAAATGTCGTCTGTTTCAGTGTTTTCATCTAATTTCAACAGTTATGAAAAACAATTTGACTGAGAAATGGACATGAGACTTATCAAGATCACATGCCCCAGGTCAACAGCTTTCCTTGGCATGGGTTGGGCACTTAGTGCCCAGCCCATGCCAAGGAAAGCTGTTGACTCAGTCTTAATTCAAGGGGGGAAGGGTTCAGACCTGCTGGTCTGTAAAAAATATCTTAATAGGAACACAATGTAATTCTAAAGAAATACACAAAAAATGGGGATGTCAATTGGCGGGCTTAATATAGAAATGGTCTGTTAAACCAGATGGTCGTAGTGGGAAATTCTGGCCTGCTTGACTTCTTCCACAACCCATGTAAAACCAACTGTGCACACAGTCATGTTTTCTAGTCATTCAGACATGGTCACCGTTGCCCCATCCCCGTGGAGTCCATATATATTTTCTTTGCCTTTCCATCATGATATTTATGGGTCTAGCCCAAGGTGTGTGTGTGTCGGGGGGGGGGGGGGGGGTACCATTATGTTTTTGGCTTGTCTGTTCATTCTTATGTAGCTCTGTCCCTCTAGCATTTATTTATGAACACGCTTTCTCCGTAATTACTGGCCACATGAAACTCAAATTTACCTTGTTAATACCTTGACACCCTTTCTTGGCTTAATTACATTTTGGTGACCTTGACCTCATTTTTGGGTCACAAGTCCCATGTGCAAAGACCGACCCAGCAGCCATTGCTGTGTTTTGAAGTGACTCTATTTGACTCAAGCTTTATTCTGTTGTGGAGATTCATTTTATGTAACTGTTTTCATAGGGACAAATTGCTTGTTGTATATTTACATTATAATAATTTTCATTGCAATTTGTCAACAAAGTTTGTCTCTCCGTCAAATTTTTTATCCATAAATGTCTTGCGTGTTCATGTATTAACACTACTTGTACTGAGATTTCCAAACAAGGGGCACGGAGGTGGACCAACACTAGATACCAGGACCGAATCTGCTATTGGATTGACAGAAAGCAATGTAGGGGGTCCTGCAGAAAAGTTCAAAACTATGTAACACTCAGCAGAAGCTCCAACTATTGAGATTCAAATACACAGGAAAACAAGTGCAAAATAATGTATAAAGGAGAGCCTCGCCTGACGTTTCAACCTTATCGCTGGTCTTCCTCAGGGGAAAGGAGACTCGGTTTTGAAGCTCTACATCAATCAAACTGTCAAAATGAGGGTAAAATGTTTGGTGTTTTTCCTGTGAAGGAAATTTTCCTTGAAATAGCCACCCCTACTCTGAAGTTGATGTTCGATAAAAGGTACATCACTGCAGGGAAATAAGCTAGGTCCAATTAGCTACATGCAGACAAACCTGATAGTGCACAGTGTATTTCTTCAGCAAAAGATGAGAAAATGTTACTGTAAAATGAAAACTTGATACTTATCCAACTGATGAACATATTCTACTTAATCTGACTTGGCTTAGTCTTAACCAAGGTTACAGGCCTCATTTTCTAGAAAAGGCTAATATCAGGGTTAGCACAGGTCCTTGAAGTGCTTGAAAGTACTTGAATTTGCTACATGTTCAAGGCCTTGAAAACCTTGAAAATCCAGAATTTTACATGCATGTTCAAGGCCTTGAAAACCTTGAAAATCCAGAATTTTGGACAAAGGTCCTGGAAAAGTCCTTGAATTTTATTTTTAAGTATCACCCAATGAGGTAGGTTGCCAAGGAATATGAGTATTTTCCACAAATTTTAGCATTTATGAACTTGAATAACACTAAGATGAACACATTCTGCTGTCATTTTCCTTTGATGTGGCTGGCAAATTCCATTTGTCAAAAGGTAACACTGCAAATTACAAAGTATCTTTTTCCTTTTAACCCTCTTTTAACCCGTGTAGGTTTGACAGTTCTTATAAAATCAGGCCTAACCAATTATGTGAGCCTTATTTATATGTACAGCCTACTCACAGTGTCAAATACACTGTATCAAACATACAGATAACAAAGTACATCACCTTCCTAGAAAAGAAACTGGGGCATACTTGTGAAAAATGTGCATGAGAATAGGTACATCTTCAGGTCTAATTTTACCCATATGTAGTTGTAGCAATTTTATAGACTAGATAGAGTCAATTTCAGGATTACAACCCATACTGGCTGTAGGCCTACATAAGTCACAGTAAACTCATAAAATAATCCATATTTGATTTATCTTTAAAAAGGACTTTCGGTAATATGATCCACATATAGGCTTCTTTGTAAGTTAGTGGAAAGTCTACTGCCTATTTAAAAAATTGTGTCTGATTCATATATGGTTGGAATAAATAATAAATGTGGAGTAAGATGCATTGGTCTTATTAGTAAAGGGTTGAAAAGTGATGATTTACACAATTTGTCTGTTGTGTGCTATTGCTGGATCTGGTCCTTGAAAACTTGATTCAAGTGCTTGAAAAAGTTCTTGAGAGTCCTTGAATTTACTTTTCATGAACATGTATGAACCCTGTAATATTCAAGTTATAATAAATATAGTTAGTAAACATGGTAAAGTAAACACACCACATGGTCATGCACTATTGATCAAGTTTAAATTTATTTTTTGTATTTTCCTTGAGAATAATAAATCATAGTGTGTTTGCTTTATATATACATATATGTATGTATGCCCTTAAGCTGCTTTGCCTTTTTTAGTGTGTACAGTTTAATTTTTCCAGCAATGAAGTGTACAGAATTCTTCACCTGAGAAATTCTGAAAGAAAATCATTACAATCAGTACTTGGCTAATCATCCGTTAGATTATAAAAAATGCCCTGCATTAAACAAAGAGGTATGCCTTGCAAAGAGAATGGAACAATTGTAGGCTACCAGCTAATGTCATATGTTGTCTAGATTTGAGTCCAAAAATTATTATCTAGGCTGTTTCACCATGTTCTGAAGTCCAGAAAAAATAAGATGTTGTTTATATTTCTCTACCGCAGAAAGTGTGCAAATTGCTGCCCATCAAATTCCATTTACACAATAAGTTCTTACTAACTGCAGATGCACAGATCTGTACATGAATTTAAATTGGTAGATTCTCAGGTCTCATAAAATAGGCTTGTTTATGTTTTGAAATGCAAATTCCCATTCTTCCTTGAAGTTCCTAGATGTATCTGTATGTACATCAAGATCTCTTTTCCACTTCAAAATTATGAAGCATATGGCATTATATCAGGTTGAATGAGTCAGGTATAAATTAATGTACTAACTTTGTTGTCAGGTGTAAGTGAACTTAAAAATTTTGTCTACCCTCAACACTTTATCTAAATTGGTTTTACTGTAGCAGTTCCATACATGTAACTTTGATGATTCATCTCATTTTATCATTGATATCAAAAAGTATTCCATATTTTTATACAAGATCTGCCTTCAATATGTTCAACCTGTACTTTTTTTTAAATCATCAAACCAAAAATTCTCTTTTATCTCGTGAATATAATCTTACTAATACACCATTCTCAAACCACAAACTAATCTTGATTAAAAAAAATGTTCTGTTCTTTATTTGTATATGTTCCACTCCTTAGGGCATAAAACGAGACATACTTATCAACTAACTTAATTATTAGACCAAGAGATATCATAACAATATATTTTGTGCTGTTCAGCTTTTATTATGTTAATTATATGCAAATTACAGCTTTCCTCTGGACACTTTTCGCAGTGCATGCAGTGTCCCAAGGAAAGCTGTTGACTCTGGCTTAAATTGGTACTTTAAGGGTTATCCTTTTAAACCCTGGGATCCTGGGAGGTTACCATGGTTACACAAAATATCTATTTGGCATATGTATATATAAATTATGATTTGCTTCTGGAATTAACTTAAAACATATATTACATATGTTTGAAATCCTCAGACTACAAACAACATTATTATGTACATAATATAATTCATTATTTTTCAATATTATGTGAGCTAATAAGCATAAATGCTAATTATATATATATATATTTGGTATTCAACATGGCTGCAATATAATTTATGGAGAAAAAATATTTGCGGAGAAATTTTTCATTTACGGCTTCTAGTTTTCCAAATAAATAATAATATTAATGAGATAAGACCAGATAATAAAGGCAGAGGTCCTTAGCTACATTTTTGCTACTTATATTATGTCACCAGTTACATGTCGTACACATGTATATCATAATTTTGACTCTGATAAACAACCTTATGCATGCAAAGCTATATGCGCCATGCTGGATAAAGATGAAAAGCACATGACCTTTGACCCCGTTTCAAGGTCATTTGTCACCAGCTGGTATCTACCCACTCCTTAGGGCATAAAACGAGACATACTTATCAACTAACTTAATTATTAGACCAAGAGATATCATAACAATATATTTTGTGCTGTTCAGCTTTTATTATGTTAATTATATGCAAATTACATATGTGTGAGCTGAAATTTCAGTCTTCCGGGTTCATAAGGTTAATATATCAACAATTTTATGCAGAAGTGTTTTCTCCTATCACACCATGAAATTTAAGTAAAACGTCACAGCTGAAGACAATTATGTGGGTACTTTGGGCCAATTTGAGCAGGAAAATATCAAAAGGGTAACATTTCTTATGCTTTGTTCTTCTGGCACATGTTCTTCCACAATAAGATCAACCCATCGCGTATCACAATTATTAATGTGTGTACAGTATTATCATGATACAAATTCCCATGGCACCTGTTACATATTTTCACAGTAGGACCCCTGTAGCAAAATATTGTATATTACTCTAATTTTGCTGTATTTTTATTTTCACTTATTTCCTCTGATAGCACAGAACCGTGAAAATAAAGATGCACTGAAATAATATTTTAACATTGTTTGAATAGGGATTATGTCCAAAACTGGGAAAGTAAAACTACAGTGAAGTGTCAAAAATACAAAAACCATGAAAAATTAAATATGCAAAAATAAAGCAGTTTACAGTAACTGTAGTAATGTATGCTGAACTCATCGATGAGCTGACAAACTTTTCTTGATCAAATTCTTTCGTTCTGAATACTGCACGAACCACTCTAAGTCAAACACAGGTTTCTCTTCAGTCCCAAGAGCATTTTTGCACATGGAGGTTCACCACGTCAAGTCAAAACTGTGTCAGTTATCGTTAATAATAGCATGATTGTGTATTTCAGGATGCCTTTGTGAAAATAGCAAGGTACGAGGGAATCACCTCACTATGGAGTGGCCTTCCCCCGACTCTGTAAGTGAGTTCATACATCATGTAGACATAGATTAATTCATTAAGAGCACATTGTATTGTACATGCATATACATGATTTTGTATACATATAAAGTGAATAGATTTAATTTTAATCTTGTAGGTCTGCCCTTATGGGAAACCTGTCATGCTCTCAAGTTGTCTCTGCATCTGTCTGTCAATCCATGTTTTTGTGTATGAAGGCGATTTCTCAACAGGCCACCTGAAACTCAAATTGATGTATGTACCTCACAGCCAATTCTTGACCTGGTTACATTTTGAAGGTCACTGGACCGATGCACATGCAAATGTGGACCAACGGCATTTATCAATCAGTATCTTACATTGAGGTGCCACTAGCTCTCACGTGTTCTTTGGACATCAGTTTTGAGCTAAAGTTTGTGAAAAATGTCCAAGGCGAAACAACTTGCTGGTTTAATACACATGCTCTTTAGCTGCACACTGTTAAGATATTGAGGAGAAACCATTTGATTAATTGTTAATCTATATGCTGCTTTGCAATAATCACAAAATTGATGCACTTTTTCCGCTTAACTATATCATGTGGTAAATATATACATTGTATATGAACATTATACAGATATTGGATGGCAGGGAGTCCAATATGAAGTTTACGGGACGATGAAACGTTATATTGGGTGAGGCAAAGCCGAACCCAATATAACGTTTCAGAGTCCCGCAAACTTCATATTGGACGACCTGCCATCCAACATCTGTTATATTCTGCAATTTGTATGATTTTCCTTGTATAAATATAGAAGTCTGAAACACTTTAATGTTAAATCACAAAATTTATTTCCCATTGAAATTTTACACATTTTGCCTGAAGCTAGGGAAAAGCCCCAGTGAACGTCATTTGCATTATGACGTCACGCGCGCACGGGGATTGTCTCGAGCTGTCCAATATAACGATCCAATATAACATTTATAGGGCAGGCACGTGGTACAAATAGAGACAGCTGATTGGCTACTAATAGACTAATGCAGAATATTATTGTTTGTCGGATTCAGGAAAAAATGAGTCACGTTTATGTGTGTGATCCATATAGTGTACATGTGTACCTTATAAAACAGCAAGCTATTATTTTTCAGGGTGATGGCTGTTCCAGCAACTGTTGTATACTATACCGCCTATGATGCCATTAAATATCGGATGGGTTACAGGGAAAGTGATCCTGCCACCAAATATATTCCGGTTTTTGCAGGCTCTGTTGCCAGAGGTATGTTGTGATACTGGCTACAAATTATTGTCTATTGTGGTACCATTTTAATTATATATATAAGTCGTTAAAATAGATTGTTGCACTGTTATTGGGGAAGTCACAAATTATTTCAGCTAGGCGCCTGGTGCCAAAGGTTGCAGGTTCGAGTCCCACTCGTTCCGAACATGAAATACAATAAGAAATGATGTGTGCATTTTGGCTGAATACCAGTCGGGCAATGCAGCACACACCCTTTGGCAAACTAAAGATTTGTAGTATGTCTGTTGGTAGAACTGGACAGACATAGTGTTTTGGTGGGTGCTTCTTCTGTTTGTTCTTGTTGTTACCTCAGCTGACTTGTCAGTCAGCTGAGGTTTTTTGAGGGTCCGTCGTCCGTCCGTCGTCCACAATTCACATTTTCTACTTCTTCTCCAAAACCGTCATCCAGATTCACTTCAAACTTGGTGGAAATGTGCCTTGGGTGGGTCTCTACCAAGTTTGTTCAAATGGTCACGGTCCAGTGATTTTTGGATTTTTAATGAATTTTTTTGTTCTTTTTTGGGTAAATCTTAAAAAATCTTCTTCTCCGAAACCGCTCACCCAATTGCTTTGATATCACACAGGAACACTCCCTGGGACTCCTAGTTCTTAATTTGTTCACCAGGTGGCGCTGCAATTTTTTTCCTAATTTTTTATGAATTTTTGTGTCATATAGCTATTTTCGACTTCTTCTCCAGAACCGTCACTCAGATTAAGCTGAAACATGGTGGATATGTTCCTTGTAGAGGGGTCAAACAAAGTTGTTCACTATGTGGGAATGCTGCAGATTCCTGATTTTTAACGATTTTTTTAATTCGGGTACTTGTCGGTCTATGCAGCTTTCCTATTGATTACTATGGAAGTCAATAGGCATTCTAATGCAAATTCACATTTTCTACTTCTTCTCCAAAACCGTCATCCAGATTAACTTCAAACTTGGTGGCAATGTACCTTGGGTGGGTTTCTACAAATTTTGTTCAAATGTACATGCTCCAGTGATTTTTGGATTTTTCATGAATTTTTTTTGTTCTTTTTTTTTTTGACAAATCTTAAAAAATCTTTATCTCCAAAACTGCGTACCCAATTGCTTTGATATCTTACATAGACACTTCCGGGGACACCTAGTTCCCAATTTGTTCACCAGGTGGCGCTGCAATTTTTTAAGGAATTTTTTGTATGGTTTTGCTGTTTTTCACTTGTTGTCAGAACGGTTCCTCAGATTAAGCTGAAATGTGATGGATATGTTGTTGTGGAAGGGTCAAACAGTTGAATGTTAACTAGGTGGCACTGCTTTGGATTCCTGATTTTTAAGGATTTTCAATTCGGGTACTTATCGTTCGATGCAGTTTTCCTATTGATTACTATGTAAGTCAATGGGCATTCTAATGCTAATTCACAGGACAACTGACACAAAATTTACTGTTTACTTGATAACTTGAGATCTGTTTTGAGTTAGGTACACATGTTAATTATTCTGTATGAAGGTCATGCTGAGACAGTACATGAGTGACCTTGACCTCGTTTGTGGGGTCACAGTGCAACATACATGAATTTTACTCTTCATTATAACTTGAGAACTACTCGAACTTTGATGTTGCACATGTAAGTGTTCTTCTATAAAGGTCAGACTTACTCAGAACACGGTGTCCTTGATCCTTTCCCAAGTTCATAGAGCTGCAAGTGTGATGAATGTTAAGATCAACTGAGGGACGGGCTGTTCACACAGCCCTCTTGTTTTTCTTCATCACTATTTTGGCGCCCATGCAACAAGTCCAAAGTAAGCTTAACAAATTTGATGAGACTTGATGGGAATATGTATCTACACTGTACCTCAGGCAACTTTTCAAGGTCATTTTAAATACTTGAAGTTCATTTTTGTATAATAACTGAAGAACGAAGCGAAACTTGATGACACTTGCTAGAATCATGTATCTTGGTGAGACCTAGGCTGTGATTCTCTGTGGGTCACCATGACCTAATTCTGAAGGTCACAGGGTCACTTGAAATCAATTTGTGTGTAATAACTGCTGAAGAACATGACGGAACTTAAAGTAATTATATTATTATAATTAGATAATATTATAATCATTATTTGGCAGGTTGGGCATATGTGTGAGTCTCCTTGATCCGATTTTTAAGGTCACAGGGTCACTCGTGGAAATTTGGTTTCCATGCATAGATATTATCAGCTATTAACTTCAGAAACAAAATGTTCACCCATGATACATTTGATTTACTTTGCAAAATCGGTAACATCTAGTTCCTAATGAGTTGCAACAGGTACATTTACTCATGATAAAATATTAAGTGATCTGGCTAGTTTTGCTGTGTAAGAAACGAAAGTAACTGAGAATTTGAGTGTTTCCAAGTTGCATATGCTCAGTTCCAACTTTAAAGTAATCGGAAAATGCAACATGACCCAACATCCTGATGTTAAGGGTCCCTGTGCATGGGGAAAAGGAACTTGAACATTTTTAATTATTTCCTCCTCCTCTGTGTCATCAGACTTGTATAAATTTATCCCCAACCAAGTTAACATGAGGTCCTGACCCTGTTAAGCAAAAGCATGGGATAGAGTCCCTTGTCTGATAACCAACAAATCATATTATTATTGATGACCAAAACCCACTTGGCTAACGACTCTGCTGACAGGTGTAAAAGTCATCTCCACCTGGCCAGCTTGTAGTGCTGGATATTGGCCACACCACCCAAACCAGCTGTGGTTAATTGACACCAACTGGATAGATCAAAAGGTCAATTATCCTTCAGATATACTGTAAAGTGCTTTAATTTTGCTGTAGATGTATTCTGTTATTTGCTTATTTCACTGATGGCACAAAACTGTCAAAATAATATATAATGGTTTATTCAGTATCCAAGGCCTCTGGCCCATAGTACAATAATTCAGAGGTTACAGTAATATACAAATTTACTCTGAGGGTGACATAAATTGATCCCTTTTTTTAAATGCTTCATAAATAAATTCAGCGAGATAACAATGTTCCCCTGCATTGGTTGATCTCATAAGTCTAATGAAACTATCTTGACATTAAGTAGTTATATAAACTGGTAATAAAGACTCCTCATTTGTTCATATAATTTACATTCAGTTACAAAATGAAACTCACTTTCTATACAAAATAAAAGCACAGTGGAACAGTATTTTAACATTGTTTCAATAGGAACTATTTGCAAAATAGTGAAATTAAAACTAAAGTGAAATATCAAAAATATTGAAACAGTGAAAATTCAAACACGTGAAAATAATGCAATTTATAGTAGCAAGATAGAACAAAAGGAGGGCACATATTAATAAATCATGATTGTAAACTAGCAGGGGCAACTGCCTCCTCTTCTACTTAACAGGGAGTAGGACAGCATGATAAACACTTGTAGTGGGCAATATTACAGAAATTGCTGTGATGATACAATTATTATTTTGATATATTTTTGTGTTACAGTTGGAGCTGCCACACTGATCAGTCCCATAGAACTTGTTCGCACAAAGATGCAGTCAAAGCAGATAACTTACGGTGAGGTTGGAGTCGCTGTCCGAAGTGCCATACAACAGGGTGGTTTGATAAGCCTTATGCGAGGGCTCGGTCCAACACTTCTTCGTGATGTGCCATTTTCAGGTAACTTGATATGCAAGTACAAAAAAAAAAAAATCATCTGGATCTGAGAATAATTTCTATGGAGTGGGGACCATGTTGGAAAGGCTGTTTGTATATTGCATAATCAATTATATTCCCAAACATTTCATTTCCCAATTTAATCCCTAAACAAGATTTTCAAAGGGTTTTTTTCCCCAAATTGATCCTGAATTGGATTGGTATACGAAGCAACCCCGGAGTCAAATAGTCCTTAATAAACTGCTCACTAAAACAGGAGGGTTGTGTAAATGGCCTGTCATCAGCTGACCTTGCCGTTCAACCCGAAAGAAGTCCCTCCCTGGTCTGTGGATGCCAGAAGTGTTCCTACAGAAATTATAAACTGTAGGAGAGATCGCAGTAAGCAATTTTTTGTGTATTTGGCTGAATATGCAACACAATACGCTTACGCACAATTTTTGTGGGCTAGAAGTGTGTATTCCCATATGATTCTATGTTAAAGTACCATTCAATATCTTAGAATAGTTTTACAGCAAAAGTTAGCAAATTAACGCGAGTATTTCAACTGTATACAACCATTTACCACAAGAAATTTGGTGTCTCTAGGTAGAGTGGTTTTAAAGTTACCTAGACCTATGCTAATTAAAATGGAAATACACATGCCTGACCCACCCGCCCACAGAGCCCTCTACTGAGAACCCACATGAACCAGGTGATCTTGACCTTATCTATTCTCGCCATCAGGATCGCCCAACCATACTTCATGGTACTTTACCAGAGACAAGATGGCAATAGCAAGTTTATCATCATGCAGACATAGATATTAAATAGAAATGTGACAAGCTGTCACAGGATATACTGTAAATTGCTTTATTTGTGTGTGTGTGTTTACATTTTCATGATTTTTGTAGTCTTGACAATGTCACTATTTTGGACATAATTCCTGTTCACACAAACACTACACGGTGTTTTTATTTTCACGATTTTGTGCCATCAACGAAATAAGCAAAACCAAAAGTGCAGCGATAATTAAGCAGTTTACAGTTTGTTCAGTAGTACTGTATTTTGACAGCAATCAGAAGTTGGCCTGCGTGTGTACAAATGTAAGTTTCCTGGCTATTCTCCGAAGGCACAAAAGTTTGTGTATGGGCATTTGTGAAATATCTGTGGATGTTGGGGACTATTTTCCATAGCGTCCCGCATGTGTTGAAACTACACAATGCTGGTCAAGTTGGCTTGAATTAACTTGGCAAGAAAAATACATCTGCACTGTAACTGAAGTCTGTTGTGTGTGAACAATGCATTGAGGTTGCCATGGTAACCAGAGGCAGCATCTGGAATTAGTAAAGTCAGTACTTGATCAGTTTAGAGGTCAAAGCAATGCTATGTGTTTTAAAATCTGACAATATTTTTTCACATTAAGTGGGAGATGACCACATGATTTTTCTCTTTTCAAAGCTATTTTGAGAATTTAATGCATATTTCCTAGGTTTACAAAAGCATGAAATTATTGTCTGATATATGTTGGTATTACTGACACATGTACTTCCCTATATGCATTAAAATCATGTACAGTAAAACCTCTCTAACCAAACACCCCTGTATACCGAACACCTCTCTATACTGAACACCATTTCTCGGTCCCAAATATATACTTTCAATGTTATCAAACCTCCCTGTACCGAACGCCTCACTATACCGAACACTTTTTTCTGGTCCCAAGGGTGTTCGGTATAGGGAGGTTTTACTGTACAAGTAAGTTCGCAAAGAAATTTGAAACGTGCATACACAAGAACCATGTCATATGTGTCTGCATTTCTATAAATCTGGCTTGTGGGGCACATCCAGATCATTGCATGTTACTGAATTTTGTATAATCTCTTGAAGTTTTCATATTGATTGTCGTGGTCACGTACTTGACACAAAAAGGTGTTGCCAGGGACACCTGTCTGCATATGCCAGGCTCCAAAATATGTTCTGATAGTTACCCTCTAAAGACCTGCTATTTTCTTTTGGGTTGATGTAGCCCTTTTCAGTAATTATATGCTGGGTGTGTTTTGTTACAAATGGAAATTAAAATTTAATTTAAAAAAATGAATAAAACAAAAAATGAATCATTCAGTGTTTCTGTATTTGTATTTTAGAAGTAAGCGGTGACAAGAAAATGCATGGAGGATGAAGAACCTAGCTGAAAAATATCAGTAATTGATGATATGGAAGTGCTGCAGGATTCATAATTTTTTCAGATAAAATTCAACATAAAACATATTTAAATTCTGAAAAAAATATGGTAAATGGACCAAAGAGACTGAAGTGTTATATGCAACTTTAATACACTTCAGATCCATTCACATTAATGACACAAAATTCACCTGAGTTTGCATTTTCACCAAAGTCAGCAGTCATTTGCATGTGTCATTATACAGCATGCACATTTGCCTTAATCTTAACATGTCCTTTATATATTTCTGTACCCTATAAACATTGATACAAAAAATGTACTTGCAGCTCTATTTTGGTTCGGCTATGAATATATCAAGGCGCAATTCCTCAAGAGGCACCCAAATCCAACAAAAGAATACACATTTGGTCATGGATTTGTCGCTGGAGCAGCCTCAGGAACGGTTAGTATTTCTGCAGTCATCCAAAGATATGGAGCCTTTTGCTAAAAAATCAGTGGCCATGGCTATCTCGAAGGTTGGAAGGAATTTCTAGGGCTTATCAAATTATAAACTGGCAAATTTATTGTAAGTAAGTCAAAGTGATAAATAAATGTAATTGTAAATTGCAAAGTTGCTGTTCTTTTTTGACTTAAATATGACTTTTATAAAACAAAGGACAATGAAAACAAAATTTTCTCAAAGGAGTGTACATGTTTCTGTAGTTTTACTAACATTACATCATGTGCATAAAGAGATCTACCTGTTGTGTGTGGCCACTGCCATGAGAGGTCACATGGTCTTTGCAGCCACAACAGTCAATATTTTCTCTCTCAATTTAGCTGCATTGAAAAGCCACCAAAGTGTTTTGTCTTTTTTTTCCCCTTCTATTTTGGAGGGATGACAGCACATGGTAGGTACCTACGTACATGTATCTTCAAGATTAAATTGGCTCCTTGAAGGCAGACAAAGCAGAAAACATAAAGTAATGCACTGAAGACCATAATGATTTTATCTCTATAGCACCTATCATTTGATGTATGGTAATGTTCCATAAAAACCTAGAACA
>CAXHWN010001608.1:0-7500 GCA_964020975.1 Hermodice carunculata | reverse complement strand
AGGATATTATATATTCCGAAAAAGAGTCAAGGTGACCAACTGGACAAGTGTAGGTGTATTTACATTGCATCTAATTTGAGCAAAATATTTAGTCGGATAATATACCAAAGACTGAGCAGAATAGTTGAAAGACTTGAGCTTCTGAGAGAAATTCAAAATAATTTAAGACCAGGGAGACGGTTAGGCAATCATGTATTTATACTGACTCAGGTTTGGGAATTGGTAAGGAAAAAGCAGAGAAAGTTTTTTTTTGTTTGTTTGTTTGTTTGTTTGTTTTTTTGTTTGTTTGTTTTTTTTTTTGTTTTTTGTTTATTTTTATGTGAGAAAAGCAATGATAAGGTATGGAGAGACGAGCTATGGGAAATACTTAGTGGAAAAGGCTTTGAAGGCAATTTTGTGGAAGTAAGAAAGCCCTATAGCAGGAGGTAGAATGCACTCTTTCACTAGGAAATGTTGTAGAAGAAAATGCACAGCTCAACATAGGCTTAAAGCAAGGGTGTGTACTCTCCTCAATTTTGTTTACTCGAAACAGTAAGGACTTTGGTGAACAGCTAATGATTTGTGACAAGAGAGGACTGATTGGACACCAAAAATTCCTGGGTTATTTTTTGCAAATGACATTGTGCTCATGGCCGAGTCTCAAAAAAGAGTCACAGGATATGTTGAACATTGTAGGGGAATATAGGAATAAATGGAGGTTAGAGTTTAGCCAACACAAAAGCCAAGTTATGACTCTAGGAAAGAAACCAAATGACAACAGAGAATTGGAACTTGAGACATTCCAAATTCCAGAGGGAAGAGAGCATCTGATTGAAATTGGAGAGGTAGATGAATATGAGTATCTTGGGGTAAAGATAAAAGCAATACGTAAATGTATGTTCAGGTACCACATTGAAATGATAAAGCAGGAAGATGAACCGTACAGAGGGAATAATAAACGCTATAACAATAAATTGTTTTAATAGGACAATCACAGTTTCAGTGCTCAGGGATAGAGTAGCAATACCAGGAATACTATATGGTTTAGGTGTTACCACGGTAAATGAGGAGAATATCCATGGTATGGAGAAAGCACAGAATAAAATGGGAAAATGGATTCTGGGAGTACCGCCGTGTACAGCAACAGAAGCAATCTTAGGGGAGTTAGGATGGAATAACACAACTGACAGAATTGCCAAAGCCAAGTTAGACTACTGGGATATTTGCAATCAGTAAGCGAGGAAAGATGCTGTAGGAAGACATATAATAAAGCTGTTACAGAACAGACAAGAAGGGTCAAAGACTTAGATAAGTAAGCAGAAAAAATGTATATTGAAAGGTTTTGATGAGGTTGAGGATTAGAACATATGCACAGGGAAGCTAGTGACAGAAGGACGTTAGAAAGACTGGAGAAAAGGATTGAGGGGAAAAAGAATGCTAAATGCATACAAAGTTTCAGGCAAGCAAAAGAAAAGTACATGCTGGGATGGAGGGAAGAGATCCAAACTTGCGTTCCAGTGCAGGGTAGCAATTATCAATTTTGAAACGAGAAGACAGAAATGGACTGCAGATAGCAATAGTAAGTGTAGAGTTTGTTCTCAGAAGGCAAACGAGACGTTAATCCATTGGTTGGTATGGTGTGGTGCATATGGAGAGACGAAGTAAAATATGTTTAGGAAATGACAAAACAAGGATCATAATTATAAGTGCTCGGAGGAAGTGTAGTGCTTAGGAGAAAAAAAGCGTGTGGAATGGATTTTAGATTTGGCAAGGGGGTTTACCGGGTGGAAAGAAAGGGGTCAGAACTATACAGGACTTCCTGGTAGGGTGCTGGGAGAATAGAAATAGAATGTTAGAGTTCGAAAAAAAAACCCAGAACAATTTAAAGAATAACACGTTTTGGGAAGGAAAGTAAAAGGTGGTAGCTCTTATCAAGGAACTCATGACTGTGTGCACAGGACATGGGAAATGCCTGAGTCTTAGAGGCCAGGGTAGGGTCAGATGAAAAGGGTTTTTTTGCCACCTCTATCAGCTATGATACAGGACCACGTCAAATAAGCAGAGTGCCACAAGATCATCATCATCATCATCATCATCATCATCATCATCATCATCATCATCATCATCATCATCATCATCATCATCATCATCATCATCATCATCATCATCATTGTTATTATCAGGTTCTTACATATGGACCTTCACTAGGATGGTTGCTCTTGGACGACCTGCTCTGGGCCAATTCTTGAATATACTTGTCTCTCTGCAGCTGGCTAGGGTCCTATTCATGCGGCTTAGGGAACCAGGAACACACCAGTACCTTCTGGCGGATTCATTTCACCCTCCATCAGCCCAACAGGTCAGGCACACCATTGAAGGAACATTGTTTCTTGGTCAAAGCATAGTTGAAAACCGGCTGTCTTTCCTGTTCTGCTTCTCTATAATTCATTCTAAGCAAACTTGCTTGACATACTGCACAAGAACTGGTCACAAATAAGGGTAAGTCTTTATTCAAAGCCCAACAGGTGAAGACTCCTAGAGGCAATGTGCGTACGTTGCCATGCAATGAGGATTTAATTTCTACCTTGTAACATACTGCATTGTTTTAGCCCGTGACTGCAACCACGGATTTGAGAAACATTCAAGAACATGTGGCAGTAATGTGATGCGTATATAGCTGTTGAAGGGGGCAACAACATGAATGATTTCGGCTTGTATGTTGTCCAGTGTACCATGTGTTAAAACCAATGTTAAACTTGTGGCTTTCGAAAAGTGACCCAGCCTGGCATATGTTGCTTGTGATTATCCATGTATTTCTGTCTACGTTTGTGTGTAAGTGAAATGCATAAGAAGGGACGAAGGTCTATGAGAGGATGAAAAATATGTGTGTGAATGTTAAAATATAAGATACTTTAAAGTTCATATGCAAAACGTCTTTGCAGACTCTAAAATCACAGAGAATTGCATTATTCGATTTCTGAGTGTGCACTGGCTTGACACCATACAAAACCCGGGCTTTAGTTTTATGCTTGCAAAATTATACTCACTGCGTAATGAATGTCTCTGTGGCCTGCTCGTGAGGTTTTTCGCAAGTGGACGTTGGGTAGTCCTAACATTGCTGAACGGTTCCGTTTGGGGTGTTGGAGTTACTATTAAAGTCGGTATACTGGTCGAATCCAGTGATTCGAAAGATGAAGTATTGGTAATATCAATTACTGATGAAGTACCCGCTGCTTTGCTGGACATTCTCGTCGGCGATCGTGGGGTATCCATTGTGTTAGTCGGGGTGGAGATTTCACCAACATGTAATGTCTTTTCGGTTTTCAGCTGACCATGTTTTTCAAGTGATTCCGTTGTTGCATTTGTCGAGGCGTTGTCAGTAGGCTCTAAACTGGATGTGCTAAAATTGCCTGTAGAGACTGGTCTAGGTGGCCTGCTGACAGCGGACACTGGTTCAGTTGATGTGCTGTATATGAAATTTGACGTAACTGATGTGCTTACCGCGGAAGCTGGTAGATGTGATGTGTATACAGAAAGAACTGACGCATTTGATGTGCTAAGAACGGGAACTGATGAATTTGATGTGCTGACAAATGAGACTGATGACTTGGATGTATTGACGACAGTAGCAGACTCAGTTGATGTGGTAACATCAGGGCCTGGCGCATTTGATATGTTGGCGGCGGAGACGGATGCATGTGAGGTATTCTTGACGGAGATCACCACAGGTGATGTGCTGACAACAGGGACTAACGGAATTGAAGTGCTCACAGCGGGGACTGATGTATTTGATGCACTGACAACGGGGACTGACGAAATTGATGTACTGGCAAGAGGGGCTGATCCATTTAATGTGCTCACAAGGGGGCCAAATGTGGTTGATATGCTGGAATTTTGTCCAATTATATGATTCGTATTCGCAGAAACAGCAGATGTAGCATTAGTCTCACCACGAACTGTCAGCATAAACATAATCTATATTAAAATGTAGATAGACATGCATATGCAGACCTGTAGGTATATACTACATCCTCATAAAGTGTGTTAAATTACATCAAATTCAGTGGCTTCATCACATACAAATGCTGTAAACATTGCTTAAGCTTTTTATAAGGAAATGGAAGTAAAGCTCAATTTTCAATAATTTATCTTACCACGATCAAACGAGCCGAACTGATTACAAAGATGGTCGACTTTATTGCACGTCACACATCCTATCTTTTGAAGCAGCGATGTTGTGATCACTTCAAAAAAACGTCAACAGGCGAAGGGTGGGTAAAGACGGACCGATTAATGAAAAGCTATCACAACGTCGAACAGAATTATCTCCAGACATTTATTCTGGGTGCTGATTATTTTTTCCTAATGTGAAATTATTACCTGTTGCCCAAAGTTGTGTGTGGAATTCCAAAGAAACCATCAAGAGGTATTTCATTTTCAGTTACAAATTAACTTTGTCGCAGTGCTAGGGAAAAATGGATTAAGACATGACATAAAGGCTCACTTTGGTTATTTCTACTTTTCAAAAAAAAAATTAACACTTGTCAATAAAAATGAAAATATATGAATAAAAAAGAGCTATTCAAATTTTAGAAAATGCAGATTAATCTGATTAGACACCAATATTTTATTTAGCCGGTTAAAATATTTAAAAGTGTTGATAGTATCGGGCGAGAAGGATAATTTTGCACGGGCAAAACGGACTACCACAACTAAAGTCCATAAAGTCACAATGTTTCAGAGTAAAAAAATCACCAAAATTCACGAAAAGCAAATTTAACTGTGAAATTTTCTTCAATGCACTGAGCATTGTTTCCCGCACCACACTATGTATCTTTTTTATTTTTTAAACATGTAATTACCATTTTGTAGTAGAAAAGCTTTTTGCATGGGGAGTCAGCTATTGAAAAAGTTAATAGAAACTACGCAAGTGTGTGTTCTATTGATGGCACAGTCACAACAGAAGCACATGTATACGAGGACTCCATTGATATGCTTATTGGTGGTTTGAAGTAATCTGTGATTGAGGTGTGGCTGTTCTACGTGAAAATTTCTGCAAAACTGAAACCACAAGCACAATTACAAACAGGTTTTATTGTAAACTCTCATTCATAGTATGAATGAGTAACCCAAGTAAATGTATTGAGTAGATTATGTCATCCACTAAGGCCCACAGAAGCATGTTTTTGTCATTGGTTCATTATTGTCACAATGGCAAGTCGGCGTGGTATGGCAGCAAGGGTGAAGTATCATTTTGATGAAACCAAGAGACAAGATATAATACTAGTATACAAGTATTTTCAAAGAGAAAATCAAAAGCAGCGTGTGGGAAGGCGCCTTACTGAAGGAAATCTTTTTGAGAAAACAGCCCAGGCACTTAACGTTTCACGAACAGCTGTAAAAAGGATTGTTGTAAACTCAACAGTTGAAAACACAGGGAGCGTTTCAAGAACCAGAAAGAAAAAAATAGATAGTTTTGATAAAGAAATAATCAGACAAAATGTTTTTAAGTTTTACAAAGAGAGAGACTTACCAACGCTTACAAAATTAAAAAAAGCTTTGGAACCGGACATTTGTATTTCAACTGCGCATCTGCGGTTTGTCTTGAAGGAACTTGGCTTTTGCTGGCGCAACACAACCGACAACAGACAAATAGTTACAGAAAGGGCAGATGTCACTGCTGCACGCGCAAGATTTTTAAGAGACATTAGAAAATACAGGGATAAAGGTTTCTCAGTAGTGTACACAGATGAAACCTGGTTAAATCAAAATCATTGTCGGGGTTACACATGGCTGCCAGTTCTTCATAAATGTGGTATGTTTTTGACAAAGAAGATGGTGTTCTCAATGATGTCACAAAATTACCAAATATACCTTCTGCTAAAGGACAGCGACTGATAATACTGCATGCAGGAAATAAGGATGAAGGTTTCCTTCCTAATTGTGACCTTGTATTCGTGGGGAAACATGCTGCTGCAGATGACCACAGTGAAATGAATACCAAAACTTTTATGGAATGGTTTGAAACTAAACTTATTCCTGCTTTGAAAGTACCCAGTGTTATCGTGCTAGACAATGCAGTCTACCATAATAAGAGAACAGAGGACAGTATATCTCCCAATATGAGCCATAGGAAGGCTGTTATGCAAGAGTGGCTCCAGTCAAGGAGTATTGTATACGAGCCCAAATTTACAAATCCAGAACTATATCAATTAATAAAAGGAAACAAACCTACTCCAGCATATGTCATAGATGTTCTTGCCAAGCAACATGGACATGTTGTACTCCGTACCCCTGTGCGTCAGTGTGAATTTAATGCCATTGAACTTATATGGGCCAAGGTGAACCATTTTATTGCTGATAGAAATACCACTTTTAAAATCAAAGATGTTAAAGAGCTTGTACCACTTGCCTTTTCAAATGTATCTACAGACGATTGGGCAAAAGCTGTTGAGCATACAGAAAAAATAGAAAAAATTACTAATGGAAAACTGAAGGACTGAGAGAAGAAATTGATCAGGTCATAATACACCTAGATAGCGACACTTACAGTTGCAGTGATTTCAGCTCAAGTGGAGAAAATAGTGATAGCAGCAGTGAAAATTCAAGCGCATAGTGAAACATTTCCAATTGGTAAGTTTAGAGATGTTCCCTTGTTCGAATAACAGGTTACTGCATTCTAAGGTCATGGCCTGGGTAATAGAACTGCTCCATTCATTGCTGCTATCCCCTGCTGCACACACACATGAGTTTCTTCTAATATCACTCAATTTAAATGATAACAGGATGAAAACCTGTGGTTGTGACATATTATTACCTATCATCTGTAGGTGTGGCATTTATACATACATTACAAAATGTATTTTCCATCCACATATTTCATCCATATGATTTTTAATGATTTTTTTACTCCGAAACATTGTGACTTTATGGACTTTAGTGGTATACATCAGTGAAAACAAAAACAAAAATGATCTGGTATGAAGAGTATCAAGTTGCTAGTGTAAAAAAACGTAAAATAAATTTTTTTACAAAATTTCGCTATCATTTACTTTCCATCAAATGTTGTAATCCGTCAATATAATGGGGTATGAAGGCTTAAAATCCACAAAAAAGTTTACAAAAAAGGGAATTCAATTTCATCTCATTTATCATTTATTTTCCGACAATACTTTTTGTTCGTTCATTCTGAATATTTGCATTCTGACATCATCTTACTATTTAGTGTCAAAACCACATCGTGCAAGGGTATTCAAAGGTACTAATGCAAAATGTAATAAATGGATCCAAAATGCCCCATTATGAACAGTTTACCCGATGACCACTGGTTGATTCCCCTTACCAATGTCTACAATAGGAAAGCACAGTGAAAACGATCACTATTATACATTAAATTAAAAGTATCAAAATCAGCCCCTAATCATTTTTGTGCCGATAATCAGAGGAGAAAGTGTAATCACAGATACGATGTAAGTGAAATATTAAAGATAACCGTTGTATTCGATTACTTCACCAACCGGA
>CAXHWN010001607.1:0-18000 GCA_964020975.1 Hermodice carunculata | reverse complement strand
TCGGAAGTTGTTTCCATATCAATGCTTCTGCGGCAAGAATTATCAAAAATTAAACCATCATCCCCTAAAATAATAATTATGAATAGAATGGACTCCCTTATTAGCATTAAGAATAAGTTCTGCATGCTGATATTTGTTCAAATGTTTGTAAAGTAAACGTAGGGTCTTACTTCTCTCTCCATGATCAGCACACCATTGACGGGACACCAACACCTGCGGATCACGTGACCCCGATGAAAGTAACTTTATAATACGTCATTCTAAATTGTGCCATTGCCTGACTACTATCGTTTGAAAGATTACGTATCCTGTAGAATTTCAATGACTTGAGCCTTCCAATTACGTTAATGGACATAGGATCACAATGGTGTTAACTAAAGTCATCTAAGCGTGCTATTGAATCGCCAACCACGTTTGGCTGTGCTATGCTAACATTATGAAATAAAACTAAAGTGTTCGGTAAACAGTGGCGCACTCCCATATTCTCTTATTTATTAACCCTTTACGTGACGGTAACCAGGTTAACAGACCGAGTAGACATCTCTACCGGCCGC
The DNA here is from genome assembly GCA_964020975.1 of Hermodice carunculata. Classification (NCBI taxonomy): domain Eukaryota; kingdom Metazoa; phylum Annelida; class Polychaeta; order Eunicida; family Amphinomidae; genus Hermodice; species Hermodice carunculata. Next base: position 17,446 of record CAXHWN010001607.1, on the reverse strand, counting down.
GGTTTTGGTACCCGCCAGCCTTAGCTCTTTGATAAGGCCAATGAACTTGTTCAGCTTCGTTCCTTTCACATTTTTTTCTATTTTCCGACAAAATCCTATCTTTAAGAAAGAGTAGCAGACGACATTTGAGACAACATGTCAGCTTAGAGCAGTAAAGGATATTAAATAAAATGAATCACTAAATTTATGCATTGCCTCGCTGCTGTCTTGTTCTCGTTGATTATCAATATATCACTTTTGTAAGCCTCCATCAAATTTTCCCTGTGCATCATGCATTCCAAATATTTATTTTTTTTAATGCACAAAACAGTGAAAATCCACCGGCAAGGAACGTCAAAACATTTTTAAGGGGCCAATCAAATTGCGCTCTTCCAGTGGGAAAAATGAAACAAGCTGGCATACGTCAGAGGAAGACCAGTTGTCGTTATCTGCAGCAAGTGACGAAGATATTCGAATAGCCTAATTACATGAGTCCATAATAATTCTGAAAATGTGCAACATTGATGATAAATTGCATGCACAGATGGACAGTGATGATTGTGGACTGTTATCAACGAAATTGCAAGACTTGCAACTCTTCATGCACTGTGAAGCCATTAGTGTATTGACAGGTACTGGATTTTGTACCCAGGTACCCGTTTCTGGGTATTGATTTGCACTCAGGTACCCCAAACGGGCATCTGGTAACAAATGACAAAAGATGTTAATCTTTGTGTACGTGAATCGCTTATTAGTTTATGACCCAAATATTGCATATCAATAATTATTTATTCTTGACTTCGGAACGGTCTGGTCTCGAACCAGCAACCTTCGGCACCCACCACCTAGCATTAAATTAACTTCTGTTGTGTGAGTCTTTGCTATTAATGGCAGCTACGCTGTTTTTCTTCCTTTATTAATGCTCATGTACACCAGTATTTCTGTATTTTCCAGTGCGGGAAAGGCGCTTCCGTTTCTTCCATGTTTTAGCGTTGGGAATCAAATTTCTGTCCGATTCTGAATTGCCATCAAGCAACACAGCATTTACTGCATTTTTTAGTTTTGTCAGTCTGTCAGCCATTTTATCAGAGCTGTTCCAACGAGTCGGACACTCCTGCACAAGGGTAGCATACGGTAACTTAGGCTTTTCGCACACTTCTTTCAGTTCAGCAGTGGCAATGGGGCTGCAATTGAAATGTTTGACAATGTGCAGGTACCCAAGTACGACATTCGCACCCGGGTATTATGTAAAGTTCATTGGGTGTTATTTTTCTAATGGCGTCTCATCGTGTGTTTTGGTCATGTACTATGACATTATATTACCTATGATTCACTGTGACCATGATGCTTTTTATTTAACTGGTGACTTTGTCTAAATGTACCTTTGCTTTATTCATCATATTCATTCTTTTTGTACTGTTAAGTTCTCTGTGTTATGCCTTTTAAAAAAAATTCTCCATGTAATTTTACTTTCCAATTCCTGGAGTTCAGTAATATCATCATCTTCGTCGTCGTCGCCGCCCTCATTGCCATCATCATCATCATCATCATCATCATCATCATCATCATCATCATCATCATCATCATCATCATCATCATCATCATCATCATCATCATCATCATCGTCATCGTCGTCGTCGTCGTCGTCATCATCATCATCATCATCATCATCATCAATAGCGGCGCCTTCTTTGTGCTCCACAAGGGTGCGGTTAGATCATCCAGCGGGAATCTATTCAAACGCAGGATGCGTTTATAATAATAATAATAATAATAATGATAATAATAATAATAATAATAATAATAATAATAATAATAATAATAATAATAATAATAATAATAATAATAATAATAATAATAATAATATGATGATGATGATGCAGTATCTTTCATTTGAAACATATTGAAGAATCTTTTACGTCAGTAACACTTTCAGGGCTGGCGTATATATATATATATATATATATATATATATATATATATTATAGCATGGCTTGTTGTCGATACAAAGAATATCAACAACCACCGGGTGCCATATATGCAGAACGAGTGAGCAAAGCGAACGAGTTCTGTTATATGACACCCAATGCGATTTGATATTCTTCATACCGACAAGAACCAATGAATGCTATGATCTGTATATCTCGTATTTGTAAAGTCTTACTTCAATAAGTTGTATCGCACCAGATGACAAATGTTCCAGACAGAGATTCAACAGTTTCGCTGACAGCAGACGACCCCATCGCTACCCGGGAAGTTGCGTAGCCCATAATAGCGTATAGTATATCGGTACCTCCGGTTATAGGTGATCATCCGGTTATAGGTAATCTGCCGAACAAAGGACCTCTTATTACACTTTTAATGACTATTACACGGCCCACGGTGGTCTGGCCTATATGATATCTATACACATACTTCATAGCACAATATATATATACATATATATATATATATATATATATATATATATATATATATATATATATATATATATATATATATATATATATGCAGCAAAATAGAACCGAGGTGAAGGAAATCATAAGCATAAATTAGATATTATCAGAAAGAATTAATATTTTAAAATATAAGAAACTAGAGTTGTGTAAGGAAACACCTACAATGTATAAAGAATTCACGTCCGAGTAATTATGTCGGTGTTCCAACACAGACCTTCTTCTTCTTCTTCTTCTTCTTTTTCTTCTTCTTCTTCTTCTTCTTCTTCTTCTTCTTCTTCTTCTTCTTCTTCTTCAAGTCTGCTTACAAAAATGAGTGAAATTTTGAAAATCATGCAAATTACGGCCATTTGAATATTCAGAACTCACAAAATGGATATGGTAGCGGGGGAAACCTTGCGGCGAAAAAGATCAGTTCAGGGTGTGCAAATTTGCTGAGCAACACCCTGATCTGGTCTGGTACGTAGTTAGAGACACCTGGTGGCTGGAAAGTGCAGTTCGGAGTATGGGAAGGCTGCCAGCAACATTTTTTTTCTGCAAGTGGCGAGCCGGACCCGGAGAAAACAATACTTCTCTCTGAGGTATTGACTTGAGCACGAAGCTTCGCATGTATGAAACAGAAAACAAGCAAATAAAGGCAAAAATACAGTTTAATGCCCCTATACCCCCACAGCCTGTATGGTGGCTGGCAAAAGGGAGGGGCCAGGGTATATATGTAGGCTGTAGTATGTCCTGCTGTGTGAATGAAAATTCACACTTCCATATGTCCCCAGGGCATAGATTGCAATCTTACTCTTGAACATTGACGTACCAAAATTGTGTTTTCACATTTTGACAACAATGGAAGGAGTTCAAAATACATGCCACAGTACAGAGTACTTCCATTTCTATCTCCAGGGTACATCCCACCTTGTAGCAAGATGGAACAAAATGGGTTGTCCAATGCTCGATCGCAGTGCCTGTACCAGCTACACAGAAAACAGCCGGTGTACTCCTGTACTTTTCAAGTGGCATAGCAATATGCAGGCCAAACAGAGAGGTTTAATATGGTTCCCACGCTCCAAGGCATCTGGAACCCTCGGCACCAGTTTCAACCAGTGACTGTATGGTTGAATCGTTTTTGTGGCAACTTACTGATGATGCCAGGAATATAATTCAACTGATTATCTATTAGCAGTTATATGTGTTTGACACACACACACACACACACACACACACACACACACACACACACACCTCTTTTAGCCCAAGTAAGGAGGGTCATACCAGTCACACATAATGGAGATTTCATAAACAGAGTTCTTGCTTTTACTTTATGTGAGGAAGCAGTTCCACTAGGAGGGGTCACAATTATCATTTATCTGTGTATTCGGCTGAATACACAGTCCAATACACAAAATTCTTCAGGGATACAGATGTGTATTCCCATAGGAGTGCATGTTTAATTAACCTCAAATTAAAAAAAAAAATTTAAAGCTGCAAGAATACAATTTATGTGAACATTTTAGCTATGTGCATACTTTTACCAAACAAATATTGCTGTTTCTGCAATTAATCGTTTTAAAGTTATTAACCTGTAAATTACACTGCAAAGTAATGGGAATACACAACTCTAGCCCTAAATGACTTAAATGACCTCTACAGGAGAGCAGTAGAAGCTTCTGTTCTTGCTCTCCCCTATTGTTGGGTTTTACAGCTAAGTGGAATGTAGTGTTCGAGTAAACCTTTTTGAGGGGGGGGTCGTGAGATGGGTTGAAACTAGATGTAGTGCCCAACTATGCTGAAATTCAATCATAAATCTGTGTTCCATAATGTTCCCCCACTGATGCATTGGCACGCATAAAGGTTACGTAACTTCCGGACACTCTCAATGTACAGTTGTATTTTTGGCATCATCAGAGAGGCATATACATATGGATGCAAGCTATTTCACCTGACTTAACTAGATTTTTTTTCACAGTTACTATGACTGTACACTACAGTCTGTTTTCCAAATATTGTATTTTTTTGTGGTAAACTATTTGTGGCTAATCTGAAGACAGTATTTTTGTCTGCTGAATGACAGAGTGATTCCAATGAACTTGACTGGCTGTCAGAAGATTAGAAGACTATTTATTTGCAGAAACTCCAAACTAGGCATGACATACTCCCATACATGGCCTTTTTAAATAAAGATGGGTGACAGATGCGAAAAATACGGCAAATTAGGGCTATTTGAAATTTAAACTTCAAATATCTTCAAAACTATTATAGATAAAGGTGCCATTCAAACTTCAATTCATAGGTTTGTGCTCTAAGCACAACCATAAACCAAAAGCAAAAGTAGTAGATTTTTACTTTATGCTAATTAGAGGGTCACTTGTAAAGTTTAAATGTTCAGTATCTTCAAAACTATAGGTAGAGGTGTCATTACAATTTCTATTCACGGGTTTGTGCTCTAGGTACATCCAGTGAAACATGAGCAAACGCTGCAAAATTTGGATTTATGGCTAATAGGGCGACTTAAAAAATTTAAATGTTGAAATGTTTAAATGTCTAGCTTCAAAATTATTGTGTGTAGATGTGTCATTTTGATTTCACGTCCTAAGTTTCCCTATAGTCAATTTGTCCAGAGATAAACTCTCATGCAGACCCAACTAAAACAGAATATCTGGACAGTGCATGGCCCTTTCAGTGAAGTTGAAATAACGCAAAGTAGGAGCAACAATAGCAGACTTGCATGTACATATTTGTGTTAGACCAGACATATAGTGGGCCATGATCTGTATTGAGACCAGCATTCATTGTATGTATATGTATATCAATAGGATTTTTTGTTTACATTCATGTCGGACATAACACTTTCATGTTACCACGTGGTCACAATTTTGTCATCAGCCTGTGCTGTAGTGCCAACAATGAGCCCTAAATGAATCAAAGTTGCAATAAAAAAGACACTAGAATTTAATTAGCAAGAGTTTCTCACTAAATGAACAAATCTTGTTTGTTTACTGACACTAAACATTCTATTGTATCAAGAATCCTTTCTTTCCTTCTGTCATTTCCTTTTTACCTGCAGATGTTTTCAAGCGAACAGCCTTATTTTGCTATAGTTTTTTTTCAGAAATGTCGTTGTTTCAATGACATTTGACATTCTGTTTTATCAAGAATTCTTTCTTTTTTCGTCGCATTTCTTTTTAGCTGTTATTTTCTTATGCCAATTAAAAGCATTAGTTTGCCATAGTTTTATTCTTCAATTTCATGTTTTCTATCCTGTAGACTTTCCATTTTCAGTTTGAATGCACTGGGTAACAACTTTGCTTTGTTCTACTCACACAGGCAGATTTTCCCTGAAGCAAGTTGTCTTTTCTAGTTGTTTTTTAAATTCGTTTTTGCATTTACTTTTTGTTGATTTTGTTTTGGTTTTTGCTTTTGTGTGTTTTTACTCCAGGTCAATGTAAAGTTCATTGTCAATAACATGTGCACAGAAATACGCAAAAGTTACATTACAAGTATTAGTTATTTAAACTTTCGATCTTAATTCAGTCATGTACACTTCGTGAAGATATAACCTTGATGATCTCATATATGCTGCGGTCAAGAAAAAGCGCTGCCTTTTTCAACAATCCTCACGACAATGATCGGCTGCAGGCGATATCGATGAACATCACATGTTGCTCTTTGTTCACAAGCTAACTAAAGTCCGCATTGACTTCAGTGTGACCACGTGATCCCGTACAGTTTATCCTGCAGCCAGTTTTAGTTCATCGGGTAAATAGGGCAGAAACCAGACGGAAATAGCACATTTTTTGTCAGCATTAAACCATGGGCAACCAGGAGAAAAAAGAGAAAATACATCAGCTTGGTGAGGCATCGAGAAGGTAAGGGATAGAGGGAGGGTGTTGCATGCTATAATGATATAGATGTTAGCATCATAAAAGTGATGTAGGGCCAAATTTTGTTTTCCTATTCCATGTTCTACAATATATTAAAATGTGGCTGAAATGACGCCATACTGCTATGCAGAGCTGGAGGGCATAATATATGCACCGTTCAAGTCGCGCATGGAACATTGGAACGGGATACCATCGCGCCTTTCATCATTGATACAGAGTCAATTATTATAAAACGACTTCAACAGATTTGAAAATGCAAGTTTAACTTGAATTTCGTTTGCTACTTATTCTGTGTTCAATTTCTGTGTGCCTACAGAGTGCCTTTCTGAGTTGTGGACGAAACGGACTCTGTACAGTGACTCGTCATACGCCATGGTCATACTTGGAGCAACTTGTGTGGGGACGGTCAATGGGTGCATTCCTGGGGTGCATAATCTCTTACCGATGACCATACCAAAAAGCATGCACCTGTGGGCGTAACGTGGCCTTCCAGCCGCATTATTATAAAAACGCTACTCGTAGCCTACGACATGCAAATATCTGTGCATTACGGTTGTGTTCTCGTTCTGGATGGCTACATGAACATCTGTTACAGGCATCTGTATTTAAACACCAGATGAATCATGAAAGAAATATTTGAATTGGACTGGGAATATATGGGAATATAACCAGTAGATGGCGCCCCGCACCTTTGCAATGGGAGGTGAACAAAATGAACGCAAGGGTCAGGGCTGTGTTCGCGCATTATGCCAGCATGTAGATCAAAATTTGCACTGTGCCACTTTGTTTTGGGATTGATAATCCTTTTCAAACAAGATTAGACCTGCGGTGCTGTCAGCAAAAGGTTACTTTTTCAGTTTTGTTTGTTTAATTGTTGTTGTTTTTTCAGAAAATGGCTTTTAATTTGCCTCCAAAACATCCCCCTGACTCGCTATTACGTTCACTGATGTGGACGCTCGTCGGGCACATCTGAAACATATAGCGATCCAGGGGGATCCTTCCTGTGGAGGTAACCTTATGATGTGTCAAAGCAAGAAAAGTACAAACAAAAAATTTATACAAGATTATTGACGACATGACTCATGAGATTTAAGAATTTTGTGGCTCAGCGACACAGGGCGATTATCACGAAATTTAAACATTTAAAAAAAAAAAGAAAAAGAAAAAAAGACAACCACAACAACCACAACAACAACAACAGCAACAAAAATCTGCTGAGAACATATCACTGTGTGCATGAACTTTACAGTATAAAACTATTGTATTTGTCCCTTTTTGCCCAGAACCACTTCCTAGTAGTCAATATCCTATTCCGCAGTTCGAACTCTTTACTCTCCATAAGCTACCCTGTCCCTGTCTAACCTATATATAATAAATGGAATAACATATTCCACTCTCCAATTTCAGACATACACAAAGACGGTGTAACTATAAAAGTTTTGCTTGCCCACCATCCTGTGTGATTTTCGTCTCAAATAATGCCCACATTCGACAATTCTGCACTAATAACGGTAAGTATATTTGATATTACTATTAGATAGGCATATTTGAGTAAAATCGACTTACTTCGCATGAAGTAATAGCTAACTTAAGACTTCTTGTACGTGTTGTTGTTGTTGTTGTCGTAATTCTCAAGTATATTAATACGCCTATAATCATGCACACTAAATGAAAACTGACTGTATCTGTGAAGAATTCATTAATGATGACAACTGTGTAACGTGATACTCAATGAACAAGAATTTGTTACACACTCTGAAGTGAAACGATAAATGTGATGTCAGTGCGGGAAGTAAAACGTTATCATAAATATCAATTATGTTTAACCGTTGAATAGTCAATATCATTTATCTGCATTATATAACAGTATCTAGAAATAGATCATAAAAATTAAAAATCATATGGCCCCATATCCTGGACGTGTTGGGGCAGGTAGGGTTAAAATTGGACCCAATTCAACGTGTCCAATGGAATTTGGCAAAAAGTTTTTTTTAAAAAACAATCGAAAACCGTGTAGCTAATTCCTTAGAAATTGCACAGGGACACTTCTGGGGACCCCCAAACCTTACTTTGTTTTTTTGTTTGTTTGTTTGTTTTTGTTTTTTTTTTGTGTTTTTTGTTTTTTTTTTCTCTTTTTGTTTGTTTTTTTGTTTTTTTGTTTTTTTGATTTTTTGTTTTTTTTTGTTTTTTTGGTCCAAAACTGTACGTTTGATGCTCTTTGGACTTATCAAAAAAGTACCTGGGCTTGATCTTTACCGAATTGTCCACTGCATGGTGCTCTCATTCTCTGATTTTAAACAAAGAAATAGATAAGGAAAATTTGAATAAAAATATGTACATGTTAACAACAGTGGTGATGTCTTTTAACAAAGGTGTCCTTCATATCAGTTTCTACTTCGATGGACCACCTCAGTTTGTGCGTGAAAGTAAGGTCCAGCTGGGCATAGGACTGTCACTGTCCTCCTGCTTATTTTGGTGGTTCTGTTCAGTATGATTCTGTGAAATCTACACCCCATTTACCTAGTTAGACGCTAGTAAATGTAAACTGTTTGAAACGGCATATGCACAATTTACACAAGAGTATGCAGAATATTTGCAGGATTTCTCAGAAATGTTTTTATGTTGTTTGGCTTTTTTTTCTAGAAACAACGGATGTGTGTTTTTCTGGAAAGGTACGTCCCACTCTGTTTTGACAATAACACTTATAAAATTATATTAACATTGCAAGACTTGTCTTAGTGCTTTTCTGTTTGGTTCTTATGTGTGTGTGTTTGGGTATTTTTGAAATATAAAATGTATGCCTGATAATATTGTAATAGGCGCAATAAATTTATAAAGATATAGTATTCACACAAAGGGGATGTTTCCAATGATGAAGTTTATTTTGTTGAATCCCAATATAACGGGAGTGATATTTGCAAAATAACACTGTCTTCACCTGAGGCAGACATCACCCCCTCCTCCCCAATCAATAATCAATAAAAGTGACTGAAAATTATAATAGTCATAAGCACCGTAGTATGAAAGCACACTAGTATTAACCCCTAGTTTACCTCCAAAAATAGACCCCAGGGGTGTCTCAAAATGACATCAGGGCCCAGCCCAGGGTTGAAAAAAAAAAAAAACAAACAAAAACAAAAACAAAAAAAAACAGAAAACAAAAAACAAAAAAAAACAGAAAAATACACAAACAATCCCCTCCCCCCAAAAAAACTCTAGTAGCCCCCCCCCCCCCAAAAAAAAAACATGCTAAGAACATATAACTGTGTGCATGAACTTTACAGTATAAAACTATAACATATTCCACTTTCCAATTTCAGACATACATAAAGACGGTGTAAATATAAAAGTTTGGGTTGCCCACAATCCTGTGTGATTTTCGTCTCAAATAACGCTCACATTTGACAATTCTGCACTGATGATGGTAAGTACCTTTTTTATTAGATAGGCATATTTGAGTAAAATCTATCTACCTCGCGTGAAGTAATAGCTAGCTTAAGACTTCTTGTACTTGTTGTTGTTGTTGTTGTAATACTCAAGAATATTAAGACCCTTATAATCATGCACACTAAATGAAAGCTGACTGTATCTGTGACAAATTCACTAATGATGACAATTGTGTAACGTGATACTCAATGAACAAGAATTTGTTACACACTCTGAAGTGAAACGATAAATGTGATGTCAGTGTGGGAAATAAAACATTATCATAAATATCAAATATGTTTAACCGTTGAATACTCAATATAATTTATGTGCAATTGGTAAATGCTCCAGTCAAACACTCTGTTTTTCTTAGTTATAAACGATGAGTCTGTACAATATTAATCTGATTTTATTTCTGGTCCTTTACTTAAATGAAAGAGTTATATTTTGTGGGATATGGCCCGATTATGTATCTAGCCCCCCCCCCTCAAAAGTTATACTACTACAGGTATCTAGAAATAGTAGTTCATAAAAATTAAAAAAATGTTTGGCCCTTATCCTGGACGTGTTGGGGCAGGTAGGGTTAAAATTTGACCCAATTCAAAGTGTTCAATGGAAATTGGCAAAATGTTTTTTTTTAAATAATCGAAAAACGCGTAGCTAATTCCTTGGAAATTGCAGAGGGACACTTCTGGGGACCCCCAAACCTAACTTTGTTCAACACGTGACACTGTTATGCTTTTTTTGTCCAAAACTGTACCTTTGATCCTCTTATAGCTTATCAAAAAGGTACCTGGGCTTGATCTTTACCGAATTGTCCACTGCATGGTGCTCTCATTCTCTGATTTTAACCAAGAAATAGATAAGGAAAATTTGAATAAAAAATATGTACATGTTAACAACAGTGGTGATGTCTTTTAACAAAGGTGTCCTTGATATCAGTTTGTACTTTAATGGACCACCTCAGTTCGTGTGTGAAAGTAAGGTCAAGCCAGGCAAAGGACTGTCACTGTTCTTCTGCTTATTTTGGTGGTTCTGTTCAGTTTGATTCTGTGAAGTCTACACCCCATTTACCTAGTTAGACGCTAGTAATTGTAAACTGTTTGAAATAGCATAGGCAAAATTTACACAAGAGTATGCAGAATATTTGTAGGATTCCTCATAGATGTTTTTTATGTTTTTTTTTCTAGAGACCATGGATGTGTGTTTTTCTGGGAAGGTACGTCCCACGCTGTTTTGAAGATAACATTTATAAAATTATATTAACATTGCAAGACTCGTCCTAGTGCTGTTTTGTTTGGTTCCTGTGTGTGTGTGTGTGTGTTTTGAAATAAAAAATGTATGCCAGATAAAATTGTAGTGGGCACAATATTTATAAAGATATAGTATTCATACAAAGGGGATGTTGCCAATGATGAACTTTATTTTGTTGAATCCCAATATAACGGGAGTGATATTTGCAAAATAACACTGTCTTCACCTGAGGCAGACATCACCCCCTTCTCCCCAATCAATTATCAATAAAAGTGACTGAAAATTATAATAGTCATAAGCACCGTAGTATGAAAACACACTAGTATTAACCACTAGTTTACTTCCAAAAATAGACCCCAGGGGTGTCTCAAAATAAAATCAGGGCCCAGCCCAGGGTTGAAAAAAAAAAAACAAACAAAACAGAAAAATACACAAAGAACCACCTCCCCCCAAAAAACTCTAATACCCCCCGTCCCCCCCTCCCCAAAAAAACATGCTAAGAACATATAACTGTGTGCATGAACTTTACAGTATAAAACTATAACATATTCCACTTTCCAATTTTAGACATACATAAAGACGGTGTAAATATAAAAGTTTGGGTTGCTCACAATCCTGTGTGATTTTCGTCTCAAATTACGCTCACATTCGACAATTCTGCACTGATGATGGTAAGTACCTTTTTTATTAGATAGGCATATTTGAGTAAAATCTATCTACCTCGCGTGAAGTAATAGCTAGTTTAAGACTTCTTGTACGTGTTGTTGTAATTTTCAAGTATATTAATACACTTATAATCATGCACAATAAATGAAAACTGACTGTATCTGTGAAGAATTCACTAATGATGACAACTGTGTAACGTGATACTCAATGAACAAGAATTTGTTACACACTCTGAAGTGAAACGATAAATGTGATGTAAGTGTGGGAAATAAGACGTTATCATTAATATCAATTATGTTAAACCGTTGAATACTCAATATAATTTATGTGCAATTGGTAAATGCTCCAGTCAAACACTCTGTTTTTCTTAGTTATAAACGATGAGTCTGTACAATATTAATCTGATTTTATTTCTGGTCCTTTACTTAAATGAAAGAGTTATATTTTGTGGGATATGGCCCGATTATGTATCTAGCCCCCCCCCCCCCCCAAAGTTATACTACTACAGGTATCTAGAAATAGTAGTTCATAAAAATTAAAAAAATGTTTGGCCCTTATCCTGGACGTGTTGGGGCAGGTAGGGTTAAAATTTGACCCAATTCAAAGTGTTAAATGGAAATTGGCAAAATGTTTTTTTTTTTAAATAATCGAAAAACGAGTAGCTAATTCCTCGGAAATTGCAGAGGGACACTTCTGGGGACCCCCAAACCTAACTTTGTTCAACACGTGACACTGTTATGCTTTTTTGTCCAAAACTGTACCTTTGATCCTCTTATAGCTTATCAAAAAGGTACCTGGGCTTGATCTTTACCGAATTGTCCACTGCATGGTGCTCTCATTCTCTGATTTTAACCAAGAAATAGATAAGGAAAATTTGAATAAAAAATATGTACATGTTAACAACAGTGGTGATGTCTTTTAACAAAGGTGTCCTTGATATCAGTTTGTACTTTAATGGACCACCTCAGTTTGTGTGTGAAAGTAAGGTCAAGCCAGGCAAAGGACTGTCACTGTTCTTCTGCTTATTTTGGTGGTTCTGTTCAGTTTGATTCTGTGAAGTCTACACCCCATTTACCTAGTTAGACGCTAGTAATTGTAAACTGTTTGAAATAGCATAGGCAAAATTTACACAAGAGTATGCAGAATATTTGTAGGATTCCTCATAGATGTTTTTTATGTTTTTTTTTTCTAGAGACCATGGATGTGTGTTTTTCTGGGAAGGTACGTCCCACGCTGTTTTGAAGATAACATTTATAAAATTATATTAACATTGCAAGACTCGTCCTAGTGCTGTTTTGTTTGGTTCCTGTGTGTGTGTGTGTGTTTTGAAATAAAAAATGTATGCCAGATAAAATTGTAGTGGGCACAATAAATTTATAAAGATATAGTATTCATACAAACGGGATGTTGCCAATGATGAAGTTTATTTTGTTGAATCCCAATATAAAGGGAGTGATATTTGCAAAATCACACTGTCTTCACCTGAGGCAGACATCACCCCCTCCTCCCTAATCAATAAAAGTGACTGAAAATTAAAATAGTCATAAGCACCATAGTATGAAAGCACACTAGTATACCTCAAAAGATATACCCCAGGGCTGTCTCAAAATAAAATGAGGGCCCAGCCCCAGGGTTAAAAAAACAGAACAAAACAAAAGAAAAATATAAAAATAAAATTTTTAAAAAACCGAGAAAGAGGAGGGGTTGTAAGAACAAAAAAATCTGGTTAAAACTGGAAATTCCTTGCTGGTTACAAGGTTTCAAGACACCCTGAAAAAGTTGTGTGAAAGAGGGTTATTTTGGAAGTGTTCATTATTTGTTCTGACACTGTTCAAGAAAGCAGACCTGCAGATGGGCACCACTACTTTTTAGTGAGAAGGCTCTGGTGGTGGTACCACCATGTTACTATGGGTCTCCCTGTGTTGCTTTAGGGAGAAACAAAGAGGGTTCCAAACAATGGGTGTTCCTGTCTACATCAGCCTGGCAGACTCTAGCTACCATGATACCTCAAGTATCAAGCATAGTCAAGGAGGCAGTGGGAAGATGCTCTTGGGACTGTCCAGCTACTAGGATAGGTACTGCAGGTGGGAATGCATAGTGTAGATGCTCAAGGATAGCAGGTGAGAGGTACAGGTATCAATTCAGTCTCAGGAGAGTGGTCTGACCTTGTGAGCAACATTCATGGGATTAACCATGCCATGGATCCACTCATGTCAACCAAAGATCGACACAAGAGACCCAGGGAAGATGATGAGAGTACTGAGCCTACACCTCAGAAATCCAAGATGCAAGATCGTGATTCTCCACTGACATTTGTACCACCTCAAGAAGACCATTGCTGTGCTGAAAGATACAAATTCTCAGACGCATGAACAGACTTTCAGCAGGGAACAGACGCGAGGTATTTACAATCCAGAATGGCATGATGCTGTGAACAAGTATTTTACAGAGGCTAAATCTCTGCCATATCCTGTACTCAAATAGTTAAGGCTTAGACAAAAGTCATGCCAACCCTGAACAGAATCAGAGAGCCTGTCTTGCTCTCCTGAAAGTACTGAGCTCATAGGATTAGACCAGCATTGTTGCCAATGATAGAATCATTGGATGCCGTACCATTCAGCAACTGGTCTTTGTAGAAAAATCGAGACTGCAACTTCTACTCTGGGTCATCCCCACTGAGAAAGTAATGAGGTGATGTTGATGACTGACTTGCACTTGCCTCCACAGACCTCCAAATGCATTGTTGATGGCACCACTTTGGCTGTCTTTGGTGGGTTAGCACTGAATGCTTTTGGAAGTTTTTTCCAATTGACCCTTAAGGATGTGCCATTTGACATGGAGACGTGATTGTTTTGGATCCATGTACATAGTGTTTGGTGGAATGGTAAAAGATCATGCTGCCCCTGGGGTCAATTGACTGCTAGGTTGGTATGCTATCCATTGGATTGATTCAATGTCGTTATATAGCGACATTGTCAATTGATCACTGATTGCCTCTGTCCTTTAACTCATTCCATACCAGTCCCTGATATTTATTTATATTTACCTAGATTGAAGACGACAATTACATCTTTAAATTCTTCATGAAAAGAGCTTTTGTTCAAGTACCAACATGCCTATCGTCTTAAGTCAGTGGTTTGGGCACTGCCTGGCAAGTCATGCTGCAGCTGCCGCAAGGGCAGCTGCAGCATGACTTGCCAGGCAGTGCCAGAACCACTGACCAAGGCCTGTCACCACAGTATGGAATGAGTTAATGTAACAAAGTGTCCATGACTCCCACTTTCTTCTATTGCCGTGCTGCTTGGCTCCACTTAGATGTTTTCTTTCCTGTCCTTTACTTAAAACTTTTGCATGTTACTCACTTATTACATTTTTATCTTTCAAGTAGGCTTTCGTCTGTTCTGACCAGGTTAATGACTAGTTTATTTGGTTTCACGGGTCTCTTGCTCCATTCTAGATTTTGGTTCCATGATGTAATTTCTGGCGAAAGAATAAGGGATCTCTCACTTGTTCATGTTTTCAAACAATTCAACATATTTAAACCAGTCCTTCTTGTTCCTTATGATTATATGACATCATTCTGCAATGTGTTTCAAGTGTAACTCACAGAATAACTGATTACAGCCAGGCTGCAGGGGTTTAAAGTCTGGGTTCCTCAGATACATAATCATTCATGATGATGATGATGATGATGATGATGATGATGATGATGATGATGATGATGATGATGACATTATACGGATATAGTTTTAAAATCATAATATAGCTACTAGAAATCAATTACGTAAGTATGTTTAACACAAAATTATTTTAAGCCACAAAAAATTATTTAAATTTCACTTTTCAGTGACTTTTCCATGGTATATTGTAATAAAATAGTTTCCATAATTATACTATTTACACTACGATAAAGGATTAACGTATTTAATTGCGTGTACTTAATCCATCCCCAAACTATCTTGTTTTGTCCATATAATTTATGAATTCATATGAAACTCGTTAATTTTCAGGATTGTTGAATGGAGGTGAATGTAACAGACCACGATGATTCACACTCACCTCCAGGAAATGAAATATTATGATGACGATGACAATAACCAGCAAGTAGTAAGATATTATAATTTACCGTTGTTACAGTGATAGCAAAGACATTTTGTTTTCATGGAGTTTTTAATCCAATTCAAAACAATCAGTTCTAATGTTTGTGTGTGTGTATGTATGTATGTATGTATGTATATATGTATGTATATAGATAGATAGATAGATAGATAGATAGATAGATAGATAGATAGATAGATAGATAGATAGATAGATAGATAGATAGATAGATAGATAGATAGATAGATAGATAGATAGATAGATAGATAGATAGATAGATAGATAGATAGATAGATAGATAGATAGATAGATAGATAGATAGATAGATAGATAGATAGATAGATAGATAGATAGATAGATAGATAGATAGATAGATAGATAGATAGATAGATAGATAGATGTGCGTGTGTGTCTCAGTGTGATATTTCGACTTATTGTGTTATAGACACATGACACCTGGTTTGAAACCTTCCTAAATTTAACAGGTGAAAAAGATTTTGAGGAGGAGGAGGAGGAGGAGGAGGAGGAGGCTGACGATGATCATAATGAAGATTTTAATTCACCATCACTCTTTGTTGTATGTCGTCCATCACAGCATCATATATATATATATATATTATATATATATATATTATATATATATATATATATATATATATATATATATATATGTATATGTTATAACACCCATGTTTACGTATTTTTGTATATAATATAAATGTTGTGTTTATTGGTATGTCCCCCTACTTTGATCCACATCTTATGAAGAACAATTGGAGCAAATACATGTAATTTTGCTTTACTGAATAATATCATTTCAGCACAAACATTGGTAATGAAGATACGTAAAATCTGTAAAGTGGCATAAATGTCGATTCTTGACTAATCATGTGAAAAATTCTCTGTTGATAGTATGGCCTGTGCGCATGTACAGCACGAGGTCCTGGACTATATAGCTGTAAAAGACCAACCCTGCTGTTGAATTTTGAACACAATAATAACTAAATGGTAAATATGTTGTTGTTTTGTTTTGTTTTTATTTTACAATAAAAGTTAGTTTCCCAGCAAACAAAACTAACTGTTTTGTTTCAGAGTTTGTTATGATAGACTGAATTCGTGTACATTTATTGTCAGTATTTGAGGGGGGGGGGATAAACCCAGGGGTGTTAATACTCACACTAATTCTTTATTGTTCTGTTTTTCTGTAGAGTAGAAAAGTTATTTTTTGACTTTTGTAGGAAAAATAATCTGGTTTGTCAATTTCTGTTCTCTGTCTTCCAAGTCTCCCTTCATATGCCTGCTCTTCCCTACTTTGCCACTCGTCTCTAAACATCTACTGCTCTCTTCACACGCCCCCTTCGTCCTTGGCATCCATTCCCCTTTAAATATTTTACCTTCACCCTTTGTATGCACCCCTCCTCAATACCGTCATACCTTCTTTTTATCCTTCTGCTGGTCCTTTTCTACTTGTATGTGACCACCACTACCACCACCCCACCCCACTGTGGCCCGCCAAGTTCACCACTTCCTTCACCCCTACTGTTTTTCGCATCAGCTAAGCTTCTATCTTATACTACCACTCCTAACTTCTATATTCAAGGCTATTTTTGCTCAATTTGATCGTCATTCATGAACTCAAATACAATTTATGCACTCTGTTATCTGTGTTTTTACACATTTAGACACTTTTGA
>CAXHWN010001606.1:0-38000 GCA_964020975.1 Hermodice carunculata | reverse complement strand
ATTTGATATTTTTGTTTCTCATTTCCAGCTTTGTTGTCCTCATTATACAAAGGTAGGCGGGATCACAGAATCACGTGCTTGGGTCAGAAAGGGGGTCATTAAGAAACTCTTCGCAGGTAGGAACAGGGGAATGAGAATATCTGATTGGCTGATTTCACGTCAAGGACAACATTTGCCTTCTAATTTAGACTTGTAGCATTGAAAGGGCAAAATAAAAACATGGTGAAATTTCTGACATCCATACAGAGCACAATTTTTTTTCTGGTAGCAGGAGCATAGCATCCAGATATTTTCAACCACTAAATACAGGTGGTAGATAATTCTTTATGACACATTGCAACTGGGCCTCCATATTTTGAAAATTTCATTCTGGGGCAAGTACATTCTAATTGAAGCAAATGTAGCATAAGTTAACTTACCTTTCTCTTCTGAGTTGCTTCTTCATTAACCTTCAAATAAATGAAAACAACTGAGCTGTCAGAACAGCCCATGCTCAGCTGACCTAAACATTCATCACACCATTAGCCCTATGACTTTGGAAAGATAGCAAGGCCATCCATGTACTCTCTTAGTTCGGCCTTTACAGAGGACCACCACCATGTGCAACATGAAGATCCTAGCCCCCACAGTTCTAGAGTTATCAAGCGAGCAGAAAAAAGCTGTATACATAGCCATGTGACTTTGGGGATGAGGTCAAGGTCTCTAGTTATCAATTTCAGACTTGGAAAAGTGGCCCTGTGACCTTAGGACATAACATATACAAAAACCTGTTGGGCATAACAATGGAATAGACTTGATAGAAACTTACCAGAGAAACAATATCACCAAGTTAGAAGTGAATCTGTGCAACAGCTTTGGAGAAGTACAAAGAGGTGACTTGTGGAAGGATGACAGATGAACGATGACAAATTGATGATAGACGATGACTGAGCCCCTTGAAAGCTCAGCTGACTGACAAGTCAGTTGAGCTAAAAAAATTTAAAAATCACGTCAGCAGGACCATTTGAAACAACTTGATGGAAAGCCACTAGAGGAACATTGATACCAAGTTTGAACTTAATCTGGCTCGTGATTTTGTAGAAGTCAAGAAATGTAAATTGTGAACAGACGGATGATGGAAGGACGATGGATCCCCACCCAGCCTAAAAGCTCAGCTGACTGACACTCATACTGTCAATAATAAGATGAAAAATGCTGTAACAAAACAAGGGATCAGAAAGTCAAGATTCCCTGTGGGTTGAACTGTCTTTGAATACTAAAAGTATAATATTACATGTATTTTGTAAAGGCAAAGAGTATCTTATCAAAAACCCAGTATTTCTTTTCATAGGGGTTTGACACAGTTTCTTTATATTTGCAATTGGTTAGTTTGCAATGCAAAGTTTAAATTGATACTCGTTTACATTGTTAGTTATGCACGAATAAGACTCATTGATGAGGTGAAATCAAAACTATGTACCATTTGGCAGTCTGATGCACTTGTTTCTGTAACACCTGGGGACTGTTCTATTGCCCTCTCTGCACCCTGCAAATATGAACTTCCATCATAACATAATGAAGTCTTCCTATATTAACCAATACAATACTGAATGATGAATTTGCAATATCATATATGCCTTTATGTATGTATGTATGTATGTATGTATGTATGTATGTATGTATGTATGTATATATGTATGTATGTATGTATGTATGTATGTATGTATGTGTACACGTATGTATGTGATGCAGACATGCAACTCTGATGTAGAAATATTTCTTTCAATTTTTAACAAGTACAGGTGGTAAAATTGTAACATAGATAACACAAGTAAAAGATTATACAAGTAACGATTCGTACTGGAAATGATCTTCACCTTTGAGAGTTAATGGTATGCAAAGTTACTTCTGATACTCATTAGGTTCCAATCAGCCATCGTCCTTATCTTTACATTATTTTTGAGAACAAAAAAGAAACATTCATGTATTTTGCCTCATGTTTGCATGGTTTTATTGGTAAAAGATCCAACTCCATGTGACAGATGCTTGTATGAAATATGGTATGAAATCCCTGAATGTCATAAAAAACCAAAATATGTTCCAATAAGGTCATTATTTTCAGCCTACCTTTTTTCGCACCTCAGCCATAAGACAGAATGCTGTTGCTGCAGTTGACTTGGAAGTCCTTGCCTCATAGTATGCTTTAGAAGTTGCACGGCTGTGTGACTGGTGTTGTGCTACCTTATTCATAAGCACATCTGGTAGTGCTTCTGCACATTCCCCACTAACTGCGATGCGAAATTGTGTCAAGCTCTTGGCCTTGACGCCTGCCTCCTCCAAGATCTTGTATAGGCGTTTGGGTCCTGATATATTCTTTACTTTGGTGCCTGAGTTGCTCAAAAATACAAGTTGTTCGCATCCTTGTGCTGCAGTAATACAGGGTCTAATGTTTTGGAGGTAGGCCTGCAGCATATCGTGTGTCGTTGGGTCCATAGTTACCTCTGCTGAACCCTCGCTTGCCGTCTTGTGCTCAAGGACTGAGACAACAAACAATTTCTGGCTGGTGTATTCCTCCACCCGCCAGCATCCTGACTCTAGTTCCTTCTTATTCATATTTGCAATGGCTCCTGGGCGTTGGGCATTGGGGAGTGCAATGCGCGACATTATGTAGTCTGTGCACCATTTTAGCTGTGGGCCATTCAGTGTACGCCCATCACTCGAGCAAAATCTGTGGAATTTATCCTTCAGGAGCTGGTTCTTGAGAAGTTTGTCAATATCTGTACTTTCAGGAAGGTAGCCAGGAGTTGATAGTTTTTGGATGTTGTATGCTCTTCTCTTTTTCTTGTCCTTGCCCAATGACTTTTTCAGCAGCTTCAACTTTTTGCTGACCTCCAAGCCTTGGAGAAACTGTGGATCAGTAGAGGTTATTTCCTTCTTCTCCATCACAAAATCCACCGCCATTGTCACTGCATCTAAGTACACCTGCAAGGTTGCACTTTGGATTGTGGTCTCTGCCCGAAGTGCATTGATCCATGCCTCCACAGTTTTCAAGTCAAGAATTCCATGCCAATCCACAGCAGCAGGTTGGTGGAAGTACAGAAACCTTGATACATAAGTTGAATACTGCGAGGCCATTTGGGGGGCCTTGTTGTATCCAGAAAAACGTTGAATGTAGCACCTGTACTCCTCCATGTGCTGAATTGGATGATGGGCTGCCAGACCAGACTTAGCAAGAGTGTCCTGGGTGGTCCCTCTTGTTGCCCTTAATCTATCAATTGATGATGTTTTGCCCGAGGGTTTGATCTGCACCTTAAAATATATAAAAAATAAAAACTACCAACCAAAATGGTATCATATTATGTATTTGTCATTATGACATGTGATATAGAAATTAGCACAGCATATGTTATGAATGCTTCATAAATTCAGGTGGTAGCATATTGCAAACAAACCAAGAGAACATTCTGCATGCAAAATGGAGGATATGATACCATGCTCTGGCAAGAAATTATTAATAGACCATGACTGCCATGTGAAAATTCAATGCATAATGTACAGATAAACAAGAGGGTCAGGGACTCAACTTGTGCTTATCAGAGTGACTGTGCTCGATTTGATCTGAATGAGTGATGAGTTGAGTAAAGGGAGGTGATTTCAGATTAGAATTTTTATCAAAATCAAAATGCAATTGAACATATCACTGTGACCCACGCACTTGATCAAGCAACCTACTTGCTACTTCCTTGGGTTTAGACACCTCTGTATGTGTGTGTTTTTGTTTCGACCAGTCATGAATTCAAGTGGGCATGCTGACAGATTAACCAATGATATACCATTGCATGTGATATTCGTCTAGTATGGGATTACATATGAAATGAAGTCATATGATTAGATTACAAGTTATCTTTAAGATCATATGATGTACAGAGACTTCCTCTTTGAACAAGTAAATTACGATTAAGATTCTTCATCATTGGCAGCACATTGACTTCCACTTTGCCCAGGAAATGACAATGATGAGGGGATACATAGAAAATATCATCTCAAAATGCAAAGGTTAAGAAAATGGGCATGACACTGTGTGACATCTTGATTAAAGTAAGTTCAAGTTAAAGCTAAAATGTCTATCCATGCATCCAACTGAAAAATTAACGACTAGAGATATAAAGTAAGTCCAATTTACAACAGTAAACTTTTAAGCTGTATACATTTTCACCAATGCACCTCAGTACCAAATGGAACAAGATTTGGGCTGTTTTAACCCTAATTTTTGGATAAGCACAACGAATATAACAGAGTGGTGCATCTCAACCTTGATAACATTTGTTATTCCTTTGCCAAAACCTGTACAAAAACTAAGAAATCTACATCATCTTGGTCATGAGAGTTTGAGTAATAAAAGTATCCCATATCTTTGTATAGTCATTTTCGTTTTCTGCTAATGTCCAGCATAACGTGCAAATCATAAAATAACATGAAAGTGTAAACCATGTCATGCGTTTCAGCTTATATACCGATACAGGGCGCATATACATAAAGAATGGGAGAATTCAACCTCAGGAAAAAAGTCAGTTTTTCATCTAAATACTATATTTTTTATACACTCATAAATTGTGGAAGCGTTTTGACTGCACAGGGATCAAACAGGATTAAGTAACCTGTCTCATCATACCCGGGTTAAGTTTTACAAACTGAAACCCACTCTGGACATACGATTGGTCGAGTGGATATGGTGCATTTCCTATTTCACCTGGGTGACTGGTGCCAATGGTTTGCAGGTTCGAGTCCGGCTCATTCCAAACATGAAATATAAATATTTTGGCATTTTCTTGATGCTGGCGGATTTAAGTCCCCGATTCTGGAAATAAATGCCGACTCAGTACTAATACTGCAGAACCGTGTTGATATGGCACTCGCTCATAGCCACCTCCATTGAACAATTCTTTTTTGAGAATGGGGATTTGGTCGAGTGGATATGTTCGTTTCCCATTTCAGCTAGGCGACTGGTGCCCAAGATTGCAGGTTCGAGTCCCACTTGTTCCAAACATAAAATATATTTTTTTTTCTATTTCCTTGTTGCTGGCGGATTTAAGTACCCGATTCTTGAAATAAATGCAAACTCAGTATTTATACTGCAGAACCGTATTGATATGGCACTTGCTTATAACTACCTGCATTGAACCATATTTTTTTGAGAATGGGGATTTGGTCGAGGGGATATGTGAGTTTCCCATTTCAACTTGGCGACTGGTGCCAAAGGTTGCAGGTTCGAGTCCCGTTGGTTCTAAACATGAAATATATATTTTGGGCATTTGCTTACTGCATGCGGATTTAAGTCCCGATTCTTGAAATAAATGCCAACACAGTACTTATGTTGTTGAAGCGTGTTGATATGGCACTCGCTCATAACTATCTCCATAGAACCATGTATTGCCTCTTAGGTAATTAACTCCTTTTCTTACGCAGATGACACAACTCTGCTATCTATCATTGTGCCTAACCTGCAGCACCTAGTGAATATTTGTGCCTGTGCATGGCACTTTAATTTTGGGGTGAAGAAATAAAAGTGTATGGTAACTGGCAAATTGCCATTTGATACCGTATCTGTAAAAATGGGGTCACATGCTATCTCCATTATCATTTTGTATTCATATAATTTTGAATTATTTTACATGTACTTTTACTTTTTCCGCTTGTAGAGGTTCAATAAAAACAATAATACAATTATGGGCACAGCAGCATGGGTCCTGTTATATTCTGAAAGCCAACAGGTTATACTTTTATGATACTGAGATGCATTGCTAAAAATTTATAGAGCTTTGAAGTTGACTGTTGTCATTTGGACTTACTTTGCATCACCAGTCCTTAATCATCTGTTTCATTTCAAAGTAGCCTATCTGCCTACCTGTTCACCCACTTTTGGCATATCACCTGCCTTTCCAGTCTTCATTTCAATTGGCTTCTTGGCTTTCTTGATCCGAAGCAGTGATAGCGTCTTTCTCTCAGTTTCCACCTGATTATACGCTTTTTTGCTCAAAGCTAAAGCACCTCTCAACTCCTCGCTGCCTGATTCTAATTTGTGCACCTGCACCAGATGATTCCGAGGTTGTTTGACCTCTTTGCTACAAATTGTACATATACCAGGCCTCCGTTTGTTCGACTTCTGGAATTATAAGTTAAAATTGATTCATTTATTTTGCAAGGGCACAAACATTTTTAACGTACTGTTGTTGACTATTTGTTGAAACTGCAGGAGTTTTCCATCTGTAGGCCACAGGTGTTTTAGCAGGTACAAGAGTAATGTCACTCTCCATTTGAGGGTAATTTGATACGTTAAATTAAAACTCGTCATATTTCTCATACAATTTAAACTCTAATTCACCCTTGTCATTATACATCATTATATCTGGATATGAACATTTCGTGCCATTTTCTGTCGTCTCCTGCAATTCCAAATAATAATAATAATAATAATAATAATAATAATAATAATAATAATAATAAACAACTTTATTCACTGAGGATAAAAACCTGTTAAGCACACATCGCTTATCTCACATAGGGCCCTTCATGTTAGTAAAAAAGCATGAGTATTAATGTAGTATATTTAAATAGTACAGAAAACATGATCCATATTCATTAATTCCAAACCCAACAATGACAGCAAAGAGATTCCAGACTTGCCAAAGCATAAAAATGGGAGCGTGAAACAGTAGATTAAAAACCATGGAAGTACTCTCTCATATATGCTGTTTTAAAACCAGTTAACGTTGTACTCTGTCTGATGTTAAAATCCACTTTGTTATACAGCAAAGAGCCTCAGTGTGGCATTGTTTTTCTTGACACTTCTAGCTTTTTATTTGGCACATACAGTTCTTTCCTTGTTGTCTGTCGAGATTGCCATTGCGATGTATCGGTCAGAGGTACAAACATGTTACTAATATATTCCGGCATTTGTTTATGGAGAGCCCTGTGGACAATACAGCACATTGTAAAATCGATTCTGTCTGTAAGGTGCATCATATTCAGCCTTTCATATGCAGAATCCAAGTCTACACCATATCGAATGTCTAGTAGCAGTGTTATGGCACAACGTTGTAAACTGAATAGCTTTTTAAATTTCAATGCCCAGACACTAAATTGTAGAATAAGAATCGTAATGGGGCTAAATGTTTGCAACATAAAACGTTTTTTGCTTGTACGGGCAAGAAACGTTTAATCTGTCTCAGCAAAGCCAAGTTTCTATTAACAGTCATAGCGACACTTTGTATGTGAGCACTCCATGTAAGCTGTTGATCCAGATGGACACCAAGAAGATTTTTATAAGTTACATTCTCAAGAGACTTGTTACCTAGTGTCACATTCAGGCTTTTTCGTGGTAGTCTGCATGCCTATTGGCAGGTTATAATTAACATTTACTCCATTTACGGCCATTTTATTTTGTTCACACCATTTCGATGTCCTTCATATTAATATCCAAGTTGATTTCTAACTCTTCAATGGTGTTACTGGCAGTTTGAACTGTTGAATCGTCAGCATAAATGTTCATAGTTGAGTGTGTAGGTACTAGTGGCAAGTCATTCATAAACACAATAAACAACAACGGGCCAAGTGTGGAGCCCTGTGGAGCCCCACACTTGACTGTCCTTGTATCAGACTTTGCACCAAGAAAATCTAATCACCGCTTTCTGTCGAAAAGATATGATGTTATCCACTTTATGCAAATATCATCACATTGATATAATTTTACTTTTTCAACTAAGAAAGAGTGGTTAACTAAATCAAAGGCTTTGCGTAGATCTAGTAGCACATTCCCGTTTAGCTTATCACCTTTCATTTTTCTGGTCCATATATCAGCAATCTGTTGAGGGCAGTTTCACAAGAGTGATATCGACGGAAACCGGATTGACCATGATATAGGAGAGTTTTTACCGAGACAAATTGAGAAAAACAGTCATGAACATGCCTTTCTATGATTTTACTCAGCGTGATCAGTATAGACACAGGTCGGTAATTGTTTTTGACTATGAGTGTACCCTTTTTGTGAATTTGGCGGCATTTGGCATGTTTCCATTGTGATGGGAATGTTGCACTGGAGATACTTAGGTTAAAACATTTCGTCAGAGATTCAGTTATGGCTGGAGCTGCCATTTTCATCATTCGGGGACTTACACTATCTAGACCTGTAGCTTTATTGGTGGCAAGGTCAGTCAATTGTTTCGACACAAAGTCTTGTGTTATCAGGGGAATGGAATAAGAGTCTCCGGGCTCCAACAAAGCACGCAAGTGGTCATTAAGTAAAGTATGATCTGCTTGCTGGTCATCATCATCATCATCATCATCATCATCATCATCATCATCATGTTGTACATACTGGTTAACAAGTGTGCTGAAAAAGTCATAAATAATATTTGCCATTTCATCTGGATCGGTCACAGAATCACCAATTCCTTCTTAAGATGTAGGGCTCTTCTGTTGAGCTTTGGGTGCTAGGTCTCTCAGGTATTGCCAAAGCTTTTGAGAGTCACCTTTGCCTGCTTCTATGACAGACTGATGGTACATTTCTTTTGCATTTCTGTTTATCACGACGCATGTGTTTTGCAATCTCCTGTAATTTGCATCGTCATTTATATTTTTGTAGTGGTCTTTTTTAATCATTTCTTCCAGGAGCTCCTCCATAAGATAGCCTGGTTGTCTGGGTTTTTTAATACGCTTTTCTACAAGTGGGGCATGGATATCAACAACTTGCAGAAATAATGTATACCATAAACTTAGTGCATCTTCAACATTATCAAAAGTATCCAGTAGGGACCAAGGAACTGATTCTAGATCCATGAGAAAATCATCTTGGTTACCGTGCTGAAAAGACCTGTATTTTATTGATGTGTGACAGTGTTTTGTCCCAAAACCCGAATGGTGAACAAAACAGGTCGGGAAGTGGTCACTCATAGCTATGCATGGTACTCTTGAAGATCTCACTTTCTCAGTGCCTGCCACATACATGTGGTCTATCAAAGTGCTTGAATATTCAGAGGTCCGAGTTTGCCCTTCTACTACTTGTATCAGTTGGTATAATTGTAAGAATTCAATCCAAGCAAGTGTTTGGTTGTACAAATGCAACAGGTCAACATTAAAATCGCCCATGACTATTATTTCCTTATTTTTCAGGTATGCTGTGTCCAGTTGTTTTTCAAATAAAAGATTCCATTGATTTACACTGAATTCAGGTGGCCTGTATGCAGTACATATAAGTATTTTGGGTACATTTGTGAAATATAATCTCCAAAATGTTCATTGTTGATGTTCAATAGGTCATCAATTTACGAAAATGTCGACTAAAATCATTTACCATGATGATTAATATCTTTTGACATCCTTTACAAAAACGCAGACTCATAATAAAACAAACATAAATTGGCCAAAAGAGGTGCACAACTAGTACATATAGGAATATCAGCTGTTTTTCTAAAGATGGAATGCACAAAATTGACATATATCTTATCAATCAAAGAGTCCAACAATTTAACAAACTGATCATATTGACAACAACCATCAACCGTACCTTTCTTATTTTAGGAGGAGCTATAGCTTCAGAAGATGAAGAAGATGAAGAGGACAACTGCCTCACTCTCTTCGGTCTGTTGTGAACCATCTGATGAGATAAACAGTTTTATATGCCACTGGCTTAAAACATTGCAGACATGGTGTCTTCTATATGGCGGTTATTGATACAGATATGTTTGTATGTATATACTTCAGTATGCATACATACATTCATACATACATACGTACATACAATCTGACAAAGACGCAATACTGTTAAGTTGGATGATAGGACCACTTGTCACATTACTTGCTTTGCCTTTTGCCAAGTTACAGCCATATTGTTACCACATGTACCTAATTTTCTACCATGACATGACTTAAATAGGGAGCCATGATATGCACAATAAATATGTAATAATCCAATAAAGATACTTGATTATATGGAAAACGTCTACACTTATACACTTTTCTTATGTTTTGCTATACCTTTTACCTTGTCCTACAAACAAAAAGTATGAAATCCTTCAATTTAGGGTCAGATCAATAATCATTATATCTGCCATGAAAAATGTTACCTAAAATATATAACCAAATACACAAGCAAATGAACATCATTCTTTTTTTAAAGTGGTACAGTAGTCTCAAGTATCAAAATTTTTAATAAAAATAACATGTTCATGCAGGGAAGAATATATTCACAGCAGGTTACACAAACACAATATTTTATAATGTGAAGAATGATTCAACAGCCCATCCAATACATTGTTTTTGCACAAATCTTATCTAGATCACGTCTTATTATACTAACCTCATCTTCAGCACCATCACTGTATGCGTCTGCATATTCCTAATGGGATACAAAGAAAATACTTTAAGCATATAGTTTTTTGTAATGGATATATTGCCCCCTAACCCCACCCCGACCCGAGCCCTCTGCAAAGTGATAGGTATTGGTGGCTGACACAAATTTATCAGACTATACTGTCCAAATTTATCAAAAACATAATTTCTCTATATGTTTATTAAATGAAGAGATCTTCAGGAAGGAAAAATTACTATCATAGTTTGACGTTCAAAATTTATGTATAGCAATGATAAGTACAATGAGTCAATAATAGGGACTGTAACATGACAATAACAGAGAAATTAACACATTTTCAACATCTTATTCAGCTTACCATATGGTCACACTGAACTCATGAAGTCATACGCACACTGATCTTACCCCTGGATGCATCAATGTGTACCTCTGCACATGCCAGTATGACAAAACCAATATGTTTTAAGCTTATAATTTTCAACAGAGTGATACCCAAAGCATAAATTGTTGATGGGTGATGCAACATTTTCAGGGAGAATTATATCAAGATAAATAAAAATATATATTTATATATATATATATATATATATATATATATATATAAAATGATTGTGCTCAGGCAGAGAGAATAATCATTGTAATAATGAATTTAAGATTTATGTTGCAATATTGTGTAGAATAAGTCAGTAGCAGGGAAGATAACATAACAATAACAGAGATAATGGCATATTCTCTTCCACATTTAAATTAATCCAAATTAAAATATAATCACACCACAGTAGTGCCTGATCTAGTTACACTCGCACTGACCTCGTCAACTGGAGCATCAATATGTGCGTCTGCATGTATCTAATAGAACAAAAAACCAAAGTATTTCAGTCTATAGTTTTCAAAATGAAGAAAGTGGTCCTTCTAGTAAGAAGTCTTGGTTGGTGACTCAACTTTCTTATGGAGAATAATTTCAATGTTTATCAAAAAGGAAAGAGTGTTTATGCAAATTTAATCAAAAGATAATTATGCTCAGGCAGATAGAAAACTTATGGAATAGGGAATTCAAGATTTATGTTGCAATACTAAGCACACTGTGTTAATAAGTGGGAAAGAAACAACAACAGAGAAAATATGAATTTCAGTGCACATCTAGCTTAACATATAGACACACTGATCCTGTGCAAGATCAAGCCCTATTTATACTAACCTCATCTTCAGATGCGTTGCTATTGCCCTTTGCATAAACCTTATGAAAAAAATAAAATATTTACTGCATACAGCTTACAGGGAAATCATAGATCAAAATATGACCAAATATAACTAAAAAATATAAAGTACAGAAGTATGAAATTCTGCCAATCTACCCATATATCGAAAATATTGGGAATTCAAGTTCAACAATATACAGTAGAGAACATTGCAAAATTGCAAACACGTAAATCTTACATTAAACTCAGAGAATATTAAACTCACAAAGAGCCAGAAATCAATGTTTAAAATGGGTAAAGTCATCCCAAAAATAATAATTAGTGATGGATGGCACACTTTTGTCAGGCTTCTATCTATCAAATGATGAAATGATTGTGGTCAGCTAGCAGGAAGAATCATTGTGATAAGGAATACAAGATTAGCTTTTCAATGTAGCGAAACGGAATCAATTACTAACACGATAGCATGAACATATCAGATTTTTGCATATTCAAAAAAGCAAAATGTTAATCATTATGCCAAAGGGCAAAATCCACAACAATTATGTATGAAGATATATGAAGATTCGAAGATCAAGCAATTTTGGGCAAACACTTCGAAGTCGCTTAACTTATCAAAAAAAAAAGATATACAACCAAAAAATTAAAGTAAAGCTAGAAAGCTGACAAATGCAAATTTCAAGCTAAAATATATTGCAAACTGAATATAAAAGTCTAAGAGATTCTGTTCATTAGATTCCAAAATGAAAAATCTAAGTTACAAACCCCACAAACGAGGAATTACATGGAATCTCTTTCATTATGATGAACAGTAAAAAGCAAGGAAAAAATATACAGCTATTCTATTGAAATCATGTATTATGTATAATGCACTGACATTTTTGTCGTCTTCCAAGGGCCTCAGCAGGACTCTGTGCGACATAAAGAAGCAAATCTACATTACAAGCCTACATAGAAAGTTTACATTTGATATTAACAGTTTGAGGTGTATCAGCATATAGTTTATATATATATATATATATATATATATATATATATATATATATATATATATATATATATATACATACATACATATATATATATATATATATATATATATATATATATATATGTATATATATACATATATATATATATATATGTATGTATGTATTGGCCATAAAAAAATGCTTGATTCACTAAATCTAATAGAATTCATTGTAGACACCACAGTAAGGTATACTGTAAAATTCACAACTGTTCTTTTTCTAACAAAAGTGATTACTCACCTCAATTTTTTGCCAATTTCTTGCGTGGACTGTGATTACCAGCATATTATGTCACATAAAAATATGCAAAAAGAGAAGCAATAAGTTAAGCAATAACTGAGTTATTTTTCAAACCATGGGTTTGTCCATACTGGTCAAAAATTTATTTTGCTTGCTTGTTAAATGTCGTCATGCATTTGAACAGAAAAAGAAGAGGAGCATGAGATCACACAGCTGTGACAAAGAAGGTACTCATCATGCTGTATGTATACGTATTTGAATTGTTATAAAACATAAATGTCAGTAAAGATATAAAAAAAAAATGGAGGCACCAGCCACTAGATTTCAATGATCAGAATATTTCACCAAGCTTGTTAGAAATATATGTTATTACGTGATCGAACCATAATCATTTTATTACCACAAGTTTAAGAGCATGTTTTTATCCATTCTATAAACAGCAACTAATGTATTTGGTGAATAAATTAGTTTACTTGAGTGTTACGGTATACACAGATGTTACAAACATGTTTCAAAATAAGCTGCAACAAAATACCACTATGTAACTTTTCTTATTATTCTATCTATTTTTGCATGAAACTAAGCCAGTACTCAAAAGCCTTTGCACCTAAAGATAGAGTCTAAAAGAATTTAAGATCATGGAAAATTTCTCCAAGTTTTTGGTGATTGAATGTTATACATATTCTGCAACATGTAATTGGTGAAAGTGGACATAAACTTATACGAGGATCATTCTTTTACAGCTTAACAGACTGCTATTTATCACACAAAAGAGGGCTGGGTGAGGAGTCCATGCTCAGCTAACCTAGAGATTAATCACACTTGTGGTTCTGTAACCTAAGGATAGAACAAAATAGGTAGACACTTATTAAAAGTACATCCCTACCAAGTTTGACACAAATCTGGCCAAAATTACTGAAGTTATAACCATTACAAGAAATTCCCATGTTAAACTTTTTTATTAAAACTTTTAAAAGATTTTTTTTTTAAATTATAAAAAAAAAGAAATCACTGGAGCATAACAATTTGAACAAACTTGGTATGGACCCTAACAAGGTATATTGCCACCAAGTTTGAAGTCAATCTAACAAACAGTTTCTTCGGAGAAGTCCAAAATGTGAATTAGCATTAGGATGCCCATTGACTTTTACATAATGATCAATAGGAAAGTTGCTTTGACCGATAAGTACCCGAATTGAAAAATCCTTAAAAATAAAAAGTCCAAAGCAGTCCCACTTGGTGAAAACTTTTTTTTATTTTTTACCTTTTCACGAGGAACATATCCAGCAAGTTCCAGCTTAATCTGAGTGACGGGTTGTGGAGAAAAGTCGAAGATAGCGCCACTTGGTGAACAAATTAAGAACAAAGAGTCTCTAGGAATATCCCTGTGTGATATCAAAGCAATCAGGTGAGCACTTTTGGAGACGAAGATTTTTTAAGATTTGCCAAAAAAAAAAACAAGAAAATTAATAAAAGAAACAATAATCACTGGAGCTTGACCATTTGAACAAACTTGGTAGAGACCCATCCAAGGTACATTGCCACCAGGTTTGAAATCAGACTGACGTTTTTAGGGAAGAAGTCGAAAATATGAATAAGCATTAGAGTGCCCATTGACTTACACAATAATACATAGGAAAGGTGCATTAACCGAAAAGTACTCGAATTACAAAAAATCGTTTCGTCTCACTTCACTTGGGCGGGACAACAGCCTCTGATGCCCTTTACATCTACTCACCTTCTAACATTATGGATTCCCTACATAACAAAACCTATACATTATTTTGCACAAAATTCACCCAGATCAAATCAAATGCATACTGACCTGGTCTTTTGGAGAATCGCAATCCGCTTTCGCATACACCTAACAGGACAAAAAAAAACTTGTTTCAGCATCAAGTTCTGAAGATGTGACAAGTCATACCCAAAGTACAACGTTGGTGACACAACCCTTAGAAGAGAATAGTTTCCTCATTTAGTGGGAAAGAAATTCATTTTATGTATATCAAATGAAAGATGAATATGCTCAGCTGACAAAAAGAATGATTACTGTGATAGGGAATTCACGATATATGCGGTAATATTAGTATCAATCCATAAAAAATATAACACGAAGAACATCTGCTTGTTCCTGTTGTGGAGGCTCTTGGTATTGCTAAAAGGGAAAAGTGTATAAATCTGTTTATATTTTGTCTTCATATATTTCAATTTGATGTCTTAATCTGAATTCAAATGGCAATCACATCGTAAGGTATAGAAAATTCGCTTGATCAGGACTCACTGTCTGTCCAGGATAAGGAATTCAAGATATAGAGTTCAACCCTGGCAATCCGTATCTTTCATAAACCAAACGGTCACTGTAGGGAACAGTTTTCCCTCATTGTAATATTGCCCAACATTCCGGAAATCCAGCTTCCCAACCCGGAGCTGTATTTTATGGGACATATAGGGTAATAAACATTGTAATGATAGCAATTTTAAGCTACCTGCATGTCTCAACCGCTGACATCTTGCATGACATTTTTGTGTGTTTTTTAAACATTTTACATGCTTCTCTGCATAATAATTATGACATGTATTTGTCAATAAAGTCATTTCCTTTTCCCTTATTTTTGTGATTTGGTACCGTCCTCATGTTCATACCAGTTAACCTGACTGACAATGGCGACTTATTTAACGTGAGGCTTTGTTCGAGCAATCCGTACACCTCAACAATCTGGAACAAATGCTAGGGTACTGAAGTGTTTGGATTAACGAGGTTCGACTGTGTGTGGTAATATTAGTATCAATCAACCACAAATATGACAACATGAATATGGGATATAGGACAATATAACTACTCTTTACACATGTAAACAAGAGCAACATCATCACACTGACCTTTGGCAGAGAGAAAAATGTCAGTAATAATATATGGTGACAAAGCCATATGCATTGGTACAATTTTCATGAAAAATTTCGAAGTTACCCCACATTAACATTGTTATAAAAGAGAGAATGATCCAGCCACCAATCAGATACAATTTCTTGCCTGAAGTTCACCTAGATAAAATCATAAAGACACTGACCTCATTATCCGGAGAAGCACTGCCTTCTTCTGCATATACCTAACCGGATAAAAACCAAATATTTTCAGTATCCAAGTTCTGAACATTTGGTCAAGTGATATCCAAAGTAATCAGTTGGTGACAAAACCTTGTCAAGCTTTGCCCCATGTATAATTCTAGTTTCCCGCTGTATCATTTATGACCAGGATGCTAAAATATCATTACCTTCATGCCTTTTGAACTCATAGTACACAGAAATGTTGCCAACAGTATATACCTGGATGAAAGACACATGTTCTGTACTTTAGAATGAAGAATAGAACGATAACATACCAGCATTGTGCAAGGACTGAAGGGTTTAGAAAGTAGCAGTTTTCGGATATTTTTGTCCTATTGCCACAAATGTAAGCCGATTGCTGAAACATCACTACCTTCAAGTATGTCTTAACTCAAAGATGACAAACGTGATCTGAATTATGTATACATGTATGAATAGATCATCGTTATTTCAAATTTATTGGAAACCTTTCATGCAACTGAGGTGCAAAACATAAAGTATTTTTTATACTTAATTATATACTTTTAACCCAGGGGCAGATATTATGAAAATTACATTAGTTAATTTGCAGAGCACGAAGCCCGATGTTTTGCCCCCAACAGTACATAGTTGGTATTGACCCCCCATGGGTTTACATAGGTCATTTTTGCACTATTCCTGAAATGGTTATAATTCTCTACCTAGATAAGCTTTCAAAAATATGGGATGTTATGTTGCCCAAGATCATGTTTTAACTAAATATACAAACAGCTCCATTTCGATAAATTAATCATATAGGTGGTATCGTATGGACAATAATGATTTGAACGAACATTTGCCTGTTCTTCTTGTGCTAGCTCTTGGTATTTCTAAAAGAATAGGCCAGGTGTAAAATTCTATTTGTATTTTCCTATTAAGTGATGCATTATATGCATTTTGCCACGAAAAAGGTGCATCCTGTATATGGCATTTACAATAGACAATAATACACTTTTCTCAGAAAAAAAACATTACATTTATATCTTTGCTAAATTTTCCCATACATCCAGACCCTATTCCACAGAAATAGACAAACGTACCATACCCGATAAACATATGACACAGACAAAATGCTTTTTTAACAAAATTATCTAATTTGGATATGTCCCATTTGGCAATTAAAGGCTTCAGTTAGGCTTTTTTGCCACCAGCCATATGAAAAACATACATCTGAAATGATGTGTAATAAGAGATACACTACAACTAAATAATGGGCATTTCCATCATTTTGAAAGGTTCAGCTATACAAATTATAAAGTTCTACATGTTTCACCAAAGGTGAAAAACCTGCTGAAGAACAAACTTTTACTTTTACGTACATTGGCTTGTTCCTCTTGTGGAGGATCTTGGTATTGCTACAAGGAGAAAAATGGAAATATCTATTTGCATTTATCTGCAATCATCAGGCCATGATTGTGCAGTAAATTATTCCTAGAGGAATCTGTTCTCAAATGCATTTCATATACACGTACTTCAATTTTACGTCTGACCTTTTGGGGATATATAAGTTGCAATTCACCTTGTGATGAGATCACAATTGATATGTTTTTATCCAATTTTTTCTAAAGTTTGTTACATGATTTGCAACCTCGTCAAATCAGATCGATGCTCCTTTTTCACATTTCTCTCTATGTTATATGTGTCTTTGTCATATGGATAATAGTAAAATGGGGAAAATACCAGAGTTAAATTGAAGAGCTAGTTTGCAAAAAGTAATACAAATTGTTTCACAATGTCTTCAAATCTCTTAAACGTAATTGTAGCCACCGAAATCAGATCTGATTACATTTTTTGAGCAATTATTTTTGCACTTTTATAAATGTAGATTTCCTTGTGACAACTATGCAATATTTTACAAAACAAGAATTATTATGTACAAGTACTTGCATCAATGGCATCATCTGGCCCATCTCGTTGTTGCTGAAAGAAGATATTTCGTCTTTGCCCATTCAATACCATCAATGTTGACACTTTCTAATATAGAGTGACGTTATTTACTCTAACATTTACTACTACATGATATCACATATTTCTAAAATCTTAGAAAGGAATATATTAGATCTATATCCTTCCCTTATTTTTCCTACATATCCAGACTCTATTCCACAGAAACAGACAAATGTGCCATTTAAATTGAGAATTGGTTTTGTTAAACATATGTAGAAAAATAAAGCATCTAGAAATCAAACTAATGCTTGTTTTGTATATCACTTCAAACAAAAAAAGTATAGACACAGATATCCTGATCTGCTTGTGTTGATTGTGTTGATTGTGGCAAGGTCCTGATCTGATGGTGTTGATTGTGGCTTATTAATGGAAACATTCATATTTGATGGTGTTGATTGTGGCTTATCAATGGAAACATTCAAATTTTAGCAATATGAATTTGGAAAAAGTTTTGTTACCATTTGAAATACATTTGTATGACAGGACAGTTTACTTTACACTCAAACCATGTAACATGCAATACCTCCATGATGTTCATCTCATCATGGAGGCTTACAACCTATAATTGTGTAACAAGTAAAGCGCTATTCCTTGCAGAACAAGGTCGATCCTTTTCAATTGAAATCATCAAATTTTTTGCTGGTTATCCTAATAAGCACTCAGAACAATTGAGTTACTATACTGAACTATTGACTTTTTCTTCTGAATGTATGCGTTCCGTACTAAATAACAAAATGAGTCAATACTCCCCATACATACACAAGTACTCGTAACTATTACAACATTAAATGACGCAGACTGACATCCTGGCTGCACGCATATATATATATATATATATATATATATATATATACATATATATATATATATATATATATATATATATATATATATATATATATATATACATATATATATATATATACATATATATATATACATGTGTGTGTGTGTGTGTATGTGTGTGTGTGTGTGTGTGTGTGTAGCAAATAATGCTGAACTGTAATGTCAAGCTTTAGTTTTCATGAGTCATTCATTAGGATTTGTTTCAGAGTTTAACCCTTTCACCCATGCTACCATACAGCTATTGTTTTACTTTAAGTATACAGCATATATGGGGGTACATATGAAGCACAAGAGTTCCTGGTATGCAAGCATGAATTCTTCATAATACTCACATCACCTGGGTCTTAGTTATGACCTGATGGGTCTTGAAGTTAAATTAGAAAATGATCCTGCTATCGTACTACTTTTGTGTTAATTCAAATTTATAGCATAAACGGGGGTATATATTGACCACTTGAGTTTCTCATATTCAAGCATGAGTCCATATTATAATCACATCATCAGGGTCTTTGTCACAACTTGTCAGTCCTTGAAACTTAGATAACACATGATACAGATACTCTAAATCGAAATGGATATTGTTTCGGAGGAAAGAAACATTATTTTCCATTGATAGTATGAAATTATGGATTTTTTTTCAGTGGCTTTGTATCCATACTAACATTCTACCCATGCCAAACGAATGGCATCTTTATCATAAGCCATAACTGTACGTATGATGTGGACAAAAAAA
Source organism: Hermodice carunculata (assembly GCA_964020975.1). Classification (NCBI taxonomy): domain Eukaryota; kingdom Metazoa; phylum Annelida; class Polychaeta; order Eunicida; family Amphinomidae; genus Hermodice; species Hermodice carunculata. Next base: position 18,536 of record CAXHWN010001606.1, on the reverse strand, counting down.
GCCTCGCAATTATATACATAGCATACAGTGCTGAATTTTTCAGACTTCATCATTCCTATCATACTGCTTTTGTATTACTTCAAATATATAGAGTACTTACGAGGGTATATATTGAGCACAAGAGTTTCTAGTATGCACACATGAATTCTTAAAATACTCGCATCACCAGGTTCTTTGTCACAACTTGGTTCATAAAACTAAAAATCTGGTTACTATATGGGCTTGGAAACAAATCAACTTAAAGTATATGCTCACATTTGCCTGCTCTTGTTGGTCCTTACTCTGTCCGTTCTCCAGCCCTGATATTGTCTGTTTTAGAAGAAATCTAGCTACATATACTTTGTACACAGCAGATTGCAAGACAGTTCCAAAGCAAGGCATAAATGGGAAATATGTGTTTCACATCATTTTGGGGCAAGTTTTAAATATTTGTAACTAGCTATTGAACCAATACAGATGCAAAGGTAGGGACTGTCATACATACATACATACATACATACATACATACATACATACATACATACATACATACATTATCTTCTTCCAGTAGCTGAGTACCCTATTTTGGTTGCTAAGGGGATGGATATCTTTTGTGAATCCAGTCTCTTTGACATCGATTGTCGTTGACTGAAGGTATTAGCACTACAACCAGTATTGTATTGCAAGCAAATTTTGAAAATTTTCAATATTGGGACCACACAAACTGATAAACAATTCAAAAAGGTATTCATGATACAACCTGTTTTTGATATGGCCACAAAAGTTCCAAATTATAAGCAGTAAAACATGCAACATCAATAATGTTTTGAAGTTCAGATAGAACAATATGAGAGTTTAGGGAATGACTAGAACATAAAGGTGTATTCATGTTTTGCATTGCATCATTTAAAAAACATTTGTGTTCACATATACTACTTATTATTTTCATAGCAACTGAAAAAGCATCACATCCTTAACAACTAACACACAACAAACCAAAACACTACCCTGTCACAGTATTGTTTATGCAGGGAAGTGAAGATAATGCTGATAATTGGTCTGTGCAATTTCAGATGTGCAAGATACTTTGATACTAAAAGTAAATCAACATCCTTATAATTCAAATAATTTAACTGAATTTTAAGACATGAAAATCATGATATGAAACACAAGGATGTAAATATCCTTGTCACACAGGATAGAAACCGTGGCATAAAAACCAACAGTCATAGCAGTGCTCACATTATTGTCATTCCATGTGATGAACATTTGTATGGCAAGTACTGGTAACTCTTACCATGTACACATATGAATACAGAATTTGATTCAAAGTGTAGTCTTGCAAGGTGTACGTCATCGAGTATTTTTTTTGTCTATACAAATGTATGTACATCCCCTTGGAACCCATAAGGGGAGGAATCTGAATGGTTAATACGTGGTTGGGGGAAACCGTGACATGAAAAGGTTTTAGAACAGTCTCCATGGTGTACCACAATGTTGAAGATGCATCAAAAGTTATGTTATAGATTGACTATTTGAAGATGATAAAACTTCAGAATTAGAACATAAAAACACTCTTGTGACAGACAGCAAAGCAAAATCTTATTACTATATGGGCTTGGAAACAAATGAACTTTAAGTATATGGACATATTTGCCTGCTCTAGCTGGTCCTCACTGTTTCCATTGTCCAGCTCTGAATCTAGTTAAATATTTTTCATACACAAAAAATTGTACAACAGCTCAGGTGAAAGGTATAGATAGCAAATACGTTTTGCACATCATTTCAGGCAAAATGTGTGGATGTTTTAACTAGCTTTTGAACCAATGCAGACGCAAACATATTCCCAAAGTTTGACTATTTTTTATATGACCAATAAGTTTCCTTCCAGTATTCTTGGAAAGCGGTTCTGATAATATCTCATGTATTGTGTATTTCGGAAGCAGACACTTGAAAACTAGCCACAAGGTCATATAATGTAATATCAGAGCTGATCAAATAGGGTTCATCAAACATGAAAGGAAATTGCTCCAGAGAAAATAAAAATGTCTAAATCTATTTCCCCTGACTTAATAAGAAAGAGAAACGATTACTATTGGTTAGAAATCCATCTGGGGTAGAGATTTTTTGTGTGTACTAACATCTTCCTGCTCCAATTGTGCCTGGATCTGTTCTTCTCCCTGCAGTGACGTTCTCTGATATAGGACAAAATCAGGCAAATATTTTCATGATTGTAAAACTTTTAAGAGATAAAAAAAGGGACTGATCTTCAGAATAAAAGTGCCATACGTGTCTGGAGTGCATAACTTGTTTTGTTTACCTGGATTGCACAATTTGTTGAAATATCTGATTTTTGTATGTACGGAAAATATGTGCACATTTGGCTCCTTTTGACGTCATTGAAAAAAAGGGGTCATTGCCCACTGTTGAATGTGGTGTTTTATGAGCAACAGTACAGCATAAAATATTGATGATAAAAAGATGTCTACAAAAAACTTTATACAGCAGAATATTTTTTTATTCTGCTCCATACTTCCTCATTGGTGAAAATATCCATAAAAACAGTTGGGAAATATGAATAACAAGCATATTAAATACCCAAATCTATATTTCGTTTTTCTAGCATACTGAATACCTAGCTTTATGTTTCATTTTTCAATCAAATTCGTTTACTTAACTTATTGTTATGCAGTTATAGCATCCTGCTCCAATTGAAATTTTATTGTAGAAATTAAGTGTCTTAGATATCCATTGTAATTGAATGAAGGTATTAACATTACAACCAGTATTGTGTTGCCACCAAGTTTCAAATAGTAAAATTATTATAACCCCACAAACTGACATAAAATTCCAAAGTGTATTACCAATACAACTAATTTCGGTATGGCTTCCCAATTATCATCAGTGAAACATGTTCGATAATGTTTTGAACTTTCCATAAAAGAATATGAGAGTTTATACAATGACTAAAATGTGAAGATGTATTCATTTATGAATATGAATGCATCTGAGTGAAAGAATATATCGTGTGTACTTACATCTTCCTGCTCCACTAGGTCTGGGATCTGTTTTTCTTCCTGTACTGGAATTTCCTGATGCAGGAGAAAATCATGCTAAATATTTTCACACACATGGAAGTTTACAGAGATAAGAAAATAGTGACTGTTCATCAGAGTGCCAATGCCCTTTGTGTCTTGAGTGCTGATTTTGTTTACCTGGATTGTATAATTTTTTTAATTATTTACGTTTTTATACAGAAATGTGTGTGTTCTTGGCTCATGTCACCCTGAGCAACAGTACAGCATTAAATACTGATTAAAAAGTATTAAACTGGCCCAATGATTTAAAAGCTTCTCCATAATTCTTGATTGGTAAAAATCATTCATTACAATTTTTTTTTTAAATACGAATAACAAGCACATTGAATACCTAAATCTATGTTTCATTTTTCAATCTAATTCCTTTGCCTAATTTGTCATTATACACTTATACCGATACTGTTCCAGTTGTAATCCCTCTTGTGATTGCTAACAGGGGAGGATATGTTTGTAATGCAAATGTATTTATCTTTCATTGTTATTGAATATAGAATTAAAACACATATTTACGTGAGAACCACTTTGGGCTGGCCACCATATGTCTAAATTACTATCATTGAATGCATGCATGCTCTATGATATTTTGCATCTGAGTTAAAAACAAAGTACACGTTTATAGAATGCTTAGCAGGCAAAGATGGAGCTGAAAAAATGGATTGTGTTCTACGTTTCATTTGGCAACTAAATCGGTTTAAATCACTTATTAACGTACAATCATCTTTAGATATTAATGCAATTTGTAAAGAAAATATTAAGCAGCAATATAATGTATGTGTTTGGATCTTTATAATATACTTCATAATAAAATTCCCGTCATTTAAAATGCAATTTGCCATATAACTTTGTTGATTGCAACAGTGAATTAAGCAAGGAATAAGATAAACATTGATAATCAGGTGAATGATTTAGTCAGCTAGAACTACAAAATCTGGCAAAAAACCAAAAAAAAAAAAAAAACAACAAACAAACAAACAAAAACAAAAAATCACTAATGCCAATTCATGATTGGAGAAATTATTTTAAGTTATCTGTTCATATCAGCACAAATTTTATTATTGATATATTGACTTTAAGATGAAAGTGTTTGCTATTGGAAATGGTTGTTTCCAGTCACTAAAAGATGCTTTTCCTCCTTTACATAAATCTACCTCCCCACTGACAACTGATATTGCCAAGTAGATAGCTGCAAGTTTGGTGACTTATTCATTTCTTTTATGTCATTGGGGATTGAGCTCACCTCCACACTCTCCCAGTTACCATCCTCAGGAATAGAATACATGGTATCTGGATCTAACATCCTGTCATAACTGAGCGCTGCTTCTATTGAACGAACTGTTACATAGCTCGGCTTCCCATACTTCGAGTCGACTCTTCTAATCCATTTTTCTGCTACAGCAAATTTTAGAATTCAGTGGGCTTAGCTTTAGGTTACAATAATATATTTTACAGGATGGAAACAGCTCCAGGTACTTATTGACGACAATATATTTACCTTGAATATGTTTTCTAAATTTGGTCTGTTTCACACATGGGTACATTTTCATGAGGATGATAAAGTGAGGGTTTAGCTTATCCAAGGGAACACCCCCTGTGTAAAAGTGCACTCTTTATTACAAAAAGAGGTGTAACTGGTGCCACGTATAGTTTTTGTGGATAGGAATACCTAATTTAACAGGAGGTTGAGCTAGTCCATGACGTTAGTTGCCATCAACCTCCAGATACTTCTAAACCTGGCAAAGAAAAGTTTCTTGGAAGTATGTATCTGCAAATGAATGAATTTGCGCAGGTATTGTGTATCCACCCTTTATGTAATGCAATTGTCATATGAGCCCATGTTCATAAAGGTGGAATAAGGATGGTTTACTTTAATCCAAGAAATAGCTATAGTGTACAGTTACTCCAGGTTTAAGCGACAGTGTTCATAAAAGAAAAATAGCTGAACTCATGGTGTAGCTGACTCTAAGCCACCCTAGATTTCCCCACCCAGAACAGCCATGGTTGTTTTGTAAAACGTGGCAAGGGTTGAGACGGGATAGAATTTCGTCTTGAAATGATTTAATTTGTTAATCATTCACATTATGAAAATTTCTCGTGCTATTTAAAATAATATTCTAATGAATACAATCGTTGCCTTTCTTTTCTTTTTTTTTTTTTTTTTCTTTTTTCTTTTTTTTTTTTTTTTTGGAAGTGTGGAAAAATTAATAATTTTAGGTTAGATCACCCGAATAATAATTATTTTTCTCGATGGCAGAGATAAACTGAAGCCTGTTATACCTCCCTTTCACAATGGTCTGGTGGTCATGTAATGGGGACAGCAGTCATATGTGTGAAGTCGCTCTGGACCAGTTATCATGGATGATGTCAGGAAAAGAGTGTGCAAAAATAAACCAAGTTCTTCAATTCAACAGTGAAGTCATTCCCAGACAGTTTGTAAACGGTTTGATCTGTAACAGGGTCCAATTGGTCCAAAGTAACTATGCACTACTCTAATAAGGATTGTTGAAACAAAAGCAGAGTTAACATTCAGTTCACTTCATAGAAGAAACACATGCAGGACTTGTACAATCTTACCTGCGATTTTTTTTGGAACCTGTCTGCCACGCAATGCATACATGATGCCCAATATACGCTAACTGAATGTGAACAGCTGACTCTAACTGCTAAAACGCCTTCAATATGTTAGCCCTATCACACGTCATACGTAATGACGCACGGGACTCTCACGTGATGTTAAGCACGTCATTTGTCATTTTGATGTGATCAAAAAGGTTAGGAACATGTTTAGTTTTGGCACAAAGACAGGATCTGAGCTTCTCATGTGCGACTTGCGACAAGACTCTTCAAAGACTGTTTAGTCATGTAGGTATTAAATCAATTTTAACTGCAAAAATAAAACAAAGTGCGAAAATTAAGTACAAATCAACGTGAAAACATAGAATGTTAAAGTGGCAACATGTATTAAGCATCAATATTTCAATATTATTTTGGCATCAGAAAAACAAATCCAAAGCTAGGAAAGTGAATTCACTGTAGCAATCTGGCCACTTTATTTGAAATGGATAAATCTATAACCAATTATATACACACAAGTAGAATAATAAACATCTGCAAAAGTGCACAAATTGAATACAAACTATACCGAAGCTAGAAAAGATAATTCAATGAAACAATCAGGTTATATAACTTATATTTGTATGATAAAGTGGTGATCAATGAACAATGCAAAGGACTGTATCAGAAACAAACTTCATGATATAAAATACTGACTTCTTCCTGACTTATGGGTTGTTTTTCCAACCTGAGGGTAAGAATGATATGAGGAACAGTGTCAGGTCTGCAAAATGTAAAAGAATATAAACATTGTGAATCTGATATTTCTTTAACATCCCCACAACAAAAAAATTCAAAGTAATGTATGCTGTTCCCCTGAATGATTGTACAATTTTAAAACAACAAATTGTATAGTATTACATAATATTCCATTTTAACTTGTTTAATACTCACCCACACTCTCTAGCTTCTTTGGCCTTGCTGCCCTAGAAAACATAACAGGAGTTACAGTAATTTTCTATTGTTTATTCAACTATGGGGTAATATTGTCGCAAAAGTCAGAATTCATTGTCTGAACACATCAATAACAAATAGAGTTACGCACCAGTAACACTAATTAGAAAGCTTTGTAAACCTGTGTGTTGCACTAAATCTGTGTTTACTTTTCACTTTCAAGGTATCAAAATTACCATTTGTGTACAAAAATTAGAAAATCAGTGTGAAATTATGTTGCTAATTCAACTTGAGCATACTTTGTATCACCAAAAAGTAACAGTCTGTGAAGATAGTGCTACATTAAAAGAACCAAAAAAAATTAACTTTTCCATGAATTCCAGTGTTTTCTTTCTTCAATTGCTGTGTAATCACAAGAGAAGTAACACCAATGACAATGGTGTCATTTGAAATTTTAGTTTACCTCTCAGAAATAAATACTGCATGGGGGTTGTGTGAAGTATAAGTGTTTGATTAGGATTTTTGTGGAAGTCCAAGCATACCTGACGCACATCCTTAATTCCACATTAGGCATTAAACAGTTTCTGTGATGAATGTGTTTGATTTATTGAAATAAATCATTGTAAAATTGGAAGCAAAGGGTAAGGATTTCTAGGTTTTGGTCGAAGTTATGGCATCTAATATTTCCCAGCTAACCAATTAATCTATAGCACTCATGCTTTGTACATTTCAACTGAACATACCCGGCTAAAAGCCGTTTTGCAGGGTGGTTTTCAACCCCATTTCTCCTTGCAAGCCTTGGCTGCAGATGTCAGACTTGACCTTGATTTCAAACAACACCAAATAACTCAACCTAATTGCTATTATGTATTAATGAGATAGCACACTAGCCAATAGATTAGGAGCTCTAATTAGCTTCATCCAGTAACTTTTCTTTTCAAATTTAAACAAAAATGCGGCAATCATGTTAATTTTCAGAAAATGCTATAATGAATTAACACATTGATCATAAAAATTGGGGGCCAGAACGTGACCTTGTGCATTTATTTTGTACCATGAAGCAAAGGAAACTGGACACAGGCAGCTTTCCTAGTAATTAAGTTTTTAAGAGAAAGTGACAAACAAGCTGGCTGAGAGTGTGTGTGCAGTGATCAGCGTCTGGCTTCAAAGAGTTTTGGACTTGGGTACGGAAAAGAGAAATGGGGGTTGTTGCGGGTCTATTTTCTTGGTTGCTGATGTGCACACATCATGATCTATTTTTGCAACAAAAGGTCAATATCAAGTCTTGGATGACCTAGTTCTCATTTTTGATTTGAACCATTGGGTCACTTTTCCCCTTTTCAACCATATCAAGGTATATCTATAGGGATATCTTTGCCTTGAAAACATCTACTGTACATGTAAATAATCTTTCCATCCTACTCGATTAAATGCTTGAACATCACTATAGCTTCGTTCATTTAAACAAACTTAGATTTAAAACACTAAAATGCAAAATCTTACGTATCGTTCCTGTAGCCAGGGGATATCTGAGTCCCTGTCTCCATAGTCCCATTTGAGCTCCTCGCCAGGCTCTATATCCCTATGTGCCATCATAGGCAGCCTTGGGTGATCGCCTGGATTTATTTGCAGCATGCGATATGGTCTTACATTGCCACTTATCTGGTGGTTCATGAGCTTGGCGACGTTTTGCTCGCATCTTGTGGGATCAATTGCATACTTTTGGCCATTGAAATTGGACATCAACATAAAACAGTTTTCACCATTGAGAGCATACATTTGTTCCCTTTGCAAAATGTTGTCCAAACCCTTGATTACTTCACCACAATATTCAATCACAAATTCTCCCTTCTTCCTCTTGATTGTAGAAAAAACCCCCCTGCCTATTTCTGTATTCTTGACTTCAAATCCTTCTCCATTTGGACTAGTCAGCAATGACTGAACCATCTCCTCCACTGGGGTCCGCAAATCGTCATAAACTGCAATGAGGAAATTTATTAACTGACTATTTGATTTTGGATTGGGTTGTATTCATTGTTTTGCATATGTAAGGTCTGTCTCATAAGAATTTTAAACTATTGTATGCTTTACCACTTTTAAGGTCAATGTCTAACCCGTTCAACATAATTATCTGCTATATAATGCTTTTTTTTTTTTACAAAACGCAGAATCTCAACAACATAAGACATAAAGGAATCCTCATTTCAAATGCAAACAGAATCAAACTTTACTGAATGCCCCACCTTCCCCCACAGAAACGTTTTTATGCGACTCCCAACATGAAAAAATGGAGCTGCCCTTAAACTGAAGCTCTTGCAAGCGATAAAATTGCTTAATTAAATACATATGCAACGTTACCTTTTCCTGCCGACCTTAGCCCTGCCATTGTAGAAGTCAGCAGCTGAAAATTAGAATTTAGTCTCTTTTAACTTCAGTTCACTCAATAACGTGAACATTAAGATTATAAATATTAGACGTGGGCACATCTTGCTTTGTAATCATATAATAAACCCTCATATTGTTTTGACCAAGGCTCAAGTCATCATCGCCTCAACATATTCTAAAAACCCATAATATGGATATTTGGTGGGCATTTCAAAAGTAACATGAATACCTTTTTGAACTGTATTAAAGAGCAATGGATGACAAATAGCCTTGCGTAACAAATATTTCATTCCATCTTAGAAAATATCCAGTGGGTTCACAATTGGAACAGGCTTACATAAGTGCATGTCAGTAATTATTCAAAATAATTTGGTTGGAAAATGGAACATAGAGTCAGGTATTCAATATGCTGGTAAATCAGATTGAAAATAATACTCCAAGATTACAAAAACTTAGACATCTATTCATTGTTGCCTTCTTACCATTCTGTAAACACATATAATACTGTATTCAAGTTTCAAAACATCATCCAACTTGTATGGTTCCAGTATTTATAATTTGGGAGAAATGGAGGCAATACCAAAACTGGTTGTAACATGAATACCTTTGTTAATATGTGACCTAACGTGGGAAAAGGATTGATCATGTCAAATTTGAAAATTTTTAATTCTGTGCATGTTTTTAATGTGTCTATTTTCTTGTTTAAAAAATGTAACTCTGAAGGCACCATCTATTATATTACACCAAAAAGAAGTGGGTGAAAGGTTACCATTATGGAGTCATTGCATGAAAGACAGGTGTTTATTTGCGATATGACCTCTATTGTATTTGTATCTTTTCGTCCAGAACCATTTCCTGGTACTCATTACCCTATTCCGTAGTCCAAACTCTTTACATGCCATTAGCTAACCTGTCACTGTCTAACCTGTCAAAAACCATGTCTGCTCCAGGAAATCCTTGCATTTCACAACGTGCTACTATCTGAATGAATACAGTATAGGACAAAAATATCTGAAAATACACTCGTCTAACAAGAATGACCCCATTTAAACTGAAAACATATTTTCATATATGGTAATCTAACCCATAAAATATTCTATCCGTCTTTATATATTTTTCCAACCCATCTATATACATTATTGACAATCCTTCTCTGTACTTTGAGTAAAATAGGTCTCAGGAGAGTGATATTTCAGCAATCCGTCGGGCCTTGGGGGATCGTAACAGTGAAGACAGCGATATACATCAGGTGAAGCATGTATAATATCTTAAATCAGCACGATATCCTATAATTAACCCTCTTTTCATGTTCAAGACATCTATATAATATGTCAAATCATATAAAACTTTCTTCAGGATTCAGTGTCTTTGGACCTTCAGAGTGGATAGAATGTATTCAAATTTACCCTGCATAGGCAAGCCTTTATATGAGGAGGAAAATAAGACAAATATCTGAAATACCAACTTTTTCTGACAAGATTGACTCCTTCTAAACTGCAAATATATGGTTAACTGTATTTTTCCAGCCCAATTATGCACTGTATTTGGTAGGGTTCTAGATTGGGGACAGTACTCTCCACCAGCATAAAACGAATACTGAATTTTTTTTTTTTTAATTTTTGACCACAGATTAGCCGGGACTCGAACCAACAACCTTTGGCGCCCACCACGTTGTCGAAAATGGAAAACATACAAGTCCACTGCACCAAACCCTCATTCCCAAAAAAGAATGGTTCAATGGAGGCATATATACATGATAGCCATGGTCGACATGGTTAACCTTTTTTATCCAGTACATTTATGAACTGTGTTTGGTAGGCTCCTAGATCTTGCATAGTACTGCCCAACAGCATCAAAGGAATACAGAAAGCATATTTTTGTTTTTAACACGGAACCGCCGGATCTTGAAGCAGTGATCTTTGGCACCCACCACCTAGCCAAAAATGGGAAATGCAGTTATCTGCAGCTGCAATTCTCCATTTCCAAAAAGAATGGTTCAATGGAGGTAGTTATGTGTGGCTATCATGATTGGCATGGCAAACTGTTTTGATCCAACATAACTATGCACTGGCTCGGTAGGGTCCTAGGTTGGGTGCTGTCCACCAGTATCATAAATACCGAAAACATTTTTTTTTTTAATTTTTGACCATGGAACGGCCATTACGTAATATTATGGTTAGAGTTGTAATGCTGGATAATAACTTTTTTGAAAATTCCTAAAGATTATATTCAATTCAATATAAATATTAGGAAATAACCAAAATCCGATTTGTATTTCAAAACTCTATAATATATTAGGGAATTAATTGGTATTATTAGTCCTTTTGCTAAAACGTTTTGAAAAAAAGGTTCATAGTTTCACTCAGTAGTGTTGAGTAATTTTTGGTTTCCACTTTTTAGACTGTGATTAATAAATTGGATATAATGTCGGCGGATAAACTGGATAATTTATATTTTGGTACACAGTGTCTATTGTTACAATACTTGTTGGGAATTCCCCAAGTGTATAAAGGTGTCTGGCTGTAACTGTTCATTTTATAATCACTGGAACAGAATACATGGACCCAGTTTGTTTCTACCTCAGTTATACACTGGCAGGTGGTTGGACATATATGACCTATCAAGCTAGGAAGGGTACATTCTTGTTCAGGGGTAAATCACATTATTTAAATCTGCACTTGGTCTATGCTATTAAGTAAATATGTTTGGTTTGATAGGTATTCTGTATTCATATTGAAGCTCTGCATTCATTAGCAAAACTCCACTTATTTAGTTAACTCATCATTTGCCATGTTCATATTTGTTCACTATTATGTGAGTTGTCTTTGTGGAATATTTAGCTTAGACACAGAGTGGCTACACAGAGAGACAGGTATGGGTAAAGGCTCCAAAACATGTTGTGGGTAGTAACCCACTGAATGACCTTTAATTTATTTGGGCAAATGCAGAGTATGTCAAAATTCTACAGAAGAACGTGACAATAGAACTTCCATGTGTATATAGCTTAGACCGTGAGAGGTTAGCTTGCGGAGTGGAGAGACTTCGAACTACCGAATAGGGTGACAACTACCAAGAAGTGGTTGTGGAAGAAATGACACAAATACAATTTTAAAAAATATCATAAATATGACATTTCAACTTATATCCAAATTTTGACACAGTTGAACATATTTTCAGCTGTCCCTTAATTACGTCAAGGTAATATAGTCGCCAAACCTATGGAATCATTCCAGGCAATAGCGTGAACCCAATTTTGCTACGGATAATGGTTTTTTTTTTTTTTTTTTGTTTGGTTTTTTGTTTTTTTGTTTGTTTTTGTCTGTTTAAGTTGCCAGAAGCTAATGAAATAGATTGTTGAAGACTTGCATTTTATATGTCATTAGCATTGGGGGCAATCGGCGGTTGCTAGGCTATGGCCCGATTGCCAAAATATCACTTCCTTCAGACCTGCCAAGGAGGGCCATGGCCAGAGGGCACCTGTGCAATCAGAGACATCGCATATAATATGAAAATGTCAACATCAATCTTCCATTGCATGAAAAAATCAATTATATTGGCGTTATTTTCTATGGGTGTATGGAACAATATCATTTAGTGAGTATTAATTTATGCCATAGGCACCAAAGCCCACACGAGGGCTCTTATGTGGTAACAGTTGTCACAAATATTGAGTATTTGCTGACATCAATCCCCCTCCCCCCCCCCCCCCCAAAGTCATTGTGCTACATTTGGCGTAACATATATAATTATTTGGTAGGACTGTATGGAACAATATTATTTACTTAGAACAAATTTCCGGTCACAATTGACCATCTTTAAGAGCGCCATGGCTGCCGCAAGGATGCATGTCTGACAAAACACATCACAAGTAATGTACGTTAAGGTGGCACAAACAAAGCTAGGCACTTAGAGGAGTGCTGTCTTCAACCCGCTCTCCTGTTTTGGTTTTTATTTTTAGACCCATAAAACTATACAAATTCTTGTTGCTTGGGATCTTTACATTATATATCTGCCAAGAAAAAATTATAAAATCACTTTTTTTGGGCGAAAAATGGACATTTTACAAAAGGGTTCGATTTGGAGATTTTAGTACTTAAAAACTCAAAAATATAGTACTTAAAAACTCAAAAATTTGCAAAATTAAACTTTGTAGTCATGGTCAGGTTCGGTTCCTTCACTTTTTCCATAAACGCAATAGACAAATTGTAATCGATTATTAATTATGATGCTGGTGAAAATGAACCTCTTCTTCATGTTTAAGGGGCATGAAACTGCTTTAAAAAAACATATTTCGAAACGCAAAAAAAGAGTCCTGGGCATGTCTACAAAGTTTCATTTTGCACATTTTTGAGGTCTTAAGTATTATATTTTTTTCGAGAATCCCGAGAAAAATCTCCAAATCGGACCATTTCGTAAAATGTCCATTTTCTGCCCAAAAAAATGATTTTTAAAATTTTTCTTGGTGTATCTATAATCTAGAGATCCTAAGCAACAAGAATATATATAGTTTTACGGGTCTAAAAATACAAAACCAAAACAGGAGAGCCGGCTGAAGACAGCACTACTCTAAGTGCCTAGCTTTGTTTGTGTCACCTTAAAATGCTGACATCAATTTTCCATTATAAGTTAAACACAGGTTTGATATTTCTCATGGAGGGTATATGGAAGAATGTTATTGAGTGAGTATAACTTAGCCAGTGGTGCATGGACTCCTTATGTGGCAACAGGAGTCGCAAATAATGTGCAGATGCCAACACTCAATCTTCCATTCTGTAGAAAAAATCATTGTGTTCACATTATTTGGTATGGGTGTATACAACAATATTATTCAGTACAGGTATGTATACATTTCCATTAATGATTACCTATCGCCAAGGACACCACGGCCACAGCAAGGGCGATAAGGCTGCCTCAAGGGCGCCTGTCCAGCGACACACATCAGAAATAATGTGCAAATGCTGACATCAATCTTCCATTGTGTCAAGTCAACTGCAGGAGTGATATTTCTTGCAGAACTTGTATGGAACAATATTTTGAAGTGAGTATAACCTAGCGATCGCCCGGGGCGCCAGGGCCGCCACATGGGCTCTTGTGTGATGACAGGTGTCGCAAATAATATGCAAATGCCCACATCAATCTTTCATTCCATGGAACAAATAATTGTGTTCACGTCATTTGGGAGGGGTGTATGGAACAATATTATTCATTATGTAGTAAGTATACATTTCCAGTATTAATTACCCATCGCTAAGGGCGCCACGGCCACTGCAAGGGCGCCTGTCCAACGACACGTGTCACACATAATGTGCAAATGCTGCCATCAATCACCCATTGTGTCAAGTTAATCTTCCATTCCATGGAAAAATAATTGTATTCACATTTTTTGGCAGGGGTATATGGAACAATATTATTCAGTAAGCAGTAAAAACGTGTATTTCCAGCAAACTTTATCCATCGCCAAGGGTGCGACGGCCGCCGCAAGGGCGCCACGGCCGCCGCAAGGGCGCCTGTCCAAAAACACACGTCACAAATAATGTTCACATGCTGACACGAATCTTCCATTGTGTCAAAGCAACTTCGGCGTTGATATCTCTGACAGAGGTTGTACGGAACAATATTTTTCAGTCAGTATAACTTAGTGATCGCCAGGGGCGCCAGGGGCGCCACGGCCGCCGCGAGGGCACCTTTGCGGCGATAAACGCTGCAAGTAGCAAGGTAATGTCCACATCGATCTTCCATTGTGTGAAGAAAACACAGGGTTGATAGTACTCTCTAGGACCATATGGAAAGAGATGGCAGACCTGTATCAATTGGTGATCATGAAAATTAAGTCACCGTTTTTGATATAGTCCCCTTCTTACTTTTCTATTTGACCTCCATGTACCCCAAATCACTTAATATCGCTCATCACGTTGTTTGTTTTTAAAATCTACTTTTCTATTCTTTCCTTTATTTTTCTTGCTCAAAAATAGCTCTTGTGAGTGGCAGACACATGTACCTAATATTTCGTAAACGTTTCCTGTGCATATGTGTCATGATTTAAGAGCTAAAGACTTTGAAAGTGGGTGAACCTACCTACGCAGCTTTCCTCATGAAAGAGCGGGAGTGAAGAGGAAGCAGAGGTAATTATGGGTAAAGGGATCAACTCAAAAAAAAAAAAAGAAAAATGATAAAATTATGTTATTTTAGATAACAAAAGAAACGAATAGTATAGAGCAAGAGCTTTCACCCGATACAAAAATTTCGAATTTTAATCCAATTTTTCCCGAGTTATAATCAAAATAAAATTAGCTGATCACGTGACAAAATGGCTGCCCTAAAGTGTACTTGCTTATACATGACCCAGTTCTGTCATATTGTGAGTAAAATTGTCGACCTTTTTTTTTTTTTTTACTGAAATTTCCTGATGAACCTGATGGAATTATGATCATCAACTCTGAACTCCTGGAAATGGCCATTTTGCTCATGCTTGGATAATACAAGCATATTTCAATACCATTCTGTGTACAAATACATTAGAGTCAATACATTTCTTGCAAACCGTCAGGATGGTCTGAAATACTGCCATAACACCAACCATGTGAACCCTTGATATCCGTTCTAAGGTCAAATGATTCAGTTTCAGAATTAAATCATCCGAAATTGGGAAACCTGGCAAGCTACAATACCGACCCTCAGAAACCCCATAGCTATAACACCGACCCTGCAGCTATTTCACTGACCTTTGGATCAATGATCTTTTGGGGACCATTCTGTGGTCATATTATTCAATTCTGCGTTAAAAGCATTTTTCGTTGGGACTGAAAAGATCGATGCTATAGTCCAAAGGGTTGGTATTATAGGCATGGGGTTTCTTATGGGTAGGTGTTAGAGCTTTCAAAACGCAGAGTTCCTCGATAAGCCAAATGAAAGAAAGGATCTATCTTACCAAAATGGCCTGCAAAAAGTCGGCTGACCTTTTTTGTGACCATATTGTCAGATTAGCCTTTTCTCCGACTTTTTTAAAACTATATTATCAACCGAAACCCTCTGGCCATAACACCGACCCTGTAGGCTGTGACATTGATCCTTTGGGTCGAAACAACGATACCTTTCTGACAGTTTAGGGTCAAATGATTCACTTTGACATTAAAGGCATTTTCATAACGTTTTTTGCTCCCACAACAGGCACATACAGCCATTTTAAAGGCAACAACCCTTGGAGCCCAAACGCCGACCCTTTGGGAGTATTTTTTGTGTCAGATGATTCCTTGATTCAATTTATCTTAAATTGACAAATCCTGAAATTTTGAAAGTTATATCATCACTCCTTAGGTAACCCCACAGCTATTACACTGAATGTTTTTGTAATTTGTTCGTCCTGTTATTTTGAAACCTTACATATCGACCCTTAAAACCCCATGGCTATAACACTGACCCTGCAGGCTATAACTCCGACCCTTTGGAGGTGTAAATGGCGATTCTTTGGGGACCATGTCATGGCCAAATGATTCACTTCCAAACGCTGATTCTTGAAGGACCTTTTTGTCAAATGATTCCTTTCTTCAATGTATCTTCATTGAGAAACCTGGCATTTTGATAGCTACAGTACTGTCCTTTATGAAACCCTATTGCTACAATACTTTATCCTATGGGCCATCTCACTGACCCTTCAGTTCTGTTTTCCAGTTAAATTATCCAGTTCTTTATAAAATCCCTTCACTTCACCTTAAAATGAGATACCCTACAATTTTCATGCCAATATTACCTATGTTTCAAAAGACCCAAAGCTAAAACACCGACCCTCCAGGGTCGGTGTTATAATTATACCAATGGTTATAAGGCAAAAATGTGTAGCATTTGAAAGTTGTGATTGAGAAATCCCGGCACTTTTAAAGGTCATAATACTGACCCTTTGGACACCCCATGGCTATTACACTGACCCTGTGGGCTATAAAAGCGACCTCTTTAGGACCGTTTAGTGCTGTCAGATCTCTTTCTTCAATTTGTCTAAATTTATAAACCCTGCCATTTTGGAAACTGTATTGCCTACCCTTAAAACCCCAATGCCTATAACACCAACTGTTTGAGCTCTGATACTGACGCTTGGTTCAAACGCTGACATTTTTGGGGCCATTTTACACTAACGATTCTGGATTCTGAGAAACACTCCCATTTTAAAGGTTTCATAGCGACCTTAAGAAAAACACCATGGCTTAAACACGGACCGCCAGGTATAACACTGACCCTTAGGTCCAAACACTGACCATGTCCTGTCTCAGATAAGTTTTTCCTTCAATTTATCGAAATGAGAAACCCTACAATGTTGAAAGCTGTAATATTGACCAAATAAAAACAAAAAGGCTATAACACCAAACCTTGTGATCCAAACAGTGGTCTAAATTTACAAACTTTGCAATTTGCGAGGCCTTAATACAGAGCCTTGAAAACTCCATACCTATACCACTGACCCTGTGGGCTATAACACCGACCCTGTGGGCTTTCACACTGACATTTGGGGTCAAACTACAGACCCCTTAGGGACTATGGGTTTAATTCTCGTTAAATATATTTTTTAAATGATTTTGCTGCAAAATGGGAAACCCTGCTATTTTAAAAGCTATAATGGCGACCCTAAGAAACCCAATAGCTATAAAACCACCCTGTGTGCTACATCCGTCACCCTTTGGGTCTGTCTTCCAATGGAATCATTTATTTCTTCTTTAAAAACCTTGCTAATCGGTTTGTTGCTCGAAAGATGAGAAACCCACCAACGTTGAAGGCAACAACATTGACACTTTAGAAAACCCATGCGTAAAACACCAACCATCCAGGGTGGGTCTCCTTATGTCAATGGGGTTTTCACCCCATTAGTACTATGGGGTTCAATAATGTTTGTTACCAGATAATTCCATTCTTCATAAAACATTTTAGACATTTTAACTACTTTTTCTGCCATTTCAAATCATTTGTTAAAAAATATCATAAACCCCAGGCCAATAACACCGACCCTTAAGGCTATAACGCCAACCCTCGAGGGTCTGTGTTATAGTCTTTTATAAGGTCCACATTTCATAAATCCCCATGGTAATAAAACCCCTGCGGGGAAGGGGGGGGGGCATAAACCCACATAGTTTATGGCTATTTAAGGTTTTCATTGGTGGATTTTATTTGTGCTACCATTTCGAATCATTTTCTATTTTTATTTTTTTTGTTTTGTTTCTTAATAAATTCAATCATTTGCCGCAAATTTCAGAAAGCCCTATGACTATTACACTGCCTCGAGGAGGGGAAAACATAAATCCACATGGTTTATTCCAGTTTAGAATTTTTATAAGTCAGTTTGACGTTTTTTGCCATATTAAATCATATGCTTAAAAATATCATCAACCCCAGGGCCATAAGACCAACCATCCAGGCTATAACACTGACCCCCATAAACCCTTGGGTCGGTGATATAGCCTTGAGAGTCGGTTTTATAGTCTGGCGGTTTTGAACATTTTTGTACTTTCACGAAAATCCTTTTTGCTTTTTTCTTTGTTCAAAATGCAGCCTATGTCAAAATTCTACAGAAGAACGTGACAATAGAAC
>CAXHWN010001605.1:701200-735009 GCA_964020975.1 Hermodice carunculata | reverse complement strand
GCCCTCCTTCCCATCAAATTCTTTTTTGCAGGATTGGGCCCAGCACATGAGCACAGTAACTTATGAATACCTCCTATTAGCCTCGCAGTTTAAAAGAAATATTTTCATAAGATTTTCTTGAAAAATGAACACAAAAATTTATTCTAAAAAATTCCCAAAATCAATGGTGACTATCCATTTGAGCACACTGGTACAGACCCCCCTAAGGTGCATTCCTATACCATGTTTGAAGTGAATCTGGTTGACAATTTTGGAGAAGTCCAAATTGTGAATTACCATTGCAATGCCATTGCCCTACATAGTAATCAATAAGAGTGCATGCAAGAACAAACTACTAGCCATATTGAAAAATACGGTAAAAATCAGGGATCCAGAGTATCACCACATAGTGAGCAGCTTTGTTTAACCCTCCCATATGCTACATTGCCACGGCGTTTCAGAACAAACTGGATGACCATTTTGCAGAAGTCCTAAATATCAAAAACACACAATTTGTAAAAAAAAAAAAAATGCAGCACCATTGAAATGTGAACAGACAGATGATGGACGATAGAACACCACCCATCCTATAACCTCAGCTGACTGATATGCCAGCTGAGGAAAAAACCATATTTACTGACAAAATGTATGGCAAGAAACTAAAATCAAAATACAGTGGTACCTGCTCCAAAGACCACCTCCAATTTAGGACCACATGTCTTTTTAAGACCACTCTTTCAAGACCCTCTGCTGTATCTACATGTTAAATATACCTTCAATTTAAGGCCACCTGCAGTATGAGACCACTTTTTGTTGGCTGTAGGGATGGTCTTAAATAGCAGGTACCACTGTACTCATTTTCTTAGCAAGCAGATCAGCTTGATAAAGAACGATAACAAAGAATGGTTTACTTTACAGATATATTCTCATGCTGCACAGGTGTGTGTGTGTATACATTATATGTAGATACACATATGTATGTATTTATGTATGTATATATATATATATATATATATATTGGAGATTTTACCCTTTCCCTTGATATGAGATTATATCAAGGCTTTATCAATAGCTTGACCTCATCTACAATTCCCTTTTTCAGTTTATAAATTTTCACATTTTCAAATCCTGCACTGAAATCTTAGTTTGACACTTTATTTTACACAGTTCCTCTTAAAAAACTTTGTCAAAATATTTCATTGTGTTTTTATTTTTGTGGATGTTTGCCATTATCATAACACACAAAAGTAAAATTGAATCCAGCAAAATGGAGTGAATTTACAGGCGGTGGTCTGCCTTTAAGAAGACCACCACAAATACAGTCAAAAAGTGATCTTAATATAAGAGGTGTAGCCCATTTAAAGGGCATCAATACAAAGGAATTCAATCCTTTCTGCTTGGAAGTCAGTGGTTCCCCTCTTGTAAGGCCCCTCTAATGAGAAGCCACCCCCTCTACAGAGGCCACTTCTCCTTGCAGCATTATGGTATTTTCTATTTAATTTTCCTCCTCAAGAGTGGCCACCTTTCCTATAAGGCCTGATTTCTGGTGCACTTGGGATGGCCTTATAAGAGGGGGATCACTGTGGCAGAATCTTTAGAGAGAGGTGACATGGGCCTTGTAAGTGGGAACCACTGTAACAGTTAAAATAAAAAGCATTCAACATGTTGATGCAGATGACACAAGATAACAAACCATCTTGGTTGCTTTAACCCTTTCCCCTTAAATTAACACTGAGTCAACAGCTTTCCTTGGCATGGGTTGGGTACTTACTGTTAACGTGTGGCATGTGAATTTGACAGGTGACTGGTCTCATCTACTATTCTCAACCCAATTATTTCTCCATCACTGTTGAAATTAGTTGAAAACACTAAAGCAGACAAAATTTGACCACCAGTCAGTTTTGGCTGGTTCAAGGGGGGACAGAGTTATTAGATGAATGGCTGACTGAGCTGTACTGTACATATACAAGTATGTGTAACTGTACTCTTCAAATATTACTTAACCCATAGAATACTGAATCTGAATATGTGACATAATGGGCAATATCAATGTTACACAGTTCACACAAACCAGAAAACAAATTCTCTCTTGAAATTCATTCATCCTTTGTCAACTTGTATGCAATTACGCTAAGTCTGTCCAACAATGAACTTGATTAATATTATAGTAATGTAATCCCTGGACTACGCCACTGCCGTGTGTCAATCATCTCTGAAACAAATTTGTGTTTTTGACCAGTTCTTGTGGACAGAAGTGATTAA
The DNA here is from genome assembly GCA_964020975.1 of Hermodice carunculata. Classification (NCBI taxonomy): domain Eukaryota; kingdom Metazoa; phylum Annelida; class Polychaeta; order Eunicida; family Amphinomidae; genus Hermodice; species Hermodice carunculata. Next base: position 732,768 of record CAXHWN010001605.1, on the reverse strand, counting down.
GCTTGTTTATTATCCAGTCGTCTTCTTTGCCTTTAGTGTACTCTCGTATTAACCTGCAACAGAGAAAGAGAGCCTTGTATTTCTATGATGATGACCACAATCTTATTGCCACAAGAATTAAGCCCTTGGTGCCAAGAATTAACCCTCTGGCAACAGGAATTAACCCCCTGGAGACAAGAATTAACTCCCTGGGACTCGGCCACAAGCTCTCCTCAGCACACTAAAGGTACGTTGTACCCACAATGCACCAAGACGAGTTGGTGACTGATCACATGATATTCTTAAAGACAAAAAAGGAGCAGACAACGTTTTTCCACATAAGAGGATTGCTGCTAATTATTAAAGGTAAAAAACTTGCATCTTGATGCCTGAGCATCAGGTAATATCAGGGTTAAAGAAAATACTGAGGGCGAGTATGTCATTAGGTATCTGTCACTCAGTTCTGAACATAAAACATCATTCCACAAAACATGAAGAAATAGAACTTTTTGTATATTGACTTGAAATAGTATTGTAGGTTCGTTTGCCAAGACCATAACACACCCCTGTTATAATGTGGCTTCAACGTATTATTTGAATAGGTGATTCACATGTCCACCCTTCCCCCCATCCTCAAAAAAAATAAATACAAAAGATATTTTTGGTTTTAATCTTAAATTGTCTTATAATGATTCTTCCATCAAACAGGATACTCACATGACTCATTACAGCACTAATATTCACCTCCTAAATACAGCAGGCTGCTCCCATCACAATTTTTCTCAACATATCAACATATTTTATTCACTAATGGGAGAACATTTAAATCATGAACATGATTGACCAAACTGATTTACTGGTCACAAAGTAGCTGAAATTTAATTGTATGAGCATCAGAAGCTGAAGATTGCAGACTCTTTTGGCCCCCCCAAAATAAACAAGTAAAAACAAAAAACATACTAAAAAAGGCTGTTAATATTTGTTTGCTAGTACTAAAATGCATAATGATTAGGTGCCCACTATTTGCTAGCAAAGGGCATCATGCTATTTGCCCGCAAATTGCTGCACTACAGGTGCAGCATGTATTTTTGTCACAGATGACAATGCACTAAAATTTGTCCTCAATTGTGCGTGCAATCACAGGGCCGTTATCAATGAAGAGTACTGAGTGGACACATGCCAACAAAAACTACGTGAAAGCAGAATATATGTTTAGGTTGTGTCAGTAAGATGTTATACATGTACTAACATTTCTGTGGTACCCAGAAGTTTCTAATCAAATGGGCTGTTCTTCACACATCAATTACCAAAAAGTGCAGTTTATTTATAAATATTTTACTGATCTTGGTTTTTCCAAATATATTTAGTATTACAGTGAAACCTGTTTTCCGAGACCACTGTGATGAAAGACCCCCCTGCCTTTTAAGACCATATTTCCAAAGTCCCTTTTGCTATCTTTCCTATGTTACTGCACCTACATTGAGAGACCACCTGCCTTATGTGACCACTTTTTAGCCTGCCCTAGGGGTGGTCTCTCAAAACAGGTTTCACTGTACTTTGATTATGAGATCAATGTTTATGTCAATACTTTTCACTTTATAAAACCAGTATTTATGAGCATTCCAAGGCCCCTGTATAGTCTTTGGGACACAAGGTTCACCCCTCACCTGTAGTTACAGACATAGACATTGTGCGGCTCATTGACCATGAGTTGTGTGTAATTGTCTGGGTCTGACTCCCTCCGCGCATGTAGTCCGTGGCAACCGGAGACGACTGCTGTGATCTCAACAAACCTTTGGTCTGTAAATAAATGTAGAAAATAAGAATCAAATTCGTAATCAGCACAGAATATTCAATTTTAATTTTTCCTAATCAAAAAAAAAAAAAAAAGACAAAAAAAAAAACAAGTGGATCATGATGATCTGGTGCTCCGCTGGAATCAGCTACTTCTGCGAGTACATTCTTTAAGTACTGCTTTATTACATGAACTGTATCAGTACTTACCAATAAATAACCAAAAGTTTGATATTACCATAAATGAAGCCAATATGTCTGTTTGGCCTTTGAAGATAGGTCATCCAGTGAAAATTAACCATACAAAAAAAAACCTCATAAATATTTTCCTACTTATTCTTAATAGTAATTATGGGACCAGGATCCAACATTACCAAGATATAAGCTAATTTGTCAGCTTGACCTTTCAAGGTCACTCAAGGTCAAGCTTAACAATACCATGCTTAGTAGTAACCATGGGCCTACAGTTGAGCATTACAGAGATGAAAGCCAAATTAATGTTCGTTCAGATTTGCTGAGTCACCAAAATGCTAGAATTCTACTAAATACTATACAGTGGAACCTGTTTTGAGAGACCACCTGAAAGGCAGGCCAAAAAGTGATCACATAAGGCAGGTGGTCTCTCAATGGAGGTGCAGTAACATGGGAAAGATAGCAAAAGGGACTTTGGAAATATGGTCTGAAGAGGTAGGCAGTCTTTCCTTACAGTGGTCTCTCAAAATAGGTTTCACTGTATATAGGCATTTCCTTATTAATTTTGGTGAAGGTCCACCTGGGCAGTATTCCGTAAAACAGCTTTGACAATAAAGCAAATACATGCATTATATGTGCTGCTACTTTGTACCTACATTGCATACAATGCAGTTGTAGCAGTTAATGACACATCATGGGTCCCAAAGTTTGGTATCCTATAATTCAATATATAGCCTTTAGTCTGACTATATTCTAATAAAATTCTGTGTAATTGTGTTTGGTCCCTCTGTAGAAGTAGTCAAATATAGCATTAGCAGACAAAACTTCCTTGCAATGACAGGAAAAAAATTGCAGTGCCACCTGGTGAAATGTAAACTATGTAACCCCAAGTGACCGTGTATGCAATATCAAAGCAACAGGTCAAGTAGTGCCTGTGGCAGCTGAAGAAAGTTTCATTTTTATTTTTCAAACAATAAATTTAACGTTCACAAAAATATTGTTAATTTACGCAATGCATCAACACCTCCTTCACAAGGCTGACAGAGAACCACCTGGGGAACATCTGTGTGTAAAATAAAAGCATTCCTGAAAACCTTTCTCATAATATTGCATTGTATGCACTGTATTGCTGCATGCATGTACAGTGGGAGCATTTACCAACATATGTCTGGTTCCAAATTTCAATATCACATTACTTTGTCAAAAATTAACATATCCTCCTCATTTTCATGAACTCTCATCATCTTTAACCACAATATAATCTGATACAATTTCATGCAATTCTGTTTTGCTGTTCTGGAGATGATGTTGAAAATAGCCTAAACACACAAAGCTTCATTGCAACAACTGGAAAAGAACCAGTACCACCTGGTGCCCAAAATGTAAACTATGTGACCCCATTTGACCTGTATGCAACATCAAAGCAAAATGGCCAAGTGGGTTTTTAGAAGATATCATTTTTTTTTTGTCAAAAACGAAATTTAAAAAATCATAAAAAATGAAAAAAAAAAATCACTGCATTATCATTTTTGTTGACCATCTGGGAAACATCCTGATGCAAAATCATAACAGTCCATGTAACATCTTTTGAGACTAAGTCCTAGTCTAACAGGCAGAGAGATGGGATGAATGGACAGATAGACAATGGATACAAACAGATTTCATAAGCTGTGCTGACTGATTAATCAGCCAAGCTCAATACACTGTAATGCACCCCATTAACCCTATTAAGTGACAGACCACCCTCACACGGTAGGTCACTTTACAGATTCTTAGGTCATATACCTACCATGCTACTCTGCCAGTCATAATTAAGAGAACACTAACTTGTCTTTTCAGACTTACTGTGGTCTCTGGTGGCAGGGACCACTGCAGCATAGTCCTCAGAGAGAGTACATACATGTGCTCTAATAAGTATTGCCATCACAAATGATAAGAAGGGCTAAATATTGACACTTTACCACCTTTTAATGGTATTACAGTGAAAACTCATTATAATGACACCATCTGTTTTCCTAAGAAATGTGTCAGATAACTGAATATGTCAGATAAATGAGTCAAATAACAAATAAAATGAACACTTTCCCCTGAAAATCTGTGTCATTATATTGAATATGTCATATATTTGAGTGTCGTTATAATGAGATTTCACTGTATATCCATTACGTTAAACAAGGGGCCAAGAGCCCTTAGCTAATGCTCTGGTGGCATCATGGCTATTATAAGTGCAACCATATCCTAATTTCAAAGCTGGGAGTCCTCAAGTGCTTCTGAACATATAAAGCTTATGTACATTAAATGTAAAAATTGTCCACCAGATAGCACTTCGCACCACATGTAATCATAGCTTATTTGTGAAACTCCTGTGATGAATATTGTTGCATGTGCCAAGACAACAATGAGCGAGTCCTTAACTTTGTGTCCTCAGTGAGCTTGGGACAGAAGGCCAAGGACACCCAGATTATATGATACAAGAGGCCCATGGGCCTGGCTGGTGCTGTGCTGACATTGCCATCGAAGTCCAAGCTACACCCTGTCATTACAAAATCACCTCTTTCAACTTTACAGGCATGGTGACCTCACAAAAATATGTCAAATTCACTGATATTATATACAATCCTAGCTTTGGACATTGCCTAATATATCCTTATAAATTTGGCAAGTCTGATCCATTTACCTTTCAAGATATAGAATTTTATACTTTAAAACACTTTTTGGCTCATAATTTCCATTAAATTATAGGTGGTGCCACTAGTATCACTAGCAACTTAGACTTTGACCTCCCCCACATTTCAATCGAATTTGGGGCAGATTTGGTGAAGATGTGGCAAAAATTAAAGATGCTAGAGTGTTCACAAAATTTGCATATTTTGACCCCTACATTGCGTAATATTGTAGGTGGCGCCACCAATACCGAAAAGAACCTAGATTTTTTTATACCTCCTACAAGTCCTGAAAGCTATATTTGGCTAACTTGAAAACTGTGGACAGTATTCTGGTCACAAAATTTTCATATTTTGACCTGTATATTACATACAATAGGTGGCGCCACCAAAAATGACAAAGATTTTTATACACTTTATAACTCTTAAACGTTATATGCGCCTACTGCAATAATTGAAGGGTGCAGAGCATTCACCAGATGACCCCTATTCAAACTGGCCATTTGACCTTGACCTTCAACTCGGATTAAAAATTGTTACTGTTCAAAATATGCGGTTTACATCCTGCTTTCAATGTATAGTCTTTTTGTTCAAATCGGGTAATAACTTAATTTTTGAGTTATTGATGAAAAACAATAAACTTAGACAAGTGACAAAATCCATAATTACTGGATCATTGTGACACAAAAATTAGGTCACCAAGTAAAGTTTTATGTATTATGTAATCAAGTGCAATTTTGATCTGGAGGCTCAATTCTCTTTGCCATTGGTGTCCAAGTTACACCCAGCCATTACAAAATGACCTTTTCAACTTTACAGGCACGGTGACCTCACAAAAATATGTCCAGGTCACTGATATGACATAACATTCTGCCTTCGGCCATGGTTGATATATCATATAAATTTGGTAAGTCTAATTCAATTACATTTCCAAATATGGAATTTTACATCTTACAACACATTTTGGCTCATAATTTCCATCAAATTATAGGTAGCGCCACTAGTATCGTTAGCAACTTAGACTTTGACCTCCCCCACAATCCCACTACATTTGGCGAAGATCTGCCACAAATTACAGATGCTGGAGTGCACAAAATTTTCACATTTTGACCCCTATATTACATAATAATGTAGGTGGTGCCACTAATATCACAAGGGGCCTAGTTTTTCACACACCCTATAAGTCCTGAAAGTTATGTTGGGCTAACTTGAAAACTGTGGGCGGTATCGCACTAACGAGCAAAAGTTTATGGGCAGACAGACATACAGACATGAGTGGTTGCATAAGCTCTCTGACCTTTGTTCAGCACAGCTAAAAGTAAAAAAAAAAAAAAAACAAACAAAACCAAACCAAACCCCCCCCCCCAAGCCAGATGATATTTACAATACTGACCATTTTTTTATACCTTTCAATGGGAAAAGTTGCACACTGATACATTGTAGAATTGAATCTCCAATTGACACCAACTCCATGAAGAGACCATTTTCTTTATTAAGACCACCAATTTGCAGACCCATTTTTGTTTCTCTTTTACTAGATTATATCCCCCATTAAACCACTCCCCTATTAAGACCACATTGTTCCAGTCTCTTATGTGGTCTCAATAGGGAGATTCCACTGTACGGTAAACAGACTCATTGTCACAGGGTTTTTTTTACAATCTCTGGCATTTATCTGCAGGTTAAATTTTACAATTTTAGGATGATGCTCCTGTTAACCCTTTGTTAAAGCTTTATTTTTTCATGTTTATTTTCACGTTTCTGTGCCACCAGTGAACTCAGTGCAAGTAAATATACAATGAAATTAAGCAATCTGCATTGGGCCCCATACAGATATTAAGGTCCAAGACTTGACATGGTGCACAAAGGTTTCAAGACAAGCTGGTCACACAGTGCCTCTTGCTTTGTCAGTCGAGTCCCTTCAACAACTGGAGATACATGTTCACCAAAAAAACATCTTTGGGTAAAAAGCCATTCCATCCATCTTATGACACGACATGCTCTGTAGTGAAGGGGTTAACCTGTACATGCCACAGGAGCTGACAACAAGTTAAAACTTCTCCCATAGCACTTTAGGTTGTCCCATGCATGTTGCATCAAGAAACACCTGTTGTCCCCATTGAGGGAATCCTAATCCCCTGATAGCATGCTGCTTTCACTTGGGCAAAAATTCCTGGAGTTTCATTACACTTATTTGTAAACAGTAAAATCAAGACAAACATTTGACTGTTGACCTTGTGATGTCAGTAGCATACTAATTACATCAGGTTTCATGCTTAATATGCACACTACAGTCAGGCTTTCAACCTCGCACATTCACTTTTTAGGACGTATTTTATCTCAATATCTGGCAGAGGGCCCAGGGGTTAAGCACATGTTTAACCATGCAGTGCAATTTGTATGGATGTTTTAACCCTTTCAAAATAAACTCTATTAGTATAATAAAATTTAACCAGGTATGTCTCATTGGTTTTACAGAAGTGCCTGTTCTTAGACACTTGTCCGTATTGGTCTAAGGTACTGCATTGTATTTAATACTTTTCAGCTGGAGTGGCAAAACATTCTGAACATTAGATGTTGTGTACCATAGTTTTTACCTCAATGCACTGTCAAGAAAAAATTGTTTGAATGGCAATTATAGATCCTACCAGAATAGGAAACTCTTGGTCAACATCATTCCCCGGGACTGATTGGGTGTTAAAGCACTCAACTGCCTAAAAAAAAAAAAAAAACTGTTGACTCAGTCTTTAATCCATTAAAGATAAAAAGAGAGAGATTAATTTTCATGCAATGACAGACTTCAAGAATGATCTACTCTAATTTACCAAAGCTCACTGAAAGACACAGAGTACCTATATACACAGTGCCCACGGGCCATGCAAAAAATATGCAAATGAAGGAAACATGGCATAATGCTAGCTGCTCTGAGCCCAACACAGGTACATGTCAGCTCCTGCAACAGGTTAAAATACAACCAAGTCTGCCGCTCCCTCCATCACAGGTGTGTATATTTTCTGTTAATTGCCATATTTTTAAACATTTAACTTTCTTCAGCTGGATTTTTATCTGGTGGCAAGACAGCATGATGATGTGGGCTGGAGAATTTACATTTGGCCAGCGTTGAGTAAACATTTAAATTGTTCGTCTGGATGCACGTTCAATGTGATTTATGTATTTACCAGCAGGTTAAATGAGCACATAAAATAGCTTTATCCTGAATGTGACAGCAGCTGCACGACCAGACTGCTTGACCGCAGTTTGTTTGTTTATTTTTTTCTTTTTTGTAATATTTATTTTCAAATCACAATGTCTTAACCATGGAGACAAAATGTCATGATACTACACGTATAATGTCAAATTCAAAGGGGCACATTCGAGTCAACTTTACCACTAAAAGATCCAGATTTATATTTGTATATACAGTCATGACAATTGGAGGAACATTAGCACTTCTAGTACATAAAGCCTCAGCAATCCTTGATATCAGCACAACTTTTCCTCACAATGGTATCTTTTCATATTATGTAACTGATCCATTTACTTTTCCCCATTTCCTTTGACCCTTAGTTAGACCAAAAACCACTGATGATGACAATGATGACAACAATTATGATGCCAACAACAATAGTGTTGTCATATAATTTGACCTGTTGTGAATAACTTTATACCTGTTTTTTATGGCGCCCCAACTTTCTAGTCTCGATATGGCAGTGGTTTGATTGAAAGTCCTGTAGACCATGTCTTCACACACCACCTCCATGGAAGACACCTGTTTAGAAAGACTGCCTTTTACGGGATACTCTGTTCAGTACTTTCATGTTTTTTTTGTACCATCCTCCCATGGAAGATCAACTGTTCTGCCAGACCGCCTCGGTCTTGCACAGGGTGGTCTTTCAAGCCAGGTTCTGTGGTAAATGTATAAAATACAAACATGGCAGTTCACTGGACTCTTCCTAATAAGGCCACCTGTGTGCAAAAATATCGTGGCCACATTTGAGGGATGACCTCATTAAGGGGGGCAACACAAAAGAAATTGACACCATCTGCATGAAGATAGTAGCCTTATACAATGTTATATGTATGAGCGGAAAAGAGGGGTGGCCTTTGGTGACCTAATTACAGGGGAACAACTGTATACACATCCGGAGTGAAGTCAAATGTGGTCAGTCACCCTAGAGTTCCCCAAGTAAGCCACAAGTTATGCTTGACCTGCCACAGTGACAGCTGAAGCATGGCCTATCGGGCAAGGCAAAAACCACTTAAAGTGGCTCGCATCCCTGGTTTTCAAATTTACTGAACAAACCAACCGAGCTAAAAGCTATCTTTTGAGCTCTGTGCCATTTCATCAAATATTCCATAGTGACAGTGCATATATGCATGTATGTTAAAACGCATCTCCTTTTGACAGTGGCAGGTGGGTGTTGATAGTTATGTAACACACAGCCAGCCTCACAGTCAGTCTGGAACTATTAAAGTGATAATGAGTTTGATGAAATTTTACCAGCTAAAACATGACAGTACAAGTGAGTTGTACAAAAGCAGCCATGTTCCATCCCGCTGGCATTTTTTTCACTACTACTACTACAACTACCACTACTATGTACTACTACTACAACTACCACTACTATGTACTACTACTACTACTACTACTACTACTATTTTGACCCTTGGAATGCAAGACACCCTTACAGACAATGAAGCTGTAGCCTATGTGCATAATGATATTATTCAGCCATAGTTATCATGCCCATAAGGTGGCTAGCTCCTATAATTTCTTTGATTCTTTTATTTTTTTATTTCATTTTTTAGTTTATTCTTTTTTTTTGGGGGGGGGGGCTTTACTTGAAGGGTATTTAAGTAAAGCAAATATTCACATCAACACTGAGGACTACAGGACATTGACGTCAATCAATTAATTTATTTAATCATATGCTTCCATACCGAACTTCAATCAGCGGATAAATCCATAATGATTTAAAATTTACAGCACGTGAAAATATGTAAAATACACTCCTTAATAAAATCCTGCTAATTAGGAAGACTGGAACAGGTGTGGGCACCAATGTGGGTCAGGTCTATCGATGTTTCACCATAATGGCGTCAAGTTTAACAAGTAGCTGCTGACGCTAGCCATATCCCCCCCCCCCAAAAAAAATAATCACTGTGGTAAGGGAAGCCATCAAAAGATCGATATGCTATAAAAAACTAACCTAATTTAGTTAGGCGGTTAAAAGTTCATTTAGTTTTCTATCGAACAAAATCGATGTAAGCAAAAAGTATCAAAATTTTAACTTGCAAACAGGAAAAAAAAAATGTTTCCATGATGATCGATCCTTTATTTGACAATTATTCAATATCAATCATTCATCCAGGGATGTGGGTCCTGTCTTCATGTTGTAGAATGGTAGTAATCCCAATCTTTAAAAGCCATCCTAAATACACCACAATATGACCTTTTTATAGTGGCAAAACCCTATGTAATTTGTGACCACTACAGTACACATTCTGGGAGATCGAAGTTTCAATGTAAAGTCGAGTTTACTTTCAGGGGGGAGGAGGGGGGGGGGGGGGGGGTCTGACCCAAAACAAAATTACTTTCGTTTATTTGTAACCATTGAACTTTTGATGGCTTCCCTAAATACACCTGATCTACCTTGAAACATGTTGTGACCATAAGTTTAATGAAGTGCCATTAAATCCTTCTGTAGATTATTGCATGGGACAGATTTCTATTTGAAAGGCCCTGTGATCTTGAAGCTTACTGATCTTTGTTGATTAAATAATTAATTAATTATGGAGGATAATTAGCCATGTAAGACTATGCTTATGCACTTCTTCAATATAAAAAGTAGCCACACTGCAAATTTTGAAGGTTCATTTATTACACTTTCCAAGAAAATGTGCGGACAAGCTATGCAGGTGAATTTGAGCTACTTAATAATCTGTGTTAATTAATTAATTAGTAAAAGAAGGTAATCTGTCAAACAAGTTTGTGCTTATGTACACCTCCTACCTAAAATCTACAAAAATTTCAAAGGGCTAGAATTTATAGTTCCAAGGATATGGCCTAGATAAAATCATTTCAGATCTGGAGGTTGCTTAATGAACTTTGTTGAATAATTAATTAATTAAAGTAATTTGGCACACAAAACAATGCCCATGCACACCAACTACCTTAGGGATGGTTCAACATTTTCATCCTTTTTGAATTAGTACTAACAGTACGCAAGGGGGAGGGGGGTAAATGTGTCTGTACACTTTCACAGAATATGGAAAATGATGGTCAATTTTTGGCTCATTTTGTGCAATTTTGCTGACTTTTTGGGAAAATTATCATTTTTAAAGTACTTATTTGGGGGGGGGGGGAGAGAGGGGGGTTATGAAATTTATAGTATCGGGTATACTTACCTACACAAATACTACTATTGTACACTTGACCTTTGACCTCAAAAACATTAGGTCAAATATAGTTATAACCTTGACTTTCAATAGCCTTCTAGATCACCTTATGTTGCTTCTTTTGTTTTAAGATTTAGATTTCTAGATGCAAAATGTCACTCAGCAAACTTCTGACCTGTGTGTGACCTTGAAAATTAGGTCAAGGTCAATTATGCTTGCACACATAGCAAGCTTTATAGTGGTGTACTATCATATGCAATTTGAAAGTCCTGTCTAAAAAGCTTCTGAAGTTATAGTGGTAAACAAAATTTCAATGAATAGGTCGCTGTAACCCAGATACTTGACCTAGTGACTTACTTTTGATTCCTGACACATTTTTTGGTTATGATACATGTGTATAAAATTTCATGCAACTGACTTAAAAACTTCCTTACTTATACCAATACGGCTCATGTACCTATTAGAGTACAGACACCCATTAGGAGGAATACTGCATGTGGACACTTTTTTTCTAATTTAATTTTTAAAAACCTTTTAATTGGTATATCTTTTATTGTAAGAAATTTTATGTACTTAGGAGAACAAAAATTGCATAGATGGTACAGTGCCTGAGGAATAAATGGTATATGTAATATGCTAAATGCTTTTAGGCAGAGGAAAAATTATGTTTAAAAGACCTCCAGCTAAGGTGGCTTATGAAATTTGTGTGCGCACACATTCACACATATACTCTTCTTAGGTCATAGAAGATCTAACTTATGATACTGCTAATCACTGCTACAGTCATTTGCTCATTGCCATCAAACATATAATGGGTGAAAAGATTCAAACTCCTCATGAAGATACCTTTCATTCAAATACCAGCAAGCCTAGTCTCAAGCAAAAAGTAGTCTCAGTCAACAGGGACACTTTGCGCGCATTGGGTGCAAAACTGTCCCGAGGAAAGCTGTTGACTCAGTCTTAAATCAGTGCTTTTAGGGTTAAGAGAAGGAAAGTCGGATTTAGTACATTTGGGTATGGATGAAATCTCTACCTCAGAAACTTCTCTATATTACAACACCAGCCTTATCACATTGCTACCTAAAATGTGTTAATATTCACAAGACCAGATATAGTTATTTGGGCATGTCCATTATATGTGTGTCAAATTGATCATGTAATTAATGGCTATATAATGTTTACTCAAAATGAATTTTAAAAGCTTTTTTGTCATAAGACAGAAAACTGGGGAGGGGACATTTATTTTTTCTTAATAGGAGTCGGTAGTACGTAGAATGCATAAACTGTTTGATGAATGTCCGTTCAGCCTTCGTGTAGATTTAATGAGTGTTCACAAGGGGTACTAAGGGTGGACTTTCAAGATTGGCATCTTCTTCCAGATAACCCGAAAGCACAATGGAAAAATTTACTGCGTTGGCCTGTAATTCATTACAACCCCATCCCACTTTTTTTTTTTTAACATCCCCTGTTCTATGACAAACTCATGAATGATAAGCCACACTCATTCCCATGTACTGAAACCTTAGCAAAGCTAAAAGGTCAACCTCATGTTATGCTGGTAAGAACCAAAGGTCAACCATCGGGTCATGTATTTGTTTACAAATACCCCTATCCAGCGTTCTATCACAACCTGGCCGAACCTGCAGTCACCTCTTGACATCCTCAGTCACTGAGTCATTACAAACACCAGTGTGTCTTCAAAGGAAAATATTTTGTCAATTTCCATATAGGTCATAAGTTCATGTGATATTTTTCTCTGAGATCTTTGTGGGGATCATTTCATATGCAGTTATCTGCTGTTTGCATTCACAGCTTTTAATGGCTTCATGTAAGTGCAGAGACGGATTTATGAATGTCAAGAGGGCAGGGCACCGTGACCAGACCTCAAGTGAAAATTTCAGTGGGTGAAAGACCCCGGACAAATCTGAATAGTAAATAATCTTTCACTTGAAAATACAGTCTTTGCAGTAAAAAGTGGGGGCACACACCAGGGCTGCATCCCCCTCCAATCACCCCATGATGTCAACGTGGCCGCCCTATGAATAAGACAGTGCACCTATAATGCCGTGCTCAGGACAAACATGTCTTATCAATCCTGTTCACAGATTTCTTCACATGATTACATCACAAGGGGGAGGAACAAATAAAACTACACCATTGTTTTGTCTATTTGGTATTACATCAACACAAGTCCCAATTTGGTAAAACTGGAATATTACAACACGTATAGTAATATTAATGTAAAGCACACGGACACACGTGTTGTGCTCAACATACTCTCAGAACCCATGTCTATAGTCAACGCAGTCTTTGAGTCACTGAACTCTTTCAGTATCAATGTCTAAAGTCGATGTCCTTAAGTCAGACTAGTCTCAATTATCATGAGGATTTTGGATTCTCATTCCTCTTAAAAAGACCTTTCAGTCTAGACTTGCACAAGTCCCTGGTGCATGTCCCTATTTTCCCATCCCGCGGTCCCACCCAGAAGTGCGATACATTTTCCCCTCCACAAAGTTAACTGAATAATATTATGCCAACTACACGGTGTTATTAAGTAGGACCTACTATTATTTTTTTTTTTAACTGGTCGACACTGCCGCCGTGTCGGTTTCAACAGTAGCAGCTATTGAGTCCTGGTCAGTTCTAATCCCATTATCATTGCGAGTGGAAAGTGGCCTTCGATGAATGCATGGCTAGTCACTGGCCACTCAAGCGAGACAAAGCTGACCGTCTCCCTCCGGCTGCCGACACCAGGGACTTGTCAAACTTGCACAAGCCCACTCTGGACTACCATCAATTCGGTGGGAGTGACGTCACAGCATCCGGGGTTTCGCGGGATCTTGGAAGTCAAATCAGTGCCACAACTTTTTTATTTTTGCATTAATGCAAAATGATCCACGTCATGATTTAAGTTTTGTTGAGTAAGACCTCTACATTTCTATGTGGTTCTTTTGTCAATTTAAACAAAAACTCTTGCCCTACACCCTAAACAAAGGAAAACTATCGATCTCAATCACGATTTGATCAAAGCGGTCAAACCTGTGTGAATACTAATACTATTGCATGGGTACCGGTCCGCGCATTTTTCTGGGTTAGCGTCACGAACGATTGTTCCTCTGTTATTTTTTTCTAAAGATCGGTTGCGTGTTATATTCAATTATAATGGTAGAGCTTGTTGCTGCAGTAAATAGTCCATAAACACACTTTATAGCAGTTACTGACAAACTGTCAGCATGATAAACACGCGGCAGCGGTAATTTCACCCGAGCCATGTTTCCCTGCGGCTAGCGTATTTTACTCTCTTTCCGTGAAAAAATTGGACCCTCTGCTCTATGGTACGCAAGGACTGGTACAGTGGTAGTATATGTTATCATTCCGACCAATTTACAGCGTTAAATTTTGTTTCTTGCTTTAATAAATTGTTTGAAATAGAAGCATTTTTGAAGGGGTTCCCGCTAAAATACTTTTGTTTCAGATAATGGGAGAGCTTGTTGTTAAAATAGACAAGGTTCTAAGCATTCTAACGATATAAACAACATGGCGCGGAGACAAAAAAAAATCCGAGATTGAGACGATGAAATCACCCTATTTTTGCGCAGTTTTGCAAACTTACATCATTCAAATTGTCACAAGCAACGACCCGGTCATTGATTTAAATCATCGTAGAAGGAAAATATTCATTTTAACGCCGCTCGAAATAGCCATCGGCAAGAACTGACGTTTCTCTACAATAGAATGTGCATGCTTGCACGTAAATAAACAACAGTCAACACAAGGAATTTGAGAAGGCCTTGAATCTGTCACGTGCTTGACTGCTCATGAATAATTCATAGCAGCGACAAGCCGGCAAGTTTGACAAGTCTCACTGGACGCCCTTTGCCTGACGCGGTGCACTGCAATTAGACAATCCTTAATCCTTCATTACACAGTAGCTCAATTAACAGCTTCTGAAGAGGAGTGCGTTATGACCGCTCGCTTGTCTGTGTGATAAGAAACACAGTGCAGACCGCCCGGCGCTAATCATCTGGAGTCAATGTTATCTGGTTATATACACGTTCCACGCCAATCAGCTAGGTAAAGCTACGACGTGTGTTTACTTAAAATTTAATTTGGCAATGAATTTGATTTTAAATAGAATACGGAGGACAGTCCAGTGAGACTTGAGCAAGTCTACTTTCAGTCCAGTACCATTATGCCTATAGTTCCAGAGAAAATATCCCAGGTCAACAGCTTTTCTCGGTGTGCATTGGGTGCATGGTGCCCAATGCGTGCCGAGAAAAGCTGTTGCTTCAGTCCAAAATCTGGCACTTAAAGAGTCAACTTAATACTTCACAGCAGCCGCATCTTTTGTACCCATCTCCATTTTTCTGACCACATACAGTGCTATGGGAGGAGGTACAACACGGAACTTCACTGGAATTGAGAAATACCAAGCAAGACCAGTGGTAGGGGATGTGCAGATCAGAGGTATTAATTAGGTCTCTACTGGTTTTGTTATGGTGTAAACTCATCAGAGGACATTTGAAAAGTGTTCGCTATATAGCTTGGGGTAACACTGCTATGGAGCGAGAGGCAATATCATTATCGGTACCCACGCAGGCATCAACATGGTCTACCAGTCTAGCTGCCATACTGGCAAGTTAGTGTGACATACAGTGGTCTGATACATTAGGCCAAAGAAAATAAATAGTGTGGTTGAGGTTACATGCCAAAAATAAATCGGGTAGGTAGGTAGGCTTTTTTTTTAAATTTTTGCTCTGAAAACGGAAGAAAAGTGACTTAAAATGGATAAATTGTGCATTTCATGAAGAAAATCTGCCAAGATTTTTTTTTTTTTTTTTTTGAAAATCAATAAAAAGTTTTAGGGTAGGGGGGTTGGGCAAGGGTCGGTAGGGAAACCCCAAACACAAACTTTTTTTTTGGCCTTAACAAAGATCCCACTTGCCCATTGACGCTGACTCTTACCCTACCCTCAAGTGGAAAGGTCCTTCCCTTGGCCATTTTGTCCCCAAAAATTAAAAAAAAATGGACACGATTGTGTAGACTAACACAGAAGTATCGCCAATGCAGAGTTTGTAGGGAGAGTATATTGTTAGCCAGGAGTGAAGGCCTTGACTCCAGCTGGAAACAGTTATGGATAACTGGCTCCCCAGTGGTGCTGCAGTCATAGAGAAATCAAAAGTAGGTGAATCATATGGAACGTGTAAGTCTGATCCAATGCCAGTTGGTAAGCACCCATGTTTCTCTGCAAACATCACAGTGAGGGGATAGCCCACTGTTAGCACACTTTGGGAAGGCAATAATTTCTCCCTCATAAGGTGGAGCTGCATGTACTTTGTCCCCAAGATCTTAACACCAGCTAACAGTCTCCTTACCCTACAAATTCTGCATCAGTGGTGAGTGCATTCAAACCACATCACTTTCAATGTTTACCGTGATTTTGGGATGGAAGGACATCTGCAAGATTACTCTGAGGGACTTAACACCCAATTAGGTTTGAAACTTTTTTCCTAAAACTACCAGAAATGACCCTATGTCATAAATGTTGTCTGCTAATGTTCCTCTTGTTTAATATGAGGCACGCATTTTAATTTCCCGTCATAACTGCATACCCAGTTGTCTTAGTAACCATAGTCTCACATGGCGAGATACGGGCTGCTGCCTGTCAAGGCAGGCGACATAATTACTACTATTTTAAAAATAAAGAATTTAGCACAGGAAAAGGAAAATTTATTCTTGTAACCAATCTAGGAAACACTAAATGAAAGTGAATTTGGTATTTGTAATCTTAAATTTATATAAAAGACACTAACTTCATGAGAAAGGGGTATCTCAACCCTGTCTGTGACAGTGATATGCCCATGTGTCCTCCATGATTAAGAGGTGTGAACCCGGTGCTTTGTGGCAGGAAATTAAAATGCATGAATTTGTATTGAAAAAATACAGATACATGTACTTATACTAAAAATGTTCTTATTTTCATGTGTATAAATTTCAACAGTTTTTCGCATTTAAGGTCTTTATTCAAAGTTTTGATTTGACCATTTTGGACATAATTCCTATTAAAACAAGGTTAAATTACAATTTCATGGTGTTTTTTTTTAAATTTCATCGTTTTTTGTATTATGAGGAAATTCAGCAAAAATAAAAATTCAGTGAAATTGATTCATTTACAATAATCGTCATATGGGTCACAGTGTTACATGGAAGAGTCCCTGCCTCAACCCTTTCCCACAAAAATCGCCCAAAAGCACCAGGATGTATACTGTCATCTGCCTTAACGTTTTTACTCAAATTTCTCATTACTAGAAAACATATTTACTGAGATATGTATGTAAGGCCATTCAGGATGGCACACCCTAGGTCAAGAGAACAGGTCGTGGCCTTCGGGAAATAAAACAGTAATCACTGCAGACTTCAACCTAACTGTCATATAATTCATGTTAAAATATATTAGCCTATAACAAATTTCTTTAGCCAAATGAATGAAACATTAGCATTTGGCTAATGGTACCAGCGGTCCCTGAAAAGCTTTCCTTGGCATGCGTTGGGTTAATTGTACCCAACCTTGCCAAGGAAGGCTACTGAATCAGTTGTACTCTGACCAGGAGTCGGTTAATCTTAATTCCTTGGTCTGTCCATGTTCTCAGACCCCAACATACCACATTATCCCTTTTAAGGGCCCCCACCCACTTTACCACCCCCCCCTTCTTTTTTCACTAAAAGAACTCTGAAATATTACTAGACTGTCTCCATTTACCCTGATTTTCGATAAATATTGAATGCATATTCCAAAAAAAATAGGTTTACAGTTGAGGCTTACTGCAGAAAAAATTCTTCAGCACCCTGGGTGCTTAAAAGGGATAATACAGTAAGTGAATCTGCAGCTTGAAGGTCCTTTCCTTTGTTTGTGCCATTTCTACTAAACCATGTACCGGGATGAAGTCTAACAGAGAATCGGTCCATTATCAATTTCCTCCAAAATTTCTCAGTGATAAGAGTGGAAGCTCGAGGCAGATGTTAATCGCTGTGACCTCCACAGTAAAGGTCAGCTCAAGCTGTGGTTCTTGCATATTTGGTAAACATGGGGCTGAGCAATATGTGAAGTCAGTGACCCAAGTCAAGTGAAGTTTGACTATCTAGAACAAATAAAGATGGTTAGAATAATAATACATGTGATAATAGATACAGTGGTTGGCTTTAATGGCATCCTAACTGGGCATGTTAGGAGCTACAATATACAATGTATGCACGCATGCAACATAAACTCAAACAAGCATGAATAAACATGATAACCTTGCAAGCAAAATATGATTGTATAATTTCAACTGTCTCGTATAAATAACACAACTAAGGCAGTCATGGTTTTGACAAAGGGGTTTTTGCATTGCCCAGGAAGGTATGGTTCAGCTGCTCGTGCAGCAGTCAAGGCATGACTTAAGGCCAGACTATGTCAAAACCACCGACTATGTTGGTACATGTAATTCAATAAAAGCTACCTCCTCATAAGCAATTTTTAAAAAAATCTGCACAACTTTGCATGATGTCTTTTGGCCCTGGAGGCCTTCTGGATATATCAGTCTGCTTCTTTGGGACCCTAATTCTTTATTCCATCCAGGGATGTTAACAGTTTACTGCTGAAAGTGCGTGCCTGCAGCAGGAGCATGTTGTGTCTCGTACAACACTGCCCCTGGTGTTCAAAGAGTGAATTAAAATATTTCATGCATGACAGACGTGCCTGCACGGCTTTGGCCACTCTTCGATTGTCCTTATTCTAACAAGGTACATGTATCACACTTAACCTGTAATAGCATGAACATACTCCCTCCTTATAATAATGCCCGTTGGTATAAGGTTGATTTTGACATTTAATGATGGATCCCTTAGCTCTACTGACGCACATTTTTTCTACCACAATATGGTCCCTCTGTTGTAGACCAGGAATTGGGATCACCTAAGTGTGGTCTTTAAAAACAGGTGGCCTTTCATTAGAGGTATGTATAACGTGAAATACAATATGTAGTGTCTGCAAATATCGTCTTTCAAGACAGGTGATCGTCAAAGGAGACATCACCAGGCACTTTATGAGACACAAGGGGATAGATTCAGGCCATGTCCTCATGTTTTTCACACAGAGACAACCGCACTTCCTCACAGAATTAAAACAATACAATGCTGGTGCTTAACACAAAGAAAATTAATACACAGAACAATTTTGTTTAAAAACACCCAAAATTTGCAAATCAGCTGAAAACTGATGCCTTTTCATGCCACATTCCAATGACATCACATTTTTCTGTTCCCTGAAAAGTGTTCAAAGCAGTTCACTTGAGGCATGGACCCTTGAAGAAAAGCAACCCAAAATGAGAATACAGTGACATCTGGTGGCAGTGCAGTACATTAGAATTAAATTCAGGTTTGATGCCCACATGACCATGATGACTACAGTCAGGCCTGACATGTACATGTATGTTGCATGTTACACTGTCAAACTCACATTCTCCTTAACATGACAACTATATATATATTGTATATATGTACATGTAACTATAAAACACACACAGCTGACTACTTTTCCTCTTTATATGGTTTGTTAATCTGTTTTTGAAAATTGCACAGAAACCCTTCTCTCTCTTGTCATATGTCACGTGTCCCTCTCCCATCAACAGAAAAATGAAATTAATGCATTTGTAACAGAATTGTTACTTTACGGTCAGTTTCAAAACCTACAGCTAAGATGTTGCTATTACAGTTACACCTGACTTGAAGGACCACCCTTGAAGGCATAACCAAACTGTTGTCTTTCAAAACAGGTGATCTCTCAGACAAGGTATAAATAACATAAAAAAATACTAATCTCCATCTTGAAAGAGGGTGGTATTTGGAGGCAGGAATGTAACCTCTCATAGGAGAAGTCTCTCCACACACTATACTTCTTCCATAAAGGGAAAAACTTTTTTGTTGGTCAGTCATCAAAAGACTAAAAGAATGGCATGCATAGTAACAGATATTAGTCAGTCTTGGAAACTATGTGTAGATTTTTTCCATGCACAAAGGCAATATGTTTAATTTTGCACCACTGTGAAAAGTTTTAATCTCCATTAAAGTATTGGTGGGATTGAGCTCTAATCAAAAGTTGTGGTGAATGTCATAGTTTTTAAGGGATTGTTAGGACACATGACACTGTGAATAGATGAAGCATAAGCCACAATCAAATTGGATAAGAAATAATAAAAAGAGATTTGGCTAAAAGCAGAATCTTATCAGCATATTAACCAACAAAAACCCCAATGTACATTTCAATTGTGTACAATCATGTTTCTTTTAACCCCCAAATGGTGGTATATTACCCTTTCAAAACATGAAATACCCACTCAGCAAAATTCAAAGGATCCCCACTTCCTATATTTTCTTTGTTAGTTTTGCAAAACATAGCTAAAATTTTGACTCCCTTTCAGGTTGGAACCCACTGAAAAAAATTCCTAATGGAAACACTGTACAATATGTATTAGACAATCAAGGTTCACTAATTCATTTTGTCACTGTCTATGCTTTCTTTATTGTAATTAACTTGTCCATCCATTCAAATACTATTTTTCTAGGCAAAATTTTTATTTGTATGCAGGGTACATTCTGTGAAATTTGAAGTTGTGAAATCATGATTGTTTTTTAATAATCAAAACCAAGATTTGAAATGACCAATTTTTGGACAAAAAAATTGTACATATATTCCTTCCAAAAGTTTATAAAATTTACATACAGTTAAGCCTGTCTAAAACTTAAGAGCCAAATGCATTTTTTGTGTTGCAAAGTGTTCTACTGGGGTTTGTAAAGGTTGTAAAAGATTTGCAAAAGGTTGCCAAAGGGTTTGTGAAAGGTTGACAAAGGGTTTGTAAAAGGTTGACAAAAGGTTAACAGAGGGTTTCAAATGGTTGAAACGGTTGCAAACCATTTCAACATTTTAATCCATAAGGTTGAAAAAGTGTGTAAAATGGTTGTCAACCATTACAGAAAGGTTTAAAAGTGTTTAAAAGGGTTTTAATGCAATAAGACGAAATGGTTTTAAAATGGTTTGGAAGGTGTTAGAAATGGGTTTGAAAAAGGTTTGAGTTTGACTTAAAAGGTTGGAAAAAGTTGCAAAAGGTTGATGCATTTGGTGACTGTTAAGCTAAACACGGGCTTAGCTGTACAAGAAATAACTATCTGGCACCAAAGGTAAAGTTACTATAATGGAGCTTCCCCCCCCCCCCCCCCCCGATGCGTTTTGGCCCAATTCTAGATCCTTCATCAGGGTGTGGGGGCTTGTTAAATAAGACATTTTTTATTAAGTATATTGAAAAAAAGAGGTTCCCATTACTTATATTATGATGCTATGACACTATGAGAAGTTTTGTAATGATAGATCTGTTGTACAGTTACATGGCTACTGTTACTCAAAATGCGCCGCAACGTTGACAGGAAGGTAGCCATACAAGTATGAATTTTGTTTTAAGAAAACTTGTGGTAATGTTTCATACTTCAACTTTAATTGTCCAATGGATCTAGCTGGTCCCACCAGATGTATTTAGGGACTGTTGGTGCCATTAGTCAACTGCCCAAATGCTAATGTTTCATTCATTTGGCTGAAGAAATTTGCAGATGACTTTAATTATTTTAACATGAATTATATAAGAGTTAGGTGAAATACAGGAGTAATTATTGTTTTATCTCCAGATTTGGCTACAAATTTTGAAGGCCTAGATCGGTCTCTGTATAGTATTCCTGTTTGTACAATAATGAAAAAATTCTGCAGTCTTAATTGTAGGGAATGTGCTGTTTTGAATCCGGAAAGAGAGATGAAAGTGAAACTAACACAATATTCATATTATTCTGAATTACTATCACTAGATATACATGTATACAGGTCTTCTTTAAGAATTATGCAATATCTTATACTTTTATATCTTATACAATTTTTTCGAGCTTGGCTACTTCAGTATTTGTCTATCTCTTCTTGGCGTGGCCTGAAGACATATGTCAGGTCTGTGGGCATTGCTTTCTCCATCATAAACGTGCCAAAAAATCAGAGGAAGGACCTAACTTTATACATCACATACTGATGGGCAGGACAATAAATGCTCAGTTGTCCCAGGACAATACATGCTCAGTTGTCCTAGGACAATACATGCTCAGTTTTCCCTACTTTGCAGGGCCAGAATTTCAGCGAGAATCCTAGAATCCATTCTCGTAAAGATTCTCCTAAACATGTCTTTCTTTAAAAAGAAAACTGACAAAAATCCAAATAGATTCTCGCTAAATTTTGCAAAATTCTGGCCCTGCTTTGGGGGGCAACTCCCCAGAGCAGCCCCAAAGTGGTGACATAAAGCAGGGGATATCTCCAAGGCTGTTAATTGACACCAGAAAGATAGCACACATGGCCTGATAAATGTGGTCTTAATAGGCAGGTGGTCTCTCAATGGAGTGTCTGAC
The DNA here is from genome assembly GCA_964020975.1 of Hermodice carunculata. Lineage (NCBI taxonomy): Eukaryota > Metazoa > Annelida > Polychaeta > Eunicida > Amphinomidae > Hermodice > Hermodice carunculata. The sequence goes on along the minus strand of CAXHWN010001605.1, from coordinate 710,272 downwards.
AAAGGAGGGACTACTCTACTTGTGTGCTTTATGGCCAAACGTATTACGACAAGGCCTGCTTGTTGGCAAACATCATGGCCATAGGAGAAGAGGCTAAGGTCATGGGTAAGTGCACAAAATAGTCCGCAAAGCTCCCAGTGCAGCTGTACATGTACTTGCCCTTACGACTGGACAAAGCGTTGCTATACATCTCCATGTACATATGACAGGCCTCCTGTGCTCGGGGCTAAGGTCATATGCTAATAAGCATGTCCTGATTGGTTGTCAAAATATGCATCATAACTGCAGGCATTGTACCCTAATTAGTACATCATTTGGACAACAACTAAGTGGAAAGGATACCAACTACATGTCTTGAATGACTGTATTCACCAACTTGTTTTCCACGTCCTGCCACTTTAGTACAGCAAAACCTGTCTTTAAAGACCACCCCTTGGAGTGGCCAAATTGTCAGTACAATGCTCTGTATCATGAGGGTCTCCAGAAGTATCTTTTTTTGTTCAAAACAATTGGCCTTGTGTTTTGGGAGAATATGTTTTAAGATTTTGCCAAAAAAAAAGAACAGAAAATTCCTTTCAAAAATTGAAAATCACTGGAATGAGCATTTGAATACTTGGTAGAAACCCATCCAAGGTACATCCCCATCAAGTTTGAAGTTGATAGTTTGAATTTTCATTGCAATCCCCATTGACCACACAATAATCAACAAGAATGCATGCATTAACTAAACATGTATGCGAACTGAAAAAAATTGTCAAAAATCAGTGATCCAGGGTATCACCACATAGCGAACGCCTTTACTTACGGCCTTCACTAGCCACTTTTCCACCAAGTTTTGAAACAACCTGAGATACATTTTTAGCAAAGTAAATAACTGGGAAATACATGAAATTTCATTTACGCAAAAGAAAAAAAAAATAGAAAAAAACTGCAGCGTGGCCTGTTGAACATATTAAGGTCTGGGGGTCCCCAAAGGTATTCCTATGTAATTTCAAAACTGTTACAATTGCCTTGGCTGTTTTCAAGATTTCTAATGATTTCCTAATAAAAAATCATTAAAACATCCGACGATCACTGAGGTATGACCATTTGAACAAACTTGGTAGAGCTTCACCCAAGGTACGTTGGCACCAAGTTTGACGTGAATCTGGAAGGCAGTTTTGGAGAAGTTGAAAGTGTGAACTGTGCACAGACTGAGCCTCATAAAAGCTCAGTTGACTGACAAGTCACCTGGGCTAAAACAAGAGGTCTATGTGCCTAATGCTCTGCTGACTATCAAAAAACGTGTTTCCTGAAAGGCATTTCTTTGATGACCTTGAGAATTATTCAAGGTCATCTATATTATGCAATATCAAACTTCCACATGATACAGGTTTGTGGTACATTTGGTATGATTCATCTTGTTCTCTATCACGATACTGAATTACACGTCCTTTTCTTCAGTGCTTAATGATCTTGAAATATAGGTCAAGGTCACACAATCATTGGGTCACGATGACCCCAAAAGTGGGTCACCAAGTACAGCTTAATGTACAATGTATTCATGTACAATTTTGATCTGGAGGTTAAATTCTGTTTGTCAATGATGTCCAAGCTACAACCTGCCATTAAAAAAATCACCTCTTTCAACATTCCAGGACTGGTGAACTATGAAAAAATGGGCCAAGGTCACTGATATTATGTACCATATTAGCATTGGACATGCTCTATATATCCTATAAACTAGGCATGTTGAATTCAATTATTATTTTGATTACATCTTACAACACATTTTGGCTCATACTTTCAGTTAAATTATAGGTGGTGCCACAAGTCTCAACATTTTCACATTTTGACCCTCTTAGTCTATTACATAGTACTGCAGGTGGTGCCACCAACATCAAGCTCAACCTAGATTTCCACACTGTGAACACTTGATAAATCCTGATAGCTATACAGGAATGTCTTGAAAGTTGTGGACTGTGTTGTGCTCACAAGCAAAGGTAATGAGGGGGGGGGGGGACGGACTGATGAGTGGCTGCACAGACAGACAGACGAGTAATCACATTACCTCTGCCACCTATGGCCAGCAGAGCTAAAAAGTGCCTACCTACTTACGTGGAAAATTTTCCTCATGTAACAAGAAACCATTGGGGGGGGGGGGACTTTATGGATAAAACTGTTCTTCCATAAACACAGACCCAGCACGTAGCCATGGTAACATATTTACCTCCAGACTGGACAAGACAACATGCATACTTTTGTTTTAAATTCAAACTCTGGTATTGCTGCCTGCCATAAGAAGCAGCTGAAGTCTTGTGGGACAGCTACACAGGCAAGCAAACATTTCTACATCATAAGGTGTCCTCAGCAATGAGAGTGATCTTGAGTAAGAAAACTTTAATGGAGGGGGACCATTGTCTTTCCTATAGTACAATAAGGTGGCCTCAGCCATGAGGGAGACTTTAAGCAAGACGGCTTTAATGAAGCGGGACTCTTATTAGTCCTATATAGTACTGCAGCAGATAAGCAATGGGTCCATTGATATAAACTGTACATTTTCCTGTGTGATTATTCATTTTTGTCCCCATTTCCTTTCCTTTTTTTTTTTTCAAATACATTTTTTTCTTGCTTCTCTTGTCTTTTCTTTTCATTTTTTTATTACTTTTTCTTGCTTGTTTTGTTTTGTGTGAGGTACAGGGCCTGTGTGCCTGAGGCCTTTCTTCCTCCACGCGTCAGTATCCTCCCCTCAAGCTGTTATCTATTTAACATTATATAACAATAGAATGCAGACACCATAACACCCAGCTTTTCTCTACATGTGGGCTACCATTTTTTTAGGCTCGCTTGTATCACTTGTAAACATGTAACACAAAAACTAATATGGGCCTTGCCCATGGCACTGAAAATTGTCCTCTCATATACAGTGGTTCCTGGCTTAAGAGACCACTAAAATGAGAGACCACCTGCCTTTAAAGACCACAATGTCAAAATCTGAATTTATTTAATACTTTTCATGTACTTAACTATGTACAACAAACCTCCAGTGAGACCAGAGTTTGGCAATCCTTGGGGGTGATCTTTCAGAACAGGTTTGACTGTACATACTTACATACATGAATGGACCCTTCTTCTCATTCACCAAGTGACCATATTTATTTTGACTTATCAAAGTAAAGCAAAAGGTGCTGAAGACAATATTCCCGACTGGAATCATGCTAATATAAATTTTCAAATGCAGTTCACTTGTCACCATTGCAGGCTGCAGAATTGAAGAATATATTCCTGCCATTTCAACTCCACATGAATATGATGAAGCCATTACAGCAGTGTAATACGACAATAGACATGAATGGACAGCCTGTGCTGCCCTTCCTTCAATGCAGCATACTCCCTTCCCAGTACGTGTGACATGAAAAATAATACATGACTGGACAGGCTGTGCTGCCATTCCTTCTGTGCGATGTACCCCCCTCCCAGCACATGCTCCTGTTGTACAGTGAAACCTCATTATATTGACACAATCTGTCCCCAGCAAATTATGGAAAATATCTGAATTTGACAAAGAAACAAGCCAGATAGCACAGACATTTGACGTATATCCCACAAAGCTTGTGTCATTAAGGCAATTAATGTTCGACTGATTTTTGGATAATTTGGTTCGTTTTGAGACTTGAGGATATTTTGGTAGACGCGCATGTTGTCTATCATTTGTCCAAAATTTAGCAGTTCTAGCCCCAATACTATCTGAGGAAATTAACAAAATACAGTGGTCCCTGTCTTGATATGCCACTCCAATGAGATACCACCTGCCTTGTAGGACCATTTTTGGCAGGCCTCTGTTACTATCTTTTCCATGTTACTGTACCTCTAATGACAGGCCACCTGCCCTAAGAGGCCACTTTTGGGTTTGCCCTTGGGGTGGACCTTCAAGACAGGGACCGCAGTATTTTCAATGTTAACATGGTAGTCGATGGACCATGTTCACTTTTGGATCTTGATAACTGACAATCGGTATCTGCTCTACAATGTCCGTTTCACATGGACATTTCTCTAGAACGAATTCTCTGATTTAATCAGATAAAAACTGATCTAATCTAAAAAAATCTCTGAAGAAAAAACAAATTGGGGATTTTCAAAGAAATGATTTCAGTTCTTCTTACTTTAAATTTGCATCAAAAATGAAGAGTCCCACAAACTTCATTAATTTCACCAAAACAACCATTTTCAATTTTTTTACCACCATTGTAAACAAACAGCTACAGTTATGAAAAATCTCTGATGTGTTTTTGCAAAATCCACGTGTTGAACTTATCATAACAGCAAAAAATTCAATGATTTTATTTTGAAGTTTTTTGAGAAGTATCCAAAATTTTACAAAGAACACTTTTTTCCCGAAAATGTGTGTGTTTCTATACAAATACCACAACTTTGAACTTTGAGTTACATCTTTAGTGCAGACAGGTTCTGCAAAAACTTGCTGTCAATTGAATAAAAAGGTTTTTTTGTTTCAAGGGTGCATATTTCTGTGATATTTGGCCTAAAAGTACAGTCACTTCCAGGTTGGACATTACCTTAAGTGAGTGTGTTGGAGATGTGAATTGTCCTAATCAGGTTTCCCTGTATTTGACATTTTATCACATCGCAAGTACTGGTTCTGGCTTTCAAACAAATCAAATGCCTCTGATCATTGACTGCATTAAAGTTACCCCATTTTTTTTTTTTTTGGCAGGTAAGGATATGAATGTAAACATAAGCACTGTATTTCTCCCAGTTGGTGCCTGGGGCTGCTGACAAAATTACAATGCAATAAGCCTACAATAAAGAACTTTACTCTGAACATTATCGTGATTAAAGGTAAATAAAAAACTGTGGACACACCACTCGATGTAGAATTTTTACTTTGATTTTTGATCCATGAGATGCCAATGGAGAAGGGGGGGGGGGGGTTATCTGAGCAGCTGGGATCATTACTGAGACCAATATACATGTACATGTAGTATCGCTACGTGAAATGTCATGTTTCTCTGGGTCACACAGAGCATGAAAGCATTGGGGTCATGAAATATGGACGTGATCATAATCCATGTTTTTTTATGCAGCCCATGGCAGCAGGGAAAAGAAAGCTAAATCGTTAAAGGAATAAGCTCTAACTGTAGAGATTGAAATTTGCATTTTGCAAACTAGCGTGCTATAGACATGATAGATAAAAAAAAATGCACCGGCCAAGTTCAATTTTTGATAGAGTTGATGAACAAAAGCACTTCCATACACAGAAACACACCGCCCAGACAAAAAAAAAAAAGTGCACTTAGTTTTGTCAGCTGTGTTTCCTGTAATAAAATTTGCAACATAAAAGAGGTCTTTCAAGGCAGGTGGTCTTTCATTGGGGTGGTCTCTGACAACAGGCATCAGTGTACATTGGGTCCACCAACGCTTCAAAAAATCTCTCTCTCTCTCTCTCTCTCTCTCTCTCTCTCTCTCTCTCTCTCTCTCTCTCTCTCTCTCTCTCTCTCTCTCTCTCTCTCTCTCTCTCTCTCTCTCTCTCCTCTCTCTCTCTCTCTCTCTCTCTCTCTCTCTCTCTCTCTCTCTCTCTCTCTCTCTCTCTCTCTCTCTCTCTCTCTCTCTCTCTCTCTCTCTCTCTCCCTATCTATCTATCTATCTATCTATCTATCTATCTATCTATCTATCTCTGCACACAAAATTTTCATTTTATTCGAGGAAAATTTAGGTGCAGTAAAAAATTGCTGCCCTAAATGGAATTCTGTTGAAACAATACATTGGGTACATGTCCATCCAGTATGTTTGTCAATGATTAATGAGCCCACCTTCTGTCACAGACACTGGTGTCAACATAACCATGGCACAATATATCTCAAAATACAGGCCCATATACCTCTTAATTACATCTAACTACACAACTTTATGCATTATAACATGTATATAAGTAAAAAATTTGGTTTTCATGCTGTGTAATCAGATGTAAGCCATATATCATGTAGCTATATCTGTATCTTCCAGGTATTTGTATCAATAGGAGCACAGTATACAAAGCATAACACATATAACCCCTGAGGCCACACTCAAATTTAAACAGATGTCTATTTTATAACAGACCCAGGCCACTAAAAACAAATCCATGAAACAAAATTTCCATAAATTACCCTAATTACAATTGGAGAACAAACACAAGGGTGTACATGAACATTGTACATCAACTCGAATATGGCAAGTTCACATACTTTTAATCTCTCTCCTCAGTTTTCTAAACTGACCGTGAACACTCCCCAAGAGGATAATCAAACTCGTTTTTGTACCAATGTGTATGCGCACAGCATTACCATTTCTCGGTAAGTCTGTAAATTTGATCAGTGCATACGAGTATGGAGATATATGAAACAATATAAAAGACACTGCATACAATGAATAAATAAGCAAAATTAATGAAAATTAAACAATGTTGTATACTGAATTTGAAATGCATGAGAGCAGAAGATGAATTGCGACAGTCTCTTTGACAAACTTGTCCTTTCTTTAGCACGGAAGATGGCCACATACTTAATTGGGTACGGGAGTCTTATTTTTGTGAACATGGTGAAACACTAGGTGTTTTCCATGTGCATGTTAAAAAAAATGAATGTGGATTTGAATATATTACTACCTGGATTATTCTACACGCATGCCACCAGCACTGTTACGGAGTACAAGCTGGATTATAGCCGAATTTACATGTTCCTAAAAGGTATGGATTGTTTTGTTTCATTTCTTAGCAGTGTGATGCGTAACAGTCCTAATGACTCAGTATAAAAAAGTGCACAATTGGGCAGCCATATTTCATTGGAAAGTTTCATTTTAGTCAACATCTCCAGTTTAAATTTTGTGCAAACAGAAAAAAATTCAGGGTGTGCAAGTACATGTACCTAACAGACAAAAAATGTTGTACAAAGGAACTCGTGCACGAATTTCTATGTGATATGTATATACTTCAACTTTCACTACCAATCATCAAATTTTGAGATGAAATTTTAAAGAAACAATGCTTGTTTTGTATATAGCAATTTAAACTTCATGATAGTATTTGGTAACGAGCGAAACTCTAAATGCCCTTATTCCCAGATACACATCCCATGCCCTCTGGTGTAAGACTTATTCAACACACCCACATCAACTAGCCTGATATTATACTGCCGTGTTAATCAGAATGAAGTTTGTGTCCCGGCATCTTAACTCTTTCAGTACCAATCACTTCAAGAGTCAATCTACTAGAGTCAAACTAGTCTGAACAAGTTAATGAGTATTGCAGAGCAATACATAGTCCCCCGCTCGTCGCCCACGAGGTTGAATGGACTACTATATAGGGGTGTGACCTAGATGAAAAAAAAAATTAAAAGTATGGCACATTCTTAGATTAAGCTTCACATTTGTGTAAAATTTCATTAATCTAAGTAAAAGGACAAAAAAGTTATGGCCCGGACAAGATTTTGAATGGATTTCACAGTGACCTAGATATTTGACCTAGTGACCTACTTTTGCCATGTGACACATCAACTCCCCAGGTAGTATTCAAATAATAAATTTGGTAGCTGTAGGTATTATAGTAAGGGAAATATGGCATGGACAAGGTTTTACATGGAGTTTACACTGTGACCTAGATATTTGACCTAGTGACCTAGTTTTGCGTCGTGACACACCTTTAGGTCACAATACATCATCAGTTAACTTTTATAACAAGAAGTCAACCGTACAAAATTTGTATTGTATCTTGAGCTTGCTTAATGAACTTCGTTAATTAATTAATTAATGGAAGTAATTAGCCACAGAAAACAATGCGTATGCACACCTACTACCTAAGGTCTACACACCATAAAAAATTCAAAGGGCTAGCATTAATAGTTTAGAAGATATGGCCCGGACAAAATTTGTCTTGCTTAACGAACTTTGTTAAATAATTAATTAATGCAAGTAATTAGCCACACAAAACAATGCCTATGCACAGCTACTACCTAAGGTCTACCCACCATAAAAAAATTGAAGAGGTAGCATTAATATAGGGAAGATATGTGCCGGACAAAATTTGTTTCTGTATATTTACATATCGTGGTGACCCAAATATTTGACCTAGTGACCTAGTTTTGCTTTATGACACTTTCTTAGACTAAGCTTCACATTTGTGTAACATTTCATGACTCTAAGTAAAAGGACAAAAAAGTTATGGCCCGGACAAGATTTTTCATACATATGTATTCTGTGACCCAGATATTTGACCTAGTGACCTACTTTTGGCACACCATACACCTCTATCCTAGGAAGTACAAACACATTAAATTTGGTAGCTGTGGGTGTTATGGTGTTGGAAATATGGCCAGGAGAAGCTTTGGACGGACGGACAGAAGGATGGACGGAAGGACGGACGAGGTGCAAACCTATAGTCCCCCACCAAGTGGGCGGGGGACTAATTACCATTGGGATCTCAGATTCCTATTCCCTGTAAAAAGACCTTTCATTCAAGTACCAGTATGCCTATAGTTCCAGAGACAATACCCCAGGTCAACAGTTTTTCTTGGCACGCAATGGGCACATTGAGCCCAATGCGTGCCAAGAAAGGCTGTTGACTCAGTCCAAAATTTGGCACTTTAAGAGTCAAACATACCAAGAAAATTGCATCAATTGCCAATATGTATTGCATATCTTGATGATAGTCAGTAAATAGGTCACAGTAACTGAAATATGGGTCACAGTGACCCAAAAATCACATCATTTCATCAGTTCCAGGGAGCAATATATGTATTATGTAGAACTAAATTTTGTCCAAACTGGTCGAAAGTTTTGTTGTGATGAGGAGACTGTATGTTGCTGAAAGTTTAGATAACAATTGCCATATGTAAGTCAAAGAATATTTATTGAATACTAATTAATAACAGTCAGTGCATCACTGGGATGCATAAACATCTTGGACGGCTAATAGGCTTCACAAAATTGGGTTGCAAAGAGTGTACATTTTCCCCCCAAGGATCACGACCTTGACCTTTAATTTGTCCATAACAAGGGTCTCTGTCAACAAGCTGTATACAGAACTTCAGTTTTTCAATCAAT